>JAZFAU010000111.1:0-600000 GCA_037178615.1 Dione vanillae
AAACATAACCGTGTGAATTATGCTCGATTTAGTTTTATTTTTATACTTACTTATTTTTTTATTTCAAGTATAAAGAACGACCTTGTCACATATTTAATACTGGCATATAAAACAATGTAATAATAATAAAACCAGTAATTACCATTTATGGATATTATATACATACGTAGCTTCAGCTACGCTTTTAGCTCTATCCCTAGCGGGGTAGTCGGAGAGAACGGAGGGCCAAACGCTGCGGTCCCTGCATACCTCTTTCGCCTCGTCCACTTTCATTAACCTCTTCATACATGCTCTCCGGGGAGTCCTCATGCTTTTTACGTGACCTTCCTCCAGTATCTTCGATACTGTGTTTTCGAAAGTCAACCGAAGTTTCCCCTTGCCTCTCTTACCACTAACTTTTGCGTCGTGTATCTTTAATACCATGCTTTCATCACTTACTTTGGACGCGCCCAAATTTATGGATATTTGGACTTAAAATTTGAATAAAAGCCCTCACATATCCATGAAAATAATTTATTTGAATTTAATTTATTTTAATTAAATAATTTATTTTAATTTTAATTTTTTAGCTTCACGCTTTATCCCGTATATTGCAGGGTAGGCAGAGGTACCTGCAGAAACCATACGAACCTAGTTTAAGACATTCCATTGTTTAGTCCCTGCTTTCTCCGTCCCCGCTTTCCGCCTTTTTCGAGGCATTGAGTGTTGAGTGGCGGAACTCAACGCCGCGCTTTGCCTTCAGAGCGAAGAAAATGGAAATAGAAAAATTCATCCCACGCTTACGCATCTGCCTTAAATTTTTTAATTGAATAAATTACGTTTACTTTAACTTTTCGAATACAATACACTCAAATGACCTGGTTATTATAAAAATAACATAGTTCAAATATTCTTGGAGTTTAAGTTTGTAATTAGATATAAACTAACTTTATGTATTATATATAGTAGAGAAAAAAATATTTCTATTACAAAAATTTTAGTGTCTGTGACAGAAATAATTTTTTTGAGCTTCGTATCCTGTAACCTTTGGAACCTAGTGTTAAGACACTCCGTTGCGTGCTTGAATTGAACCCACAAATCGTCGCGTTGCTCTGCGCCACTACGGTCTTCTTATTTTGAATGATATTGTTAAAATTTAAATTCCCGTTAGTTAAGAACCAATAAATCTCAACCACTTAAGAGGCCTTCAGTTCTAATTTTTATGATAATAAATATCAAACATAATATATATGTATATATATTAGTGATTTATTGTCATACAACATACAATGTGACATACAATATGTATTCATAATACACGTCTTTGTTCTCAACCGGTTGTATCTTTAAATGAACTTGTCAATTGGTTATTTAAAGCCTTTGATTATCTAAGTGTAGGTTATAGGTACATCATCTTGATATATATGTATATATTTGTAAGAAAAGCATATAGGTATATGTATATATTATATATAAGTTATTTAATAATTTGTTGTAGTAAAGTATAATTGACAAAGGTGGGCTTATTATTAAAAGAAATCTCTTCTAGACAACCTGTGAAAGTGGAGAGGTGGAAAAAACAAGAGGAAGCGGTAATGTAATAATCAAAGCAATAAATATATTATAAAGAAATATGATATATATAATATAAAGTGGACCGTCGTGGCGCAGAGGCCTAAGCGTCTGCCTGTAAACGCGACGGTTTGTAGGTTCGATTCCCTCTCGGGTAGGTTTTTCTATTTCAATTTTCTTCGCTCTGGAAACTAGGCAAAGCGCGGCGTTGAATTCCGCCACTCAAAGCACAATACCTTGACAAAAGGCGGGAAGCACAGATGAAGAAAACAGGGACTAAGCAACGTAGTGTCTTAACACTAGGTTCCCATTGCTCCCCCTCTCTGGGTATATACATATATATTGGGTTCTACATAATATTATAATAATCCAGAGTACTGAGTGTCTAAACACTACTTTCTCTTTCTATTTTTTAAACGTTTCAACAAACTGTACCTTTATAAGTAATTATTTTTTATATTACAACATCATCTAAATACAAAAGGATATCCGCAACAAAAAGCCACCTTTTAACCTGAAACTTTCACTGGCGAAAGTAAATTGGAACCGGTCGTTGTTACTCCGGTTACACTCATATAATATAATGTATATACATTATATCTATATGTGTTGTAGAGACGTTCTTACATTTTTTAATATGTTTTTTGTCTGTAAATTAGAAGGTCTGTGGGTTCGATTCCCACTTGGGGTAGGTGGATTTTTTTTATTTTAATTTTCTCTCTGACCAAAACGCGGCGTTGAGTTTCACCACTCAACACGCAATGCCTCGAAATAGGTGACAAGCGGGGAACGGAGTGTCTTAACACTAGGTTTCCATGGTTCTTGCGGTTACCCTCTGCCTGCCCTGCTAAAAGTGCAGGATATAGTGGGAAGCTATAATAATATAATATTAATATTAAAGCTTATTAAATTCATAAATAACTTAAATGGATGAATTTAAAATTATCTATATATTTTTGACTTTCACTATTTAAACACAAAATGAAGAGTCACTGAGCACTGAATGTATAAGGTTGTTGACAATTTAGTGATATTATTAATATAAAGACACACATATGCTTTTTACATAATGCCAAAGCTTTTAAAATTAACAGTCGCGTAAGCTTTTAAAAGTTTCATCACGTACATCCGTTTTAACCGTCTATATTCTTAAAGCACTCCTAAAGTTTGCAGGAAACAAATTTTAAAGAGTTTTTTTTTGTATAATAATAACTATTAAATTCTTTTTGAAATATCGAACACTCTGGTTTCGTCTCTAACTCCTTCTCTGTACAAGCTATCAGGTCGTGGAATAAACTTCCACAAGAAATCAGAAAAGCTCCTACTAGGGCATTTTTCAGGCGTCGTTTACACGAACATCTTGTTAAGAATCTGTGTTAAGTTTCTGTTATTATTATTGTTTTTTATATATAAATGTATATGTATTTGTATGTATGTGTGTATGTATATGTATGTATGTATTTATTACTTATATTTATATGTATATTTTAACTTTTATTGCCACTGTCTTCACGATTTTCTGTTTTGCCTAAAGGTTGACTGGTAGAGAATGCCTTCAGGCATTAAGTTCGCCTTTTGTATCTACGTTATTGTAGTTTGACAATAAAGTTTTAAATAAATAAATAAATAACCTTTTTTTTCACAATATGCTAGGGTAGGCAAAGGGAACCTAATGTTGTACCATCGTGAAACAGCAGTATATTAATGATGCTATGTTTCGTTCAGTAAGTGAGAGTTCCGGAAGCCCATAAAGTGGGGATCTGGGTATTTGGTTGGCAACGTATCCACATCCTCTCGGGTTGTAAATGTCTATGGGTGAGGGCGTCTTAGCATCAGGTGGCCCTTCTGCTCGTTTGCCATCTTATAATATAAAAAAAGGTGTTAAAGCACTTTGTTCCCTGCTTACTCTAGAAAACTGTTCTTGGGAATTGAACTTACTACTATTGCGCTTATAATCTGACACTATCGCACTGCGCCACTCTCAAAATTTTACATTAACAATTTAAATACATTTAAAATAATAATTAAATAATAATAAACGTAATTAAATACCGGTAAAAGTGATTCGATAAGACGAAGTAATTAGATATAATATTTAATTACTTTTATAGTACGTTAACAGTTATAGATATAAGGAAATATTTCTTATACTATTGAAGAAGTTGCTAGATGAATATATATATATATATATATATATATATATATATATATATATATATATATATATATATATATAATTATATATATATATATATATATATATATATATATATATATATATATATATAATATATATATATATATATATATACATATATATATATAAAACTTGCAATTGAGGTAAATTCTATACTAAAGATTTAGTTGAAGGCTGAGCGTCACGGTAGACGAAGATAGGCTGAAATAAGACGAAGAAGATAGGTTGCTGACGAGGACTCGATGGAACCTGAAATTCGACTACCTCGGGAACCTAAATGCTTATTTAGATTCCCGAAATAGTGTACGAGAGCACCTCCGCGCTCTTCTTTAGAAATCATTTTTAGAAATAGTCAAATTCTTGTGGACACGGTGAATAAAGAAATTATAAAGAATTATCGAAATTATTTTCAAAATAATAATATTTCTCTCTTAAAATTAAGTGAATGCCATACTATGTAATTCCGTGAGATGGCACTTATGTCAATATTTACATACAATACGTGAAAAGGACGGTCTTGGTGCAGTTTGGTAATGTTTACTTAAACGAAGGTTACGGGATCAATTCCAGCATGAAACAAATATACTTTCATATACATACTTGATTTAAAATATATATAAATTAATATTATTCATATGTAACAAGGCAAAAGCACAGCGTTGAGATTCGTCACTCAGCACGCATTTTGTAAAATTTGAGTAAAGCCTGGGGAACGGAGTGTCTTAGCACTAGGTTACTCTGTCTATCTTGCTTTATGCGGGAATAGCGTGAACCTATTTAATAATTAACATGCATTGCGTGCAGAGAGGAGGAACCCAACGCCGCGGTTTGTCTAGACGCCAGAGTGAAGAAATTGGAAATGACAAATCGAATTCACAATCCGTCACGTTGATAGGAATCTATTTATTTATTAATACAAAGCTATGAAGGTACAGGGTCTGGTACAATGGTTGAGACGTTGATTTAAGATATTATAGTTAAGTAATATTTTTTTAAAATAAAATTCCACAGTTTAGTTACAGCCGTTTTTGTTGTCGAATCACTCTTTTTATTATTTTTGAAACACCGAAACTCAAACTATAATAAAAGTTTAAACAAAACTAATTAGATCAATTCATAAACGAGTGTAAAAGTTATAACTATATAGTACAGTTAGAGTTATTTTAAATAAAAAATGTTTTTTCATATTGAATTGGAATTTACAGAAAAGCTTATTTTACAAGCTACTTTTTTGGAAAATAAAGTTAGAACTCATTTTTTTGCTAAATGACGGAATTATTAAATTGGCAAAAAGCGCGCTCCAGATTGTTCCAAATCTTTTACTCGGTGCCAAAAGTAAAATTTCAGTAGTAGTAAGATTAACGTGAAAATTCTGTTTACTTAAATGTCAAATTACTATGTATTCACAACTGACATATATATATATATATAGATTGAATTTTATATATATATATATATATATATATATATATATATATATATATATATATATATATATATATATATATATATATATATATATATATATATATATATATATATATATATATATATATTATATATATATATATATATATATATATATATATATATATATATATATATATATATATATATATATATATAATATATATATATATATATATATATATATATAGATATATTATATATATATATATATATATATATACATGCCATGACAACAAGTCAATATATATCTTAGACAATATTGTGTAAAGAATATTTCTTAGTATAGTCGTTAAAGCGTATTTGTTATTTGCCTTTCTTGGAAACACTTAAACGTTCGAACTGATTGATGTTTGCTATGGAACAAATGCATGTTGAAAACGAACTATATGGTATACCGCGGTAAAATACAGAAAAATCTAGATGAAATCTAGATATTTCGTGGGGTTATACAGAAAAAGGTAGAAAATATGTCTAAAAAGCGGAGAACGGAGACTCTCATTCTCTTTGCCTATTATATAATATGGGGAAAACGTACATAACCAGCCTTCAGCCTCCATCAATAAAAAATATATTGTATTCCTATACATAATTTAAACACTGTAGATTTTATAAAAAAATCTTTAACACCTTAAATTATGGAAAAAAAATTATATAACTTTATTTCAATTAGCGAAGTAGGAAGTTTTCATTGCGAGTAGCTTCAAGTTAAATATTGTTGTAATTAGCTCTTGAGGATCGAGCCTTGAGTTGTGGTGGCCACACTACTTGGAAATAAGCGGATATGGGTTGTAGTACAATATTTTTAATATACAACATATTGCAGAGATCTCTTAAATATAGATTTGTTATTTATTTACGCCATCGTAACGCAATAGGACAATGTTTAAATGCAACCGCGACGGTTGAGAATTCAGTTCCCGTTTGAAAGAATTACTTTAATTTCCTGCACTCTGGCAAAGACAAAGCGTGGCATTAAGTTCCGCCAGTTAGCATATATTTTTTCAAATATGTCTGGAAAGAGGTGAACGAGGTTGACGCTTATGCTTATGCGTAGCCTATTTAACTAAGTACGTTGAAGATTGTAGCTTCACAATCTAAAAAACAATATTTTCTCGTAAATCTAGCGATAAATCACTGTACGAGAAAAATATCTCATTTTTACTGATTTCTATTTCCAATATACTGGATATACAAAAAACAAAGAGAAAAATTTGATTTAAAAGCCAAAGATAGAAAATGCTAATTGTGTTAATATTTTTTTTAATTTAATTTAAAGTAATAAATACCACCGTTGTGGCGCAGAGGCGTAAGCACCTGCCTGTAAACGCGACGTTTTTAGGGTTCGATTCCCACTGGAGGAAGATAGATTTTTTTCTATTTCCATTTTCTTCGCTCTGGCAACTAGGCAAAACGCGGCGTTGAGTTCCGCCACTCAACACGCAATGCCTCGAAAAAGGCGGAAAGTGTCTCTCATTGTTACCCTTGAATACGTGATTTGTCAATAACTGTATAAAACAAAATTAATACGCCTCTTATATCCCTAAAACATATATAATAATATATTTTTCGACATATAATAGAGCCATGGTCACTCTACACATAATTTTCGATTGTGAGATTGAATACAGATGTAATTAAATAATAAAGCTAATAATGTACTCGAGGTTAAAGATTATTTTTTTATGTCACGCTTCTTCTTATAGAGAGAACGTAGTGACATGTCACTAAATTTTGCGTCACTTTCTCTATTATCACAGTATTTTGATATTGAATGGTCGTGTTCAGTATTATATATCTATAAGTGCTGTTTTAAGAGCTTTTGATATAATTTTAGTTTAAATACACATACGGAACTTAATCAATTTTAAAATTATCCCAATATATAAACAGTTATATAAACAGTAGAAATAATATGTTAATTATAGCTTCACACTTTATCCCGCACATGGCAGGGTAGGCAGAGGGAACTGCAGGAACCATACGAACCTAGTGTTAAGACACTCCGTTGCTTAGTCCCTGCTTTTTTTTTCGTCCGCATTTTTCGAGGCCATGGCTCTATTATATGTCGAAAAATATATTATTATATATGTTTTAGGGATATAAGAGGCGTATTAATTTTGTTTTATACACTTATTGGCAAATCACGTATTCAAGGGTAACAATGAAAGACACTTTCCGCCTTTTTCGAGGCATTGCGTGTTGAGTGGCGGAACTCAACGCCGCGCTTTGCCTAGTTACCAGAGCGAAGAAAATGAAAATAGAAAAATCCATCTTTTTCGAGTGGAAATCGAACCCAGAAACCGTTACGTTTACAGGCAGACGCCTACGCCTCTGCGCCACGACGGTCCTCAGAGATAATATGTTAAATTTAATAGATTTTAAATTTAAAATAAAAAAAAAATATATTTTTTATTTCGAAGAATCCGACTAGCTAGATGAAGTAAATTAGATTCCTTAGATAACTTATCAATAGAAATAAACACACATACATTAAGCCTTTAAGTGTTAGAAGTATTTACAATAGACTCAGAAACCTCAATTTAATTTTAACTTGCATTAATTGAGCACACACACACACATATATATATATATATATATATATATATATATATATATATATATATATATATATATATATATATATATATATATATATATATATATATATATATATATATATATATATATATATAATTATATATGTAATTAACCAAAAAGATAAAGAAAATTATATAAAAAAAATAAAACAGATTTATATGAACTAGGTTATATATATATTTAGCAGGTCAAGTACAGTCAGTACAATATAAAGTGGCTTCAAGCACCAGCACCTAATATGTATGTTTTGATGCACGAATCTTGAAGGTTGATGAACACATATTATTATAATTTAATACGCCCTCGTCTTTAATTATCATTAAAATTATACACGACTAATGTTTACTAAACAATTTTTGTTTCACAATAAAGTTATGTAACAAAAAAGGCGGTGTTTAATTCAGCAATTTACGTTTTTATGGACTGATGTGACTTTCATTGTGTATATATCTTAGGTAAATATAATATATATGCTAAGTTAGTGAGTGAGTCTCTGCTTTATTAACTTAGTGTTAAGACACTTTGTTCGACATCTTTCGCTCTTCGAAACATTTCATATTAAACGGGAATCGAACTCACGAGCCACACGTTTGTAGTGAACGCCTTTATTTTTGTTTAGGCTCTGTTTCTTAGTAGATATTATAAAATAAACAAATCGTAAATAATAATTATTGCCATACCTAATACGTTAATTAAAAAGTCTTCAATAAGATTTCAACAAGTCGTTACTTCCTTAGTAATTTTATACTAATATTATGAAGAATTAGGAAGACGGCGCATACCTTGAATTTTGTTTGGCGATGCTCAAAAATGTGCGCATCATATTACGTCAAGATGACAACTGAGATCGTGGCAGAGGCGGAGCGTTTGCTTTGTAAGTGCGGTTTGTGGGTTCGATTCCTATTCTGGGAAGATGCGATTTTTTCGCAAAAAATATCACGTACTTAGGAATTTAGTCAAAAGTAATAATACTATTATTATAGTATATTTAAACATATGACTTTTATATGAGTTCCTTGGGAAATGGTTCCTGGCTGTATAACTTACTTTGCATAGCTTATTATGTGGCGCTTGGAACATTTTCTCGAAATACATTAGTAAAATATATATATATATATATATATATATATATATATATATATATATATATATATATATATATATATATATATATATATATATATATATATATATATATATATATATATATATATATATATATATATATATATATATATATATATATATATATATATATATATATATAACGGCGGAAAGCGGGGACGAAGTAAGCAGGGACTAAGTAACGGAGTGTCTTAACACTAGGTTCGTATGGTTCCTGCAGTTCCCTCTGCCTACCCTGCCATGTGCGGGATAAAAGCGTGAAGTAAAATAAAAGTTTATAAATGGACTACAGACAACTCTATTTCTTTATCGTCAAAAATTTCTAATTATAACTAAATTTTAAACGCACTTACGTTAGACGAAAAGAAAAAACTAAAGGGCTATTATTATTTTGTTATGAAAAAAAAAAGATTGGCTCACTCCAAAGAGGATTGCGCACTACATTATAAACTATATCCGTTGCGAATTTTATGAGATGAACAAACCTAAAATTGTAATTACAATCTTTACGCTTTTACTCTTCAAAATAGCGTTAAATTAATGTTATGTAACTTATGAAGTCACTGTTGCTGTTTTAAATTAGGTTTTAAAATTTCCCTTAAATGTGAAATATTTTATGTAATATTTTACTTTCTTTGATTTGTACCGTTATATATATATATATATATATATATATATATATATATATATATATATATATATATATATATATATATATATATATATATATATATATATATATATATATATATATATATATATATATATATATATATATATATATATATATATATATATATATATATATATATATATATATATATATATATATATATATATATATATATATATATATATATATATATATGTTACAGCGGGTTTTCCCTGCTTTTCGCTGCGCAGCCAATTTTTTTATATTTAGGCGATTATATTAGATTATTAATATAATAATTTAGGGACCGTCGTAGCACAGATGCGTAGCGTCTACCTGTAAACGCGATGGTTTGTGGGTTCGATTCCGACTCAGGGAAGATGAATTTTTCTATTTCCATTTTCTTCGCTCTGAAAAACTAGGCAAAGCGCGGCGTTGAGTTCCGCCACTCAATACGCAATGCCTCGAAAAAGGCGGAAAGCGGGGACGGAGAAAGCAGGGGCTAAGCAACGGAGTGTCTTAACACTAGGTTCCTATTGTTCCTGCAGTTCCATCTGCCTACCTCGGCATGTGCGGGATAAAGCGTGAAGATATAAAAAATATATAATATATTTTATAATTATATACATATGTTTTCATATTTAGTAAGTAGCTCCTTAAGAAGGATGGTGGCACAAGATGACATTCTTCTAATCACGACTGCAAGTGGGTTAAGGATGATGTAGAGATAACTCAAAGATGTTACGATTGTTATCTATGGAACGTGACTTAGATTTATTGGGAGATATTTTTATTATTGTCATGTTTTTATATAAGTATATGAAAATTTTAAGAGTAAACCAAAATTTTAATAATGTGTGTAAGTACCCCATACTAGCTTAACCTTCTCCGTTAAGAAGGCTATATATATATATATATATATATATATATATATATATATATATATATATATATATATATATATATATATATATATATATATATATATATATATATATATATATATATATATATATATATATATATATATATATATATATATATATATATATATATATATATATATATATATATATATATATATATATATATATATATATATATATATATATATATATATATCTAACATCCCTTAACAAACGGATCCTAATTGCAGGACGGAAGGCACTATGTTGACATGTTCCGGACAGTTTGTTGATCTTTTTGTCGGTTCGTCACACAATTACAAATGTCGGTAAACGTTTCCTTTTTATAATAGTACTTTTTGAGAGTTAACTGATGTAGGAAATTATATTTTTGTATGATTGGTAGTTTTATTTAACGGCGTTGAGTTCCGCCACCTGCTATGTGGGGCATACAGATTTGAAATCATCGTAGCACAGTGTATTACCATGTAGTGTAATCGCGATAGTTCTAGATACGAATTCTAGTGAGGAACTGTCTACCTTTGGCATATCACAATTCAAAAAGTCCGTGAAACTTTAACGAAGTGGGGTAAATTAAATAAAATGTTTGACTTTCAAAAAATGAAGCCTGTATCTTCTTAGTTTGAATAGAATTATTTAACTTTGACAATATTTAGGCCGCAATCTCTATTCAGTCGAAAAAAGTTTTATTTTAAGTAAGTAGTAATAAGTAGTAAGTGGTATTAGTAGATTTTCTGCTACGTCAATAAAAAAGGTATGTTTTATTGTGGCTTCCAACACGATAAAACGAAAAACAAGCATCGAACTCGTGTACACCTCAGTTACAATCAAAGACGGTGTAACGGTGATTTTTTTAGCTTCACGCCTTATCCCGCACATGGCAGGGTAGGCAGAGGGAACTGCAGGGACCGTGAGAACTTAGCGTTAAGACACTCCGTTGCTTAGTCCCTGCTTTCTCCGTCCCTGCTTTCCGCCTTTTTCGAGGCATTGCATGTTGAGTGGCGGAACTCAACGCCGCGCTTTGCCTAGTTTGCCAGAGCGAAGAAAATGGAAATAGAAAAATCCATTTTCCACGACTGGGGATCGAATCCAGAAACCGTCGCCTCTGCGCCACGACGGTCCTCAATATATATTAAAATATCGTATATCGCTTCATATTAAAATATCGCTTAAACATTTCACAACGATATTATGACATTATGTAAAATGTATTAATTTTAAAAACAATACGTTGGTTTTGCACAATAATCGAAAACTACAGACACCACAGAGTAATTTCAAGCTTCACGTGTTTAGTTAATAATATTTTACGATTTTCTTGAGATAGTTAATAATTTTATTTTATTGTCGTCTTCATTCGACGAATCAAAAGTAATTGTAAAAGTCTATTTACATAAAGAATATTTTATATTTGATTATTTATGTACAGGAAGTGCAGTGCGGTGTTGAGTTCCGCCACTCTACACGCAAAGCGTCGAAGAGCGAAAATTGGGTAACGGAGTGTCTTAACACTAGGCTGCCACGGTTTTGTAGGTCGTTCTGCCTGCCCTCTTAAGAACGGGATAAAGCGTGAAGCAAATCATAATAAAAAATAAGGAATAGTATGTTTAGTATTAATTATTGAACGACCGCGGCGTTGATCTCCGCCACTAACAAGCAATACCCCGAAAAGACGGAAAACAGAGAGCGGAGTGTCTTAAGGTACCTACGGTGCCTGCGGTTACCTCTGCCTCCTTTGCTATGTGCTGCTATGTATAACAATTTATCTATCGATTTTACATAATAATAGCTCGTATACATTTTAAATTTAAAATTTTACCGAGTAATAATGTATGACGAATTTTGAGGTCAGCAGGTTTGATTACAATATGAGGTTTTTTTTATATTTATAATTATTTAATTTATTTAGTTTTTAATGCCAGTTTTATTATTTTATTTCATAATAGAGGAAGGTATAGAGGATATATTAAAATACGCGTTTTGTCTTAACAATTCGCTATACTTCAGATCGCAATAGTGAAAATAATTTAATTATTATTTGCAAATGCTCAAGGGGTGTGGGTTCAAAATCTGCTTAATGAAATTCTTCTTTATTTTTCTCTTCCTGAAACGATAACATATGGTATTAAAATCCTATGGAAGATCATAAAATATGTTGAATTTAAGCTTAAAGTAAAAGACGGAGTGTCTTAACACTAGCTTCTCTCTGTTTGTTAATATTTACTTATTACTTAATAAGATAAAAATTATTACATTAAATTACTTAAGAGTTCACAAATAATTTACTTCGAACACAATCACAATGTATAAGGCATTTGTCCTCTAATCTGCGCAACAATAGTCATTTTACGCGCGGCCTTTGTTCAATCTGAGTTAAGATAAACCCGAATGCCTGTTATTTTCTCATGCATTTTTTTCGATGTTTCATTGTTTAACGGCCATTGAATTGGTGGCAATATATATATATATATATATATATATATATATATATATATATATATATATATATATATATATATATATATATATATATATATATATATATATATATATATATATATATATATATATATATATATATATATATACATATATATAAAACTGTTGCAGTAAGTTTTGAGTTTCTTGACTAATATAAATAATAGATTTTTAGTTAAAACTCTCTAAAAGAAACTATTATCTATTAGTTTTTGCCCATTAAGTTATGCCACTTAAGTTACCTTAGATGCTTCACTTTAATTCCGTTAAAAAAACGATACCACTTACCTTGATTAAGAAAAATTTAACTATAAGTGGTTTCTGATAACATCTTATTCTGGTTAGACGAAAAAATCTACTCTTTAATTATAAAACAGTTTTGTACGTTTTATAACATCCGCAATTTAAAGATGTTCATATAATGTTTGTACAACCAGTTTACAAAGATTCACATTTGTGACGTTGCAGTTTTGTAACTTTCTATAGCTTTTAGTATGAAAGTATTTCATTTTTTTAACGTAACGTAGGATTAAGACACTCCGTTCTCCTTTTTCCACCTTTTCGAGACGTGTTGAGTGGCGGAACTCAACGCCACGATTTGCCTAAATGTCAGGGTGTAGGATATGGAAATTAAAAAAATTTATCTTCCCCTCATGGGAATCGAACCCACAAACCGTCGCTTTTAAAGGCAGACCCTACGTCTCTGCACCACGACGGTCCTCTCTTTAAATGTATTGCAGGTATTTGTATGTTTTCACGTCACACAATATAGTAAGCTGGTAGAAATTGCTATCACCCAGATAAATTCTCCGTTCTCCACTTTTCGTACGAAGTTGAACTTAAAGCCGACTTATATAGTTTTTCAGAGTGGAAATCGAAATTATAAACATCGTTTATAGGCAGTCGATCACTGCAAGAGAGTGGCTTATTATATAAAATTTATCAAATTAATTTTAAGCTCATATTTAACACAAAATTATGAACCTCTATTAAAAATAAAGCGTTCTTACTAGATCTAGACAAAAGGTAGAGTCAAGCTACACCAGTAGCTCAAAAGAGCCAGGCTCGAACCGGGTAATTACCACGCTCTCACAGAATACCGTCGTGGAACAGCAGCATATTAATGCTGCTGTGTTTCTTCAGGTGAGTGAGAGTTCCGAAAGCGCATAAAGGAGAGTTGATCTGGGTATTTGGTTAGCAGAGCATTTACATCCTCTCAGGTTGTAGATGTCTATGGGTGAGGGCGTCCACTTAACATCAGGTGGCCCTTCTGCTCGTTTGCCATCTTATAATATAAAAGCGATGAAATTATGTTCTTTCAGGGCATTATTCTGAAATATTGTAAGTGATAAAAGTCAATCAATAGAATTACTTAGAATCCATATTCAACCACTTCTTGTCTCTGACAACATATATTTTGATATTTTAGTGATTTCTACGAATAAAAGCAAAAGGAAAATCAAATAGATAGATAGATATAGATAGATAATACTTCAGAATAAATGCTTTTTAACCGCTACGGGCTTTTATATTTGCTAATTAACTGATATCTTTATATAGTTAAGCATATCTAGATTTTATTCTGCATCATATATATATATATATATATATATATATATATATATATATATATATATATATATATATATATATATATATATATATATATATATATATATATATATATATATATATATATATATATATATATATATATATATATATATAATATGTTAGATAAAGCTGTAGAGGAAATGAAATAGTGTTATGTCGACTTGTTTATATATTATTCTAGTTATTATGAAAATTAAGTTTTAAAGTTAAAATTGAGAACTGTCAAAGCGCAGAGACGTAGCGTCTGTCTGAAAGCACGACGGCTTGTGGGTTCGATTCTCCCACTAGAGCAGGATGTATTAGTTAATTTCCATTTCTTTGCCCTGGTAATTAGGGAAGCGCATCATTGATTCAACAAGTCTTATCCTCGAAAAGTGGGAAGCGGGGAAGCGGGTCTTAAAACTAGGTTGCCACAGTTATTGAGGTTCTCTCTGCCTACCTTGCTATGTGCGGGATAAAGCGTGAACCTAAAAGGAAAAATTTATAAAATTTAATCATATAACATACATAATATCGTCGACAAAACGTTTACAAAAACATGGGATTCACAAATTACACACTGACATCATAATTCTAAGAGGTCGTACACGACTCTTCAATTGACGCACAGACAGATATTAATACGAGTTAATTATTTATTAGTTTCTTATTTATTATGTACAGTGTAAATATATTTTATTTAATATTTAAGCCGGAGGTCACGAGTTCGATGCTCTTATGTGGAGATAATTAATGGTTTTTGTTTTTTTTTTTTAATTTTCATGAGTCTTCCGCATAAGTGAGGTATCTAAGATGGATAAATAACAAAAACAGTCTTTGAAAATGTAGATAATCCTTTTTTGAATGTTCTATAATAATCACTTTGAGCCTTTTTCAGCCCATGAATGGCTATAGCCCCTATAGGCTATTTAATATATGCAACCTTTGTTTTAACTTCAGCTTTATTTGTAACGTCATTATTTATGTAAGTATGAATTGTAAAAAATATATTTTTTTAGTGAGAGCCACTTTCTGTTGCTTTCTACTTATAAGTAGAAGGAAGGACGAAACTTTAGAGCTCTTTTCCCCTACTAAGATTTGAACCTACAACGCTTCAGCCATATACTATACCACTGTACTACAACGACTTTAGTTTACAATTCCAATGAGACATACAAACCATTTAAACACAAATTAAGTGCTATCAAAGAAATAGTTTAATTTTATGATATTAAAATTTTATACAGATGATAGTTGGTTTCGTAAATTTAAACGTTTTGGTACAAAGGCCTTCACTTTTGGCGAGTTTCGTTTGAGATGTTTTGCAAATTCTTGAGGTCTTCGTCCGATCGCCCATTTGACCGCGGCTCGGGTATGCAACGTGTATATTTATTTTTAATTTTTAGGACAAATATGTGTATAGAAAACTTACCACCTTTGAATGTATAATGTTATCGTTTTAATCTGTAATCGTCTATTTTTGGTAATTATATAGATCATTGTTGAGTTAGACTTAACAATTTTTTAAATTAAACATCTTTTCCTAAGCAATATAAGATAATAAGAAAAGATTTTGTTTAACGATATCGACTTTGTGAAAGATCCAGAAGAAATGGTGAAATCGTGTTTTTTTGTCATTTTTTATTATATGTTTGTTTATACACAGAAACACACGCATATATATATATATATATATATATATATATATATATATATATATATATATATATATATATATATATATATATATATATATATATATATATATATATATATATATATATATATATATATATATATATATATATATATATATATATATATATATATATATATATATATATATATATATATATATATATTTGTATTGCGACAGTACAATTACTATATTTTATTTTAGATATTATCACAATTACCCAATACGTGCATTCGTATCATAATCAAAAAGCAATCTCAATTTTACTATTGACTATAATACTAATAGCGTGTCATGATTTATGTTGTTATATCCAACATATATTTTGTATAATGTTGATTTAAAATATGACATTTAATCACAAAATTAGACTTAATGTCAGTTAAAAGCTAATTATGGTTTCTCAGTGTGTAAATAACACACTATAAACGTTTTTTGAAGAGAGTGACAGAAACTGCGCGTCTTAAAAATATTTGCATGTTATTGAAAGGCTACTTATTGTTGAAAGGCTTTTATTGTTTAAACTCCTTATTTAAAAAATCTTTGACTTTAAAATAAGAAAGGTTCACATCCGTAGGAAAACCAAAGAAACTAACTTTACTTAAAATACTTCCAAATTCTTTTAGGCAAAGCATTGAAAATGTAAGTAGCGTCCCTGCCACTGTGTTTCACAATAGTGCTTAATGCCAAGCTACGGGGGCCAACCTAAAACCCTTCCTAGAGTATTGGTACTAATAGAGATTTTACCACAGGAAGTGTGTTAAGGACCGTTGCGATATAGAGGCGCAGCGTCTGCCTGTACACGCGACGGTTTGTGGATTCGATTCCCATGAGGGGAGAAAATTCAGAAGGCAAGCGTAACGTTGAGCTCAGATATTCATTACGAAAAGAAACGGAGTGTCTTAACACTAGTTGCCCAGGTTTCCTGTGGCTTCCTCTGCTTACTCTGCTATATGCGGGATAAAGCGTGAAACTAGAAAAAAAAAGTGTTTAGAGTATATAACTCTATAGGTTAGAGTATAGCTCTACAGTGATTGTATATAACGTCTTATTCTATTTTCTACTTTTTACACGAAAGCTACGCTTAAATTTTATTCTAACAGCGATAAATAAATGGCTTTTACACAAAAACCAAACATAATTTTAAAAATCAGAGAAAGTTAAGTTGCAATCTAAACGAAATAAAGAAAAATGCACAATTTTTCAATTCATTTTTATCTTCACAGAACATAGATCGCAATATAAATAGAAGGTCGATCAAACAAATGACTTTATATAATAGACTTGTTATAGCAATCGGCCTTTTTCCTCACACCAGTGGAGAGTAATCGCCCGTAACAAAAATTATAAAAACTTCTATATTTCATTGAAATATCTACAAAATTATTGACGGTATTGTGTACACATTTTTTTTCCATCTTCACGCTTTATCCCGCAAAAAAGGTCGAGAGATTGCGTGTAAAGTGATGAAAAATATTTACATACTGGAAATTCGTAACATAACCATGCAGTTTAACGTCGTTCCATGATGGTAATATACTATAATGGGCTCAAATCGCAGTGTTAAGTTACATTGCCTCATATAGATTGTCATAAAATGAAGGAAACGGAGTGTTGACACTAAGTTCCTGTAGCTTCCTCTGCCTACCCTGCTATGAGCGGGATAAAGCGTGAAGCCAAAGAACACCATTGTAAAGCTTCTATTTTATTCATATTGTAGAACATTTAGACATTTTTTTATATATTTATTTTAATATTAGATTTTATATTAATATTAGTTTGCCTACAACTTATTTCCTATATAAAAAATAATTGAGAAAAAATGTAATTAGTATGTAGGTACATGCAAAAATCCGTAAAAGCTGAAAAATAATACGTGGCTCCCATTTATTGATGGTTGGTGAGAAACAGTATGAGGTTTCAAGGTATCCAAGCTTCAGTAGTAGCCTTTGTAATATAAAAATTACAAAATATTTGAAAATAGCTAATCGCTATATAAATGCGGAAGCGACTTGCGTTCGTGACTTGTTAAATATACGTTATAATATTAAATAGATACTTGTTATTACTATGACGCATTCGGATAAGGATAGAGAACGTAGTGTTTAGACACTACACTGACACTATTCTGCTGGTCGGGATGGATCCTTGCATATAAGTGTAACTTTTCTCTGCTATTTTTATTATTTTTAGTGGTAATCTTGACTAAGGAAAGAAAAAGGGACTGTAGGCAGAACGAACACTATGTTAGTGTTAAGACACTCCGTTCCCCACTTTCCTTTTGTTTTCTTTTACTTTACTTTGATAATTTATAAATATATCCATATGTTTCATATAATATTATAATATTCTAACCAAAATATTCTTTTTCCACAGGTAAATTTCAACAACAGTCATCTGAAACAGTGAACAAATTTGCAGCAAGACTGCAAGATTAATCATCGCAGTTTTTTACTGCACCTAAATAAATGCAACTCTCTCTATTTAAACATCACTTAACTTGTATTGGCAAATATTTTTTATGGTTATTCGATAGTTAACTAACCGTTATAACTATGAGTATTTTATATTTATATACATTTTTAGTAATTTCACGCTTATCCCACAGTTAGGTATAAGGAACCGCAGGCACCGCAGGAACCTAGTGTGAAGATATTAAATTCCCTGCTTTTCGCTTGTTTTTGTAATACAACAAAAATGTTAAATGGCGAAATTGAATACCGTGATTTTCCTAGTTGCCAGAGTGAAGAAAAATAAAAAATATGTCAATCATGTCACAATGTGTTTTTGTCTGTCTACACAATGATTGTGGGTTCGATATCTACTTAGAGGAAAAATTAATTTAATTCCCTAATATAACCACGCATCTCTCTGGATTCTCCATTATTATCACATTTTGGAAATGCGGAAAAGAAAATTACTTTTATTGACCAGTCAAAATTAAACTTTTTATGATTTAATCTGTTAAGAAATAACCTAGTAAATTAAAGATGCCTAAAGCTCTTCGAATATTTCTCAATTGAAATTCCAATAAAAATACGAATTTATTAGAATTCTGCTGTGCAAAAAAGTTTTGTAAATTTACTATAAAGTACTTGACTAAGAGATCAAATGTCACAGCGTTTTAAAACTCATTTTATATCAGATTCTGTGATTCTGTGACTTCTTCTGTCGAATGAAAATTACCAGTTCCATTGATTAAAAGTTTAGTTTCTTTTTGTACGTTCGATCCTACACATGGCAGGGTAAGGAGAAAATATAGTATTCAGACACTCTGTTCCACGCTTATGGCCTGTCGAGGCATTGTGTGTTGAGAGGAGCTCAACGCCGAGCTTTGTCCTGGTGCCAGAGCGTAGAAAATAATAATAATTCACTATTTCCCAGTGTAAATTGGTACCACGTACCTCTACGCTTGTGACAGATGCTGTGCTTTAATTTTAACCTTATAACATTAGTATAGTTTAATGATCCCTATTATTATAAGAGAAACGCGGCGTTTAGTTCCGTTATAAGTGTTAAGCTTTAGTTATCTATACCCATCTCTCTGTCTCTCTCTGTAGGAGACTAGTTAACTTATATACTGACAATTTTATTGATGATTATATAATAGAACAAGTATAATAAATAATAATAATCAACATACTATTATTTTTTGATTACACAAGATATTCATGTAATTAATAATTGTATATTGAACAATATATTCATATAATAAAGGAAAAACATCGAAAATTTCCGCAATTTATTATGTACAATATATATATATATATATATATATATATATATATATATATATATATATATATATATATATATATATATATATATATATATATATATATATATATATATATATATATATATATATATATATATATATATATATATATATATATATATATATATATATATATATATATATATATATATATATATATATATATATATATATATATATATATATATATATATATATAGATATATATATATATATATATATATATATATATATATATATATATATATATATATATATATATATATATATATATATATATATATATATATATATATATATATATATATATATATATATATATATATATATAATATATATATATATATATATATATATATATATATATATATATATATATATATATATATATATATATATATATATATATATATATATAAAACGTTTTTTCTAGGAATCTAAAGATATGCAGAGTAATATAACTTTGTTTTTTGTTATTTAAATTAAATTGAACTGCTCATAATAGAAATTTATACAATATGTTATAATAGTTTCAAGATTTTAACTGTCATTTAAAAGCTCCTTCGTCTCCCAAAGCTAACACCTTTAACAGATCGTTTGCTATGTAAATTGTTCAATGTAAATGTAGATATCGCTAAGTATTTCCTTGATGATTTTTCTTAGATTGTACATAACATGTGTTAGGTAACAATCGTTACATACGTACAGATGCATATCATAAGCTACAATCAAATAAGTTATTGCAATTATTTCATATAAGGTTTTCATCATTTTCGTTATTTTTGTTACACAATTATGGAGAATTCAATACATATTTGGCCGCGAATCTTTAGTAATAATTCTTATCAAGTCGCAAAGTGTCTTATTCATGTTAAGAAAGTTTCTTCATGAAACTTTCTTTGTAAAAAAAAATGATAGTATATATAGACTATTAATAGACTATGTATTTTATTATATTTCTATTTCATATATTTATATTCATTGTATAGGAAGGCTATAAGCTATATTATATTTTTTTTAGGCAGAGGAAACTGCAGGGACCGTAAGAACCTAGTGTTAAGACACTCCGTTGCTTAGTCCCTGCTTTTTCCGTCCCCGCTTTCCGCCGTTTTCGAGGCATTGCTTGTTGAGTGGCGGAACTCAACGCCGCGCTTTGCCTAGTTTACCAGAGTGAAGAAAATGGAAATAGAAAAATCCATCTTCCTCGACTGGGGATCGAACCCAGAAACCGTCGCGTTACAGGCAGACGTTGCGCCTCTGCGCCACGACGGTCCTATATTATATCTCGGTTATAAAACGAAGCGAAGACAATAAAACTAACGTAATCTATCTACCTTGAGTGGGAATAGAACCCACAAACTGGCGCGTTCACAGACAGACATTGTGGCTCTTCGCCTCGACGGATTACTATATACAATACATAATGAAACTATAAGGGTTACAACGATTATTGCAATTTGGGTACAGAACCCCAAAAATTTCAACTAGATATTTTACTCTGCCCTATTAATTCTAACGGCTTACAAAGAAGATAAGATTTTTGAAGTTATTAAAACAAATTATGTCACATGCAGCTTATAGCTTAAATCTCTATTGCAACTATGCATTCTTAATAACTGGCGGTTGAACGGATTATATAATTATCGATATAAAAGATAGGGCCACCGTGGTGCAGAGACGTAGCATCTGTCTATAAACGCGACGTTATGTGGGTTCAATTCCCATTCGGAGAAGATGGATGGAAACGAAAAACATTTCTATTTTCTTCGTTCTGGCAACAAGGCTAAGCGCTGCATTCTCTGCGCCTAGAAAAAGGCGGAAAGCGGGGACGTAGAAAGCAGGGACTGAGCAACGGAGTATCTTGACACTACGTTTCCATGGTTCGTACGGTACGTTCTACCTACCCTACTATGTGTGGGACAAGAGCGAAAAGCTATAAATATTTATATAGATAAAATATAACGAAATAGAAAGGGCTTCGTATAGACCAGGTAACGGGTATATAACGGTAACGGTGCTTAGATGGTCGAGTGCCGGCGCATACACTACGTACATACGAAATAAAACAGTGCGCGCTTTTGTTTTTACTTATGACATATAAGATATTTTTTATATATTTATATTTTATTATATATATATATATATATATATATATATATATATATATATATATATATATATATATATATATATATATATATATATATATATATATATATATATATATATATATATATATATATATATATATATATATATATATATATATATATATATATATATATATATATATATATATATATATATATATATATATATATATATATATATATATATATATATATATATATATATATATATATATATATATATATATATATATATATATATATATATATATATATATATATATATATATATATATATATATATATATATATATATATATATATATATATATATATATATATATACTTAAAGTATATCCTTTATAAAAGGTTGTTTCATTAAAAGTTCTAATACTTAACCTAACAGCATAACGGTTGCATAAGAGACCACACTGCACCGCCACAACCGCACAAAAAATACGGTTAACAACTACTGTAAACTACTGTAAACTACTGTATATACGCTAGATATATATGAAATATATATTTAAGTTTATTTAGACATACAACATAGTGAAATTTTATTTTATTTGTATAAAGAACGTCAAGAACAATATTATGCCTTGTTCACTTTAGATTCTATAATAGCCCTATGATATGAAAATATTATAAAAAAAAATATAAATAGTTAATAACATAAACTAATTAACGACGTTACATATTAAAAAATGAAAAACAAATATTATTATTATTATTATATATTAACACGCAATACTTCGAAAAGGCAGCAGAAAGTGGGGAACGGAGTGTCTTAACACTAGATTCTCACGGCTCCTACGGTTCCCTCTGTCTACCCTGCTTTGTGCGGGATAAAGCGTGAAAGTAAACACAAAAATAACGCACTTTAAACTTTATTTACTTAACACTAATTCATTAATCATCAACCGGCACAGGGCTGTACACAAAAGGCCATATAATAGCCCAATACCATTTCACTCCAAACGCTTTAATCAAATTCTCCTTCCAACCTCTTATTGTCTTGCCATCTTTCCTATGTCGATATTCTCTAGAAGTTAATCCATAGAAAACATTACGTATGTGAAACCAGAATAAAGCTCCGCACCAAATAACAAGAGTCACGTTAAGAATTAAAAAGAATACATACAAGTCTTTCATTGACAGTAGTTCCAAAGCCATATATCTTAATAAGGGATTGATAACCACAAACGCCGATAACAACATGTCATTATCAAATTTAGTCGATACATAATAATAGTTGTAATATGTAGAGTATACCAGAGAAAGGAAGTTGTAGCCGAGATAGAGTACGTAGAAACGTAGATTCTTCAATCCAATGCATCTGGAGAAGAAGAAGCAGTGATGGTCTCTTCTCAAGATGCAAATATTGCAAGTTGAGCAATGCCAGGTGTTTTCAGATCGTTGCAATTTGCAAATGTCACACAAATCGCCGTTTTTTTCGGATTTTTTCAGGCTTGTGTCAGTTAAGATACACATCATTGTGTTACCAATTATATTTACAAAGATGAATGTAGGACAGATTGTATGAAATATGTATTTAAGAAAGCCAAAGTTGTAAGTCTTGATTATAATGGGTCGCACTATGGACATCTCGAACATGAAGAAAGTTGGGTTTATCACTAGTATGAGGCTGTAGCAGATGATTTTCTCAATTATTTTCGTATACATTCTTGCAGGTTTAGGTATTTTTCTTTTTATAGTATAAAATAATTCTAGATTATGCGCTTGTTGTTATTTTGACAATGACATTGATGTGATGGTTGATGTTTATGGCTCTGTCTATGGATATTTAATCGCTCGCATACATTTTTTTTAAAGGGAATCTCCCACTAAACCCATTATCGGGTCCGTTCGTCGGGAGAACAATAATTTCGATTATCACAGAAGACAGAAGCAGTCATAAAAAGGATTAAAATAAATAAATAAATAATATATTAAATCTTAATACATTATTACACAATATATATATATATATATATATATATATATATATATATATATATATATATATATATATATATATATATATATATATATATATATATATATATATATATATATATATATATATATATATTAGTTGTTCTTGATCTATTACCATTTTCTATATTTTATTCTATATTTTTATTTTCTATATATATATATATATATATATATATATATATATATATATATATATATATATATATATATATATATATATATATATATATATATATATATATATATATATATATATATATATATATATATATATATATATATATATATATATATATATATATATATATATATATATATATATATATATATATATATATATATATATATATATATATATATATATATATATATATATATATATATATATATATATATATATATATATATATATATATATATATATATAAATATATATATATATATATATATATATATATATATATATATATATATATATATATATATATATTAGTTGTTCTTGATCTATTACCATTTTCTATTTACTTTCACAAACTTCAAAATATATGGATTTAACTAAACATAAGATAATATTTACCAATCGATACGTAATATAGAAGGATAGGATGTATTTAAAGCCGCTGTTGTATCACGATACTGGCATTTACTTCTGTCACTTTGTAATTTATATCGGAGCTGGAGTTGCCCAAGATTTGTGTACCTAATTATATAATATTTTACGTATATATATATATATATATGTATATATATATATATATATATATATATATATATATATATATATATATATATATATATATATATATATATATATATATATATATATATATATAGATATATATATATATATATATATATATATATATATATATATATATATATATATATATATATATATATATATATATATATATATATATATATATATATATATATATATATATATATATATATATATATATATATATATATATATATATATATATATATATATATATATATATATATATATATATATATATATTTGTGTACCTAATTATATAATATTTTACGTATATATATGTTTTACGTATATTTGTAGTTATTTAAATTTTCACATCAAATGAAATAAATTAAATATATTTTAAACTAATCAATATTTAAAAGCATATAAACCTACTAGTGACGTAACGAATGTTCGCATTCGCATTCACGAATATTAGCACATCTTTACACATTCGTATACGCAAAATATTCACAGATTTTATTTGATGATGTCAGAAAACCGTCTGAGGACCGTCGTGGCGCAGAGGCGCAACGTCTGCCTGTAACGCGACGGTTTCTGGGTTCGATCCCCAGTCGGGGAAGATGGATTTTTCTATTTCCATTTTCTTCGCTCTGGCATCTGAGGCAAAGCGCGGCGTTGAGTTCCGCCACTCAATGCCTCGAAAACGGCGGAAAGCGGGGACGGAGAAAGCAGGGACTAAGTAACGGAGTGTCTTTACACTAGGTTCGTACGATTCCTGCAGTTCCCTCTGCCTACTCTGCCATGTGCATGATAAAGCACATATCACTAATACCTACAAATTTTATAAGTGTTTATACGTATATGACCCAAAAATATATAATTTACCCTAATTTAACCTTTTTTCCCAAAAAAAAAAGACATTATTAAAAACACCCCTAACCTTTCTAATAATAGCTTCTTATACATACCCTTTATTTTACTTCAACATAATTTTAAATCAAGTATTTGTTCACAATCTAATGTAATAACCACTTAGATTCGGTATCGCAACAACTTGTTACTTGTTAGGTAACTTACGTCACATGTTATACATACATTGCCTATATTACTTTTTCTTTGTGATTTATGATCGATATAATGTAATAATGACTTACTTAAATATTTTTTTTTAAAAGTAGGTTTTATTTAAATATTATATTTTATTGTATTTCATATATTTTTAAATATTATGAAAGTTTAAAATTTTTTTGATAAACGCTTCAATCTCAAAATATTGGTTGAAACTGATAAACTACCTGTAAACGCGAAGGTTTGTAGGTTCGATTACCACTCGGGGAAGATGAATTTTTCCATTTCCATTTTCTTCGCTCTGGGAACCACGTAAAGCGCGACGTTGATCTCCGCCACTCAACACGGAATGCCTCGAAAAGGGTGGAAAGTAGAAAACGGAGTGTCTTAACACTATATTGCTATTTTTTATAGCTTCACACAACCGTAGGAACCTAGTGTTAAGACACTTCATTCTCCGTTTTTCATTTGCTATTTATTGTTAATATTTATATACGAATATTTCTTAGAAGTGAACTACCTGGCATTGAAGTAGGATACGTCATAAGCAATACTATAATATGAAAAATATACATGTTAAATAGACCCATTACTTTATAATAGTATACTTCACTTTGATGACGCGTGAAATTGTTTCTAATGACCATTTGTTGTAACAAGAGTGTGAAATGCTCTTATAAATGATGTAAGTTGATATGTGTAATAAAAGAATATACATTTAAGTTAATAGTGAACGATAGATGATGATATCAAAAGTTAAGTTTATAACAGGAGTTGTAACTATGAGGAAAGAGCTGTAACTAAGAGAGAGAGAGAGAGAGATGTTTTTTGTTTTTAATTTTATTTTTAGCTTTACGCTTTATCCCGCACATGGCAGGGTAGGCAAAGGGAACCGCAGGAACCATACGAACCTAGTGTTAGGACACTCCGTTGCTTAGTCCCTGCTTTCTCCGTCCCCGCTCCGTCCGCCGTTTTCGAGGCATTGCGTGTTGAGTTATGGTTATGTTGAGGACCATCGTGGCGCAGTGGCACAGCATATGTCTGTAAACAAGACGGTTTGTTGGTTCAATTCCCATGAGATAGATGGGTTATGTGATTTTTATTTTCTTTGTTCTGGCCACCAGGCAACATCGACGTTAAGTTCCGCCACTCACACGTAGTGCATCGAAAGGTGGAAAGCTGAGAACGGAGTGTCTTATCACTAGGTTCTATAGGATATTTCTAGAGTGAGAATCGAACTCACAAAACGTTGCGTTTACAGGCAGACGCTAAGCCTCTGCGCCACTGCGGTCCTATCATTTTATTTAAATCGGCTATTTACATTAACCCTTTTTGATCCATATATGGAATATTTAACTTAAGTATTAATTGAAATACGTACAGAACGCGGCAGAGCTTCTAATAAATGTGTACTTAAATATTTGGTTCATAATTGTAATGCCTTACACAGTTTTGTTGTAGATTCAAGAAGTAATTATATGTTGTTAAGAAGGAAAAGCGGATGTCATATACATATATAACATGTGTCGACGTCATAGTTACTATATACATATGTTTCCATGAAATTGAAATCAATTATTTTATGTTTATTCTGCGATTTTAGAAAAACATATGTTTTGTATAGAACTTCGTCTAGGATATTATATCTGCCTACCCAGCTATATATGTAGAAATACAGTATGGAACTGACCAAAAAAATTTACACAAACAAAATTCTTAATCATTTTTATTCATAGAAAAATTAAAAAGTATACATAAAATCTAGCAGTTCACCGACAGCTTTGCCAACTTAAACTAAACTATTATCTAATAAATAGTAAAATTACTTAAAAAAACATAAATATTTAAAAGCTGCGGAAAAGGATTTGAACCTGCAGTCTCTTGAAACCATGCAACTCTGACCGCTAAGCCACGGGTTCTTCATCACACTGTGTCAAAATCCTTATATGCTTTATAGAATTTATTTCATTGTTAACATCTCTGTAGGGAGATGTTTATAAATTTCCGTTACCCATTACACTATTATTACAAAGAACAATCGTTTGGCGAGAGAGATTGCTTTTTCATATACGAGTATATATATATATATATATATATATATATATATATATATATATATATATATATATATATATATATATATATATATATATATATATATATATATATATATATATATATATATATATATATATATATATATATATATATATATATATATATATATATATATATATATATATATATATATATATATATATATATATATATATATATATATATATATATATATAATATATATATATATATATATATATATATATATATATATATATATATATATATATATATATATATATATATATATATATATATATATATATATATATATATATATATATATATATATATATATATATATATATATATATATATATATATATATATATATATATATATATATATATATATATATATATATGTATATATTATAGTACCTAGTATATTTAAACATCAAAAACATTCTATCTACGTAATCGTATTGAGGAATCGTGCAATAACTCTCTTTTAGAGCCCATCAAGTCAAATTACTTTGTGGTTATAAAATTTTATATAAATATTGCCTTTTGTTATTTACAAATGCACAACATTTCCAATATAATACATATATACATATAAAGAAAGATAAATAAAAATAGCAATGTTATTAATTTTTTTATTTTTTATTTATTTATTTATGTTATATGTGATTCGGACTATGAAGGAGGTCAAAGATACAATGTAATAGCCTATAGCCTCTCTATTAATAGGCTGTCTGATACAAAAAATATTCGTCTACAGTCTAATGTATCTAATGTATAGTGGGTATCGAACCCACAAACCGTCGCGTTTACAGGCAGACGATTAACTTCTGCGCCACGACGTTTTTTTATTTATAAATATATACATTCTTATATATCTAGAAGATCTATTCGATCCCCAGTCGGGGAAGATGGATTTTTCTATTTCCATTTTCTTCGCTCTGGCAACTAAGGCAAAGCGCGGCGTTGAGTTCCGCCACTCAACACGCAATGCCTCGAAAACGGCGGAAAGTGGGGACGGAGTAAGCAGGGACTAAGTAACGGAGTTTCTTAACACTAGGTTCATATGGTTCCTGCAGTTCCCTCTGCCTACCCTGTCATGTGCGGGATAAAGCGTGAAGTTAAAAAAAAAAAAAAAAAAAAAAAAAAATATATATATCTAGAAGAGACGTTGCCTGTACACGGTTTGTGGGTTCGATTCCTGCTCGGGGAAAATGGACTTCTTTGCTCTGGCAACTAGGCAAAGCGCGGCGTTGAGATCCGCCGATTAAATCACAATGCCTTGAAATGGCGGAAAAGTATGAAACAAAGGGTCTCAATACTATGTTATTATGGTTCCTGCGGTTCCCTCTACCTATCCTGTTGTATGCGGGAGAAAGTGTAAAGCAATATTTTATTAATTATGTTATATTTCAAATTGTACAGTTAAGTTAAGCTAAGCTTTAGGATTTAAGCCCTATTTTAAAGATATACTAGAAAACATATGGAGAACTACATATACTAGAATTGTTTGAAAAATTTTTATTTATATAACGCGTATGTTATTGGCTGGGTGCGTCGTGCGTCGTGCGTTTGAACAATTATAACAACGAGTACACTTCCTTTAGCACGAGTGTAAATATGTTTATATTTCCGCTATTATTTCCTTATTTATGAAATAATTTAAGTTATGCAACCTTTTTTTATATTTACTATACATATTATGCATTTATAATATTATATATCTAAATTAACCCTACATATATTTCGTAATAGTAACTGAATTTCAGTGCATGCGAGGTTTTAAGACAATTTTGCTTAAAATTGATATTTTTTAAATATATATAGGATATATAGAATAAGAATTCGTTTACCAAGGAACTGCGAAGCTTTCTTGACCTTTTTCGATTTCCATTTGGAAAATTTAATATTTATTTCTAATTCTGTATATTATATTTATTCTTTGCTCTGGCAACTAAACAAAATTCGACGTTGAGTTCCGCCACTCAACACGCAATGCGTCGAAAATACGGAAAGCAGTGAACAGAGTGTCATAACACTAGGTTTTCACGGTTCCTCTGGTTCACTTTGCCTATCCTACTATGTGCGGGATAAAGCGTGAAAAAAAAAATATATAAAAAATAACATACAGCAATTTTCGAGATTACTACAAATATTCACTTAATAAATATTTAAGACAACCAAAAAAACTTCTAACTACGTAACGATAAAAATAAATTAGCTATTTAATTGGATTTACTTTCAAATTGGCCAACATTCTATAAGGGCATAGTTGCGCAAGCGTCGCCCATCTTTGCTCATAGCTAGGTACTTCACTTGTACGTGACTCTATGTCGCCTCTATATTACGACATGGCCTAATGATACACGAATAGCTTAAAAATGTAATATTTTATGTTATTTTTGTTTTAATTTAGGTTTTTTTCTTTATTTTTACGTAAAGAGAGATTAGTGGTAAATAATTATATTCCCTTTTTTTCACTAAATATACAGTAGAGAGTTGTCTTTTTTTAATTTGACCTAAAATAAAAAATAATACGCAATAATAAGCCAAAAATAACTTAACTATTAAAAATAACTAAATGTTTTACAAAAATCTCCTATAAAGTAGAGAACCAAGAGTTAACGGTTAATAAAATAAATACAATTGAAAAAGAGGGCCGTCGTGGCGCAGAGGCGTAAGCGTCTGCCTGTAAACGCGAGGATTTGAGGGTTCGATTCCCACTCGGGGAAGATGGATTTTTCTAATTCCATTTTCTTCGCTCTGGAAACTAGGCAAAGCGCGGCATTGAGTTTCGCCGCTCAACACGCCTCAAAAAGGCGGAAAGTGGGGACGGAGAAAGCAAGAACTATGCAACGGAGTGTCTTAACACTAGGTTCATATTGTTCCTGCAGTTCCCTCTGCCTACCCTGCAATATTCGGGATAAAGCGTGAAGCTAAAAAAAAAATAATTAAAAAAGACATCCGTAACGTTACGTTAAACCACTTTACAAAGGGCGTAGTCGGTGGCTTACTGCTGTGCCTTTACGTAACAAACTTTCATTTTCCGTGGATTTAGCAATTAAGATGGTTAAGATATATTCTATGGCACTTATCCTATTAAGCATGACAAATTATAGTTAAATGTATGTATGTAATTTAATAATAGGCTCGGAAGGTATATTTAAGAAAAAGTAAGTAATTTGAATCCAGCGGTATTTGAACCTCTTGGAAACTAATTAAGTCCAAGTTATCGTTAAGAAGTTTTAAAATATATATATATACATATATATGAGAGTTAATACACTCTCGTTTCACATTTTCAAACAATTTTTGAGATATTGCTTGTTTAGTGGTTGAAATTAAATCAAACGTGTTCAATAAAAGTAATCACAACATTGGAAATATTTAAACGTAATAGAAATTATTACGGGAAACGGAGTGTCTGAAACTGAAAGAAATTAGTGATGCTCTACCAATTAGATTGGGTTAATTCGGAGATTATTTCTTTTAAATAAATAAAACATTTAATTTGTATAGTCTTTGTATGGAATAGATGGACTAATAAAGTCAATCACTTACTTCTCTGAAATTAAAGATTCTTAAATTAAGTAAAGAACTTCTTATTCTATTACGAAGGACTCATCGTAGGGCCATCATGGGGCTCGAGACTCAAGTACAGATTTAGACCTGCCTTTTATTTTACATATTTAAAATCAATCTACTAGTTAAATTAAGTTCTATCACTCAACAAGCAAAGCCTCGGAAGCCAATGCCTGAAAGGGGGGGAACAGAGTGTCTTAACACTTAGTTCTTTCTGTTTACACTGCTACCCGTGCGGGATAAAGCGTGAAAACATTACTATTAATATCGGCTTTCAAAGAACGATAAAAATTAACTGATATTAGAATATAGCTTAGATTAAGCTCAGTAAACAAAAATAGCATTCGGTTTCTTCACATCCAGTGCCGGATGTCAATCAACTGCATCCGGTGTTGGTCCACTCATTAGGCGTCTAGCTAAGTAGCATTTTTATTGCATATTTCTGTAAACTAATTTCAATGTAACCTTCTATTACATATATAGTATAAAAACCTAGCGTTGCTTGTGAAAGGCTTAAGTTTCTTTCTAAGATTTCTATTTATGTTATGTATTTTTTACTGTGGAAGACATAATAGGGTTTATCTGTGTTTTAAACTTTGTTTTATTCAGGCTCATATTTTTTATTTACTTATAATATTATGTACTGAATTATAATGAAGGTTTTAATTGAGAGATTCGTTGGATATAAAAATTATACACCAATGTAATTTATATTTATAACTGGCCAAATTTTGGCTTCACGTTATGCAGAGAAAATAAAAATATTAAAGACACTCCGTTCTCTGCTGTATTTCGTGACTGCTGGATATCGTTGAGACACTCAACAAAGTGTCTGTACTCTACATATACTCGTATATGGACTGAATACCTACTTTTACATTTACAATATATAACTGTAGAATATAGATTATTGTTTTGTATAATTTAACGTAACGGAGCGTATCGTTATGACAGCATAGTATCGTTTTACCGTGACATGTTGTTATAGCATATGAGTTCTCATTAAAAGTTACTAAATAGGTTTAATAATCTATTTTAAGGTGACATATTAAGGTATGAGTCTACCTCATACCTTAATATGTCACCTTAAAATATATATATACATATATATATATATATATATATATATATATATATATATATATATATATATATATATATATATATATATATATATATATATATATATATATATATATATATATATATATATATATATATATATATATATATATATATATATATATATATATATATATATATATGTATGTATATATATATATATATATATATATATATATATATATATATATATATATATATATATATATATATATATATATATATATATATATATATATATATATATATATATATATATATATATATATATATATATATATATATATATATATATATATATATATATATATATATATATATATATATATATATATATATATATATATATATATATATAAACTGATATCAACAACTATATATTTTAATACATAATCTTAATATCTATCAATATTTGTACCTCATACCTCACACACCAATAAGGTTATGGAGAGGTATCGCAAGCTAGAGCAACAAGTGTCAGACAAATTCAAAGCTCCCTAAAACATGGCGTCTATATACTGCTAAATTTCTAACCTTTCTCAAATGATTTGATATTAATCTCCAAAGTTTCTCCAAATCGATTTGGAGAAATCATAAAATAATTCTTAAAAGAAGAAGACGAAGAGAAGGAACTCCTTAATGCTAAGTAGTTTATCTGTTCTTCTCCCATGGATTCACCGTTAGGATGCCGGGCTTGGGTTTCTCTTTCTATAAATTGCAAATAAATAAAATTAAAAATATCAAAATCATTTTGTCTTATATATTCATATCTATACATGTATTCATATCTATATATACACAATATTTTTACTAGACAAAGCGCGGCGTTGAGTTCCGCCACTTAACAAGCAAAGTCTCGAAGAAGGCGAAAAGAAGGGAACGGAGTGTCTTAACACTAGGTTCCCACGGTACCTACGGTTCCCTCTGCTATGTGGGGAATAAAAAATATATAAATTGTATATATTTATATATGATTTTCGTACAAATATGGTCATGAAGACGTTTATGACGGATGTGGGTGCGGTGAGCCCTTTCATAACACGTTTAAAGGTCGTCTCGTAAAGCCTAATACGTTCGTTATATATACATATATGTAACTAGTACTTACCTGATGTCTAAGTAGCTAGAACTTAAGTTAAAAAATAAAATAATTTCTATTTTTTTCCATTTTTGTGTATTTTTTGTTCTTGCAGTGTTCATAATTTTTAATCTATAAATTGCCTATTTAAGTATAATTTATTAAACTTAATTCCTTCAACTGTCGTAGTGTCTGATTGTAAAAGTGAGGTCTGCGGTTTCAATTCTAACTTGGAGTTATTTATTTTGTATTATTGTCATTTCCCAAAGCAGCGTTGAGTTCCGCCGAGTAATATATATATATACATACATATATATATATATATATATATATATATATATATATATATATATATTATATATATATATATATATATATATATATATATATATATATATATATATATACATATATATATATATATATATATATATATATATATATATATATATATATATATATATATATATATATATATATATATATATATATATATATATATATATATATATATATATATATATATATATATATATATATATATATATATATATATATATATATATATATATATATATATACATACATAATACAACAAAACAGTATTAAGTTACACTAACAAATATCTTAATGATATTTTAATCAAATTTCCTCAGATTTCTGCCTAATTGTATGAAAATGTAAATAAATAGCTTGTACAGCTTACTATTATATCAAGTCAAGTATTTACTAAGTTTATACCTAAGTAATATGACCTAAGCAACCTGTTAAGGGCAATCGTGAAGGTTAGGAACAATCACCGGCACTTGTAAGTACTGGCTTGATAGGGTCTTAATACTTGTGTATTATAATATTGCGTAGTATAGAATAGTTTTATAGAAACTATATGCATTTATATGTGGAAATTTTAAGTTATTATAATTCAAATTAGCTACTTTATCTGTGGTAAATAGAGAACGGAGAGTCTTAACACTAAAGTTTCAAGCAAGTTTGCAAGACAAAGCGTGTAGTTAGATTAACATTTCTGTACATAGATATATGTAGAGTTTATGTCTTTATATGTTTATATAGGTTTAATGGTTGATACCATACATGTTTCAACATATAAACATATATATAAGTTAAATAATATTATTATGATCGCAATGTGGTCAGGTTTTTAAAAATATTTGCAAAATTAAGATGAACGAAAAAAAAGATACGTTTGAATGTTTATCCACAAAATACGGCAATAACAATTTTTTATCCTTTTTAAATTTATACCACGATTAAAGTGTGATTTAAGAATTTAGTTATAGTGTCAGTTTCATAAAAATGATTTGGTTTTATTAATTTGAAAAGTACTTAATTTATGTTTTCAGTAGAGAGGTACTTATATATTTTTGTTTTCTTTTAGTTTCACGCTTTATCCCGCACACGGCAGGGTAGTCAGAGGGAACTGCAGGAACCATTGGGACCTAGTGTTAAGACACTCCGTTCCCGCTTTCCTTTCGAGGCATCTAGTGTTGATTATTATTATTATTATATTCATACCTATTAAATGTACATATATAAGTAATTACATAAGGGCGTATAAATTGATATTGAAGTAAACTGGATCTACCACTGAAGAAATATTTATGTTGCATAAATAACTTTCGCTGTTCCACTTCGAAACGGTAACAAACGTTAGAAAGTGATACTGTCCAAGTCTAACTAGTCATATTTTTTGCTTGAACATATATATATATATATATATATATATATATATATATATATATATATATATATATATATATATATATATATATATATATATATATATATATATATATATATATATATATATATATATATATATATATATATATATATATATATATATATATATATATATATATATATATATATATATATATATATATATATATATATATATATATATATATATATATATATATATATATATATATATATATATATATATATATATATATATATATATATATATATATATATATATATATATATATATATATATATATATATATATATATATATATATATATATATATTGTGAACAATATTTGTATTAGAGCCTATTTTGCCCAGTGGTTTGAATTCCACGTAAACACGATAGTTATGGGTTTCATAATGACTTTACAAAATAACTTAATATGTTTAAGAGATCAGGTCATAGTGTATAAAATAGATCCGTATCTGTTACATAACGACTTAAAGGTTAGCATTATAAATATGAATTACGTTCTTCGGTAACAACGTACGGACGCGCTAACGTTTCGAAATTGCGGGAAAGGGAAGGCTTCGAGAGTTTCGTGTTAGAAACTATAATATGAGGCTGCCTTGAAATAAATTATGTTATTGTTTTTTTTTATTCATTTATATGATTCTATTTAGTTTTTAAATTTAGTAGATTATTCGAATTTTGAGATATTATGTGTTGAATAGTGGAGGTTGACGCCGCTATTTGTCTTACGTGGAATATGAAAGGGATTTTTTTGCCTCGAGTGGGAATCGAACCTACAGTCAACGTAACAGTTATCCTGTCCCAATGAGCACTGTTGAGGATACGTTAGAACAATATACTTTGATATAATTATTATTTTGTTCCATATAAAAATTTCTGTAGCAATGTTGTTTATTTATGATAAATGGATTATCCAGCAAAAGCAAGCAAGATGCAGTAGAAGAGAATTAGGTGTAAGATTTCAAAGAATGCGGTAAAAAAAATACTGAGGGAAGAGCTTGGAACATGTATGAAGAGGAATAAGGATTTTATGGTTATGCACGAGGTGAAAGAGGTATCGACCATAGGTATGAACTATAGCAATTGTCGCTCCATTCTTTCTGGATACCCCGCTAGGTATAATTCGTGTTGATAAAGAAATATATATCAACTTAGCAGAGGCACAACGTCTGCCTGTAAACGCGACGGTTTCTGGATTCAATCCCCAGTCGGAGAAGATGGATTTTTCTATTTCCATTTTCTTCGCTCTGGCAAACTAGGCAAAGCGCGGCGTTGATTTCCGCCACTCAACACGCAATGCCTCGAAAAAGGCGGAAAGCGGGGACGGAGAAAGCAGGGACTAAGTAACAGAGTGTCTTGACACTAGGACACGGTCCCTGCAGTTCCCTCTGCCTACCCTGCCATGTGCGGGATAAAGCGTGAAGGTAAGACAAAGCACCTTTCCGAAATGGTAGTAGACAAAAAAATTATGTACATAAGTATATCTGTGATACCTAAAAATATTTTTTTTATTTGGATTTTGATTTCATACCAACCTTGCACCTATATAGTTCTTTCATATAACAACATACAACATATAGTTAGCAACTATTATCAAATCGCACGTTTCTTACGGCCGTCAGTAAGGAGGTCAATAGCTAATATGTTGATCTACGCATATAAATAAAATTTGAATGTTCGCATGATTATGAAATTTTGATTTTCTATATATATATTTATAGTGACGGAGTGTAAGGGCGTATAATTTATATATATATATATATATATATATATATATATATATATATATATATATATATATATATATATATATATATATATATATATATATATATATATATATATATATATATATATATATATATATATATATATATATATATATATATATATGTTCAAGCAAAAAATATGACTAGTTAGACTTGGACAGTATCACTTTCTAACGTTTGTTACCGTTTCGAAGTGGAACAGCGAAAGTTATTTATGCAACATAAATATTTCTTCAGTGGTAGATCCAGTTTACTTCAATATCAATTTATACGCCCTTACACTCCGTCACTATAAATATATATATACGGAGTGTGGGGAGGTGTCAAGTTTATATACGATGACTGACTGTTTGACATACCTAAAAGGTTTTTTTTAAAACTCTTTTCTTTTTTTATGGTCATAATTTTAAAGTATTTTTTGAATAAACACATACAAAATAAGTAATAGATTAAAATAATTATATAACACTTATCTAGATATTATTTTCTTTATGTCGTCTCGCTGCAATAACTACAATTGTGACTTGGAGAACAAATTATTTTAACTTCTCTACTATGGCAACACAAAGAACGGCGTTGAGTTACGCCACTCAATCCGAACTATGTCTCAATCTATCTTTAGATATTTGACAGGGTAAATCGTAAAGTTTCTTCAAATTTCAAACTTGTATAGTTGAACTACAAAGAATGTCAAGAACAACGTGTTAGAAAGCAGTCGTCCTTGAAAGTAAAAGCGGGTGAAAGTCTTCTCCGAACGTTATTACTTACATATTTCAATAATGACCCAAATGGGTATCAAATTTTAAAAATATTTTTGTTAATATGTTAATTATAGTGGATGAGGCGAAAGAGATGTGAGAGTTCTTTCTGGCTATATATAGCTTTTTTAAATTACTTAACAATTAGGTAATATATATATATATATATATATATATATATATATATATATATATATATATATATATATATATATATATATATATATATATATATATATATATATATATATATATATATATATATATATATATATATATATATATATATATATATATATATATATATATATATATATATATATATATATATATATATATATATATATATATATATATATATATATATATATATATATATATATATATATATATATACGATTTCGGCTTTCGAGAAATCTGTAACGTGAAATTCAGTTATGTTTCGTTCCCGTAGTAGTTAGTTTTATATACCTCTTTTACATTTCAGTATATGTGGCTATTAAGAAGCTTTTTAAATATTTATAAAGCAAAAAAACATTTGGTAGGTTCGTATATACATACCTAGCAAACTAGTGGTACAAAACAAAAATTTCTTTTTTAATATGGCAATAAGACATTATTTAAATAATTTCTATATAACTTACACTACCCCGGGTACTAGTATATACCGGGTACTTAAATGCTATGGTATCGGGTATTTCATAATATCTGCAGATATTGAAAATCAAATTGTAAGTAAATAAAAAAGATAAAATAGAGTAAGACCAAAACAATTACGTCACATGAGGCTTCAGGTCAAAGAACCTAACAGTGTTTGATTTTTCTACGCTCGATCAGTCGCGCTTTTTGCGAAATTGCAATGACATCGTGGTCACGCGCACTGCGGTACAGATATTATGTATTTAATAGATAAAGATTAAATTAAATATTATTGAATTTCATTAGACCATTTAATTTTGTACTCTGTACATATATGATAATAACACGATATAAAAATTGATCTAACGATTAGTTATAGTCCTTTTATTTGGTTTAAAAAAACTGGCAAAAAGAGTTATTTTAAAGAAAAAATTAAATAAATATGGTGCTACATTTTCTTTTATTTAAAATTATTATTTAAAATATTATAGATTTAATATTTAATAGTAAAAATACAACAGTGCGCAAATACCTTCGTTCCGCCCGACTTGTCGCGGGACATCGCGTCACGACTAGTGTCACGTTGTTACATGACAATACGACGTGAGGTTTTTATTGATATTTAGATTTTTTTGTAAATTCTCTACTAAAGTGCAGTTAGCTTAGATATTTTAGTTACTGGCACGCTATATATATATATATATATATATATATATATATATATATATATATATATATATATATATATATATATATATATATATATATATATATATATATATATATATATATATATATATATATATATATATATATATATATATATATATATATATATATATATATATATATATATATATATATATATATATATATACACATATGTGTGTCTATGTCTAAATATAAAGCGCCTGGAGGGTAAATTTAATTTAAGTGTCAAAATCGAAACCTGCACTTTAATATACTATAATTATGACATACTACATAGCAATTTGTTCACAGCGATCTGGCTTTTTATAGCCCAAATTGTTTTTTAATGAGCTATGTCTGATACATAGCCCTAGGTCAAATGGACTATACATTAGTCCAGTTTCACCTCTTAATAATATTCTTATGTAACTTCCGCGTACATTACTTAGATGTAGGTTAGAGTTTAATAAAATTAAATGCATTTTTTTATAGTTGAAACAATTTGTTATTAAATAATGATGATAAAAGCTTGTTATGTTAAGCTTATTTATATTACTAAGAAAAGCTTTTTGATTGACAAATTTCCTTTCTTATTTATTATATATATATTTAATTATATAAAACCTTACTTTAGATGTACCTACTCCTAGATTTTTAGTCTATGATAACATTTTTAAATAGCTCCGTCTATTATTGAAAAGAACATCAAAAATCAATTAAGTATAGCGTAAAAACTATATATACACATAACAAAACTCTAATACAAGCACGATATTTAAAATTTACTATGTAATTTGTTATGTTTGTAAAAAAGATCGCACCTTGGCAAGTCATTAATAATTCCATTAAAATGCCTTTGAATCAGTAGACTGGGTCGTATACCGAATATGGAGGTAATAGGTTCTTTTAATGGCTGCAACTGTACGAGTTGTGTTTCATCATATGACTCAGAATGATATGTCTTTGAGTTATACTTTGTATGCGCATTTACCTTATTTACTCTATAAACTAACAAAACTAGGCGGTGAGTGGAGAGATAAATGAAGTATCTCTCTTACCCTTAATATAGGAGAGTAGTATAGTCAATGAGGACCGTCGTGGCGCAGAGGCGTAAGCGTCTGCCTGTAAACGCGACGGCTTGTGGGTTCGATTCCCACTCGGAGAAGATGGATTTTTCTATTTTCATTTCTTCGCTCTGGAAACTAGGCAAAGCGCAGCGTTTAGTTCCGCCACTCAACACGCAATGCCTGGAAAAAGGCGGAAAGTGGGGACGGAGAAAAGGAACTAAGCTACGGAGTGTCCTAACACTATGTTCATATAGTTCCTGCAGTTCCCTCTGCCTACCCTGCAATATGCGGGATAAAGCGTGAAGCTAAAAAAAAAAGAAGTAGAGTCAAAATCAACATACTTTTTTGTATTTATTAACACATTTCAAAGAAAGTGTTTTGAACTGAGCTGGATTTGAACCCCCTATTGAATTTTCTCATAATATAGGAAAGTTCGAGGAAGAATAACACTATACAGTTATTTATCATACACTGTAGAAGCTTCAAGAATACAAAAATGCTTATTTAAAACATTAAGCTGCCATATTTGGTCGGTCCACACTACGTGGCGCGTCTCTGTTATTTACGTGTATGAATACAACATTAACTACTTCCGACAGTTTCCTTTTTAAAGCAAAATTAATATTATATTTATTATTAACATTAATGAGGAACGTAATGTCTTAGTAGTGTGTGCCTGCAAACCGTACGTATACGGTTTGTAGGTTCGATTCCTGTGAGAGAAAATAAATTATTTTCACATACCTCGGCCTTAACATTAGATTTTCTCTGCCTACCTTAATATAAATCACTTGTATTAAGGTATGTATTTAAGTAAGTAGTACCGATATAAATATTCAAATGTGTTCATTTACACCTTACCTGGAATTGAACTCATAAGCATTATACGGACTGTTACGCTACAAACAATACAAATATTATAAAACTAAAGTATTTGGTTCATTAAATACGCTTATCTTATGAACTACTAGTGTGTATTATTATTTTTTTAGCTTCATGCTTTATCCCGCATAATGCAAGGTAGGCAGAGGGAACTGCAGGAACCATATGAACCTAGTGTTAAGACACTCCGTTGCGTAGTCCTTGTTTTCTCCGTCGTATAAAAAAAACTATACAAAGGTACTTTAAATAATATATATTTTTTTAATTTAAAAAATTCAATATCAATTAATTTAAATCGACTATTTTATAATTTAAATAAACTAAATATTGTAAGTAATTGATATACTTAGCAGACAAAGTAAGCAAAAAATATAAACATATACATATATATGTATGTTCTAACGCGGAATAAAACCCAGTCCGCATGCTATTGGAAATGGAAAACGCATTGAATACTACAAAAGGTCGACGGGCCTTTAATACACTATAATTAGTTGAAATTGATATATATATATATATATATATATATATATATATATATATATATATATATATATATATATATATATATATATATATATATATATATATATATATATATATATATATATATATATATATATATATATATATATATATATATATATATATATATATATATATATATATATATATATATATATATATATATATATATATATATATATATATATATATATGTATATATATATATATATATGTATATATATATATATATATATATATATATATATATATATATATATATATATATATATATATATATATATATATATATATATATATATATATATATATATATATATATATATATATATATATATATATATATATATATATATATATATATATATATATATATGTATATATATATATATATATATATATATATATACCTGTATTATTTATTTTATATTATACCTTGGCTTATGTTTGAAATAAACCCTTTTAAATCGTTAACTGAATGCTAATAATCTATATTTTTTAATGAAGTGCACTAAAAGCTTTTAACGTGTATTTTTTTAATAATATATTTTGGGTTGAATCGATAACATTTTTTATGTTATTTTTCTCGAGTCATCCATTATATTACATATATTATATTTTATATCAAATTTCGAATCAACATAGTACTTCCCTAAAACAATAACACTAGAGCTATATGTTTGCTTTTGTTCTGCAAATAATTCTTTCTACATTATTACTTCTATATAATGGTTTTAAGTGTAAGATTAATAGAAACAGGAAATTAACCTAACCTACTGTCAGATTGCGGCAGAATTGCCTGCCAAGAATGGTATGGAATATTCTTTATTGCACTAAAAAAATAATATAATACACATTTTAAGCATTTTATTTTAAATATTATATATTAAAATATATCGAGGTTGTTAAAGGTAACTTAAAACAACGCTGAAACACGTATATACCACATATTTCAAGCGTATTCGAATAGATTAAATGCATTATATGTCGTAAGTTAAGAACAATATCTCAAAGCAGTTTCCTTCTCATACGGACCATAAGACCTAAGACAACTCTCTTTTTTAAAAGAGATCGCTGGATAGAAATATTAATCTTCATACAAAAGAATATATATATATATATATATATATATATATATATATATATATATATATATATATATATATATATATATATATATATATATATATATATATATATATATATATATATATATATATATATATATATATATACATATATATATATACATATATATATATATATATATATATATATATATATATATATATATATATATATATATATATATATATATATATATATATATATATATATATATATATATATATATATATATATATACATATATATATATATATATATATATATATATATATATATATATATATATATATATATATATATATATATATATATATATATATATATATATATATATATATATATATATATATATATATATATATATATATATATATATATATATATATATATATATATATATATATATATATATATATATATATATATATTGTAACTTTATATATACTTACTCATATGTACATATTTGAGTCGTTACCATGTATGACCTCGTTTTAAGTGTCCCTGCAAACTGGTCTACAGGGCACCTTGTAATTTACTAGCAATATATTTGTTTATGTACAACACTTTATGTACGTTCTGTAATATAAACATAATAATATGTTTTTTTATTATATATATATATATATATATATATATATATATATATATTATATATATATATATATATATATATATATATATATATATATATATATAATATATATATATATATATATATATATATATATATATATATATATATATATATATATATATATATATATATATATATATATATATATATATATATATATATATACATATATATATATATATATATATATATATATATATATATATATATATATATATATATATATATATATATATATATATATATATATATATATATATATATATATATATATATATATATATATATATATATATATATATATATATATATATATATATATATATATATATATATATATATGCAGAGGATAATTTTGTGACCTCTGCTTCATAAACACATGCAATAAATTACCTTATTACATCAATTGTACAATTCAATTGTCGTACACATTATAATTGACCTCTGACGGTTCGTTAAGGGTCAAACAGTTTAAACTTTAACCTTTAAAAACCAAATGATGCTACTGAAGATGAGTAGTTTACACTTGTTAAGTGTAAACTACTCATATACAGTAGCATTCAGGGGCATCATATCATCAGGGGTTTTGATTTTTGCGACGGTTGTAGCGGGTTCAATTTCATTTGTTTTTTTTTTACTCTACTACAAAAAAGATTCCAAATAGAGTAGACAGTAGGGAGAAATAGATTACATCCAATTTATTATATCATTTTCTTAAACTAAATGCAACTACGCAAAGCGCGGCGTTAAGTTCCGCCACTCAACACGCAATGCCTCGAAAGAAGGTGACAAGCGGGGAACGTAGTATCTTAACACTGGATTCCCACGGTTCCTGCGGTTTATTATATTTATAACGCCTAGGGTTATAATTTAGTTTTATTAATAAAGTTATGACTGATAGGCGAATTACATAACTTTATAAATGAAATGTATCAACTTATGTAATTCGCTTATCAGTCATAGCCTTAGTTCTAAGTAATATTAAATATAAAAAAAATATAAAGATAGGAGTTCATTATGATAAATATAAATTCTATATATTATGTATTAATATTAATATAATCAAAATTTGTGATAAGAACATATAGTATATGTTAAGGGTACGGACCAAGTGTCTGTAGAGTCAGTTATATTTAAATAATAAACAAGAATACACATCTCTTTCTCTATACTTTGTCTAATCAGAAACATTGCTGAGTTTGATAAGTTACTGAACTTAAGACAGTGTTAAGCACTTTGTTCTCATTTTTGCATATGCATTATGTACGTATTTATTTAAGACCAAGAATACACAAGTCAATAAAACGGTTACGACACATAGCGAATAATTGATTACATGAGTTATACAACAATAAAGTCACACGTTACTGTTAAAACATTGGCTAGGTTATTTTAATATATAATATTTATTTTAATATATATATATATATATATATATATATATATATATATATATATATATATATATATATATATATATATATATATATTTATATATATATATATATATATATATATATATATATATATATATATATATATATATATATATATATATATATATATATATATATATATATATATATATATATATATATATATATATATATATATATATATATATATATATATATATATATATATATATATATATATATATATATATATATATATATATATATATATATATATATATATATATATATACGAGTATAAATATATATTCCCTTTCCCTATATAGAAATTCATTGCATAACCTCAACTAACTTAAGCAGGCACGGGTGAGCATTAGAATGCGTTGTAAATATTCTTAGGTAACAATAGTATGGTAGGTGCTAATTCTATGCCGCTTGTGTGTATAATTGCGGTATTGTTCAATACATAATAGCTTTAATATAGGTCAATTATGCTTTCGTTACTTGACGTTATATAGAGATGGATTTTTCTATATCCATTTTCTTCGCGCCGGCAACTAGGCAAAGCGTGACGTTGAGTTCCGCCACTCAACACTCAATACCTTGAAAAAGGCTGAAAGGGGGGACGGAGAAAGCAGAGACTAAGCAATGGAGTGTCGCAATACTAGATAGGAACCTAGCAAAGGAATGCTTCAACACTGTTACAACGTGTAACTGTATACGACAGTTGTGAGTTTTCTTATAAGGAGATAACTAATTATTTCATTTTCTCACTCTGGTGATCAGACAAAGCGCGGCGTTGAGTTCCGCCACTCAACACACAATATACTAAAATTGGATGGAATGCTGGGGACATAGTCTAGCAAGTTATTCTTATATATTTGTATAAAAAATGATTTAATTGCAAATTTATGTCCAAATTCAGATTAGAGATTCTTGATAGTCTACATATATAGTGTATATATATATATATATATAATCTACGTCAGTCTACGTCAGTCTACACATTATATATAGTAGACTATATACTGGATTTAAAACTCGGTAGATAATGCTTAGTTATGTTTTATACATTATTGCCGGAGAAATATTTTTATCAGATTTTTATCAGAATATGTAAGGACACTCTGCTCTCCTTTTCTCATCTAACTTCAAGACATTACATGTTAAATGGCGGAGCCCAACGTCGCGTCGCGCGTCGTGGTGTTGCCAGAGAAATAAGTACAATTAAATTACCTACTCGTAAGCGGGAATCAAACCCATATCTATGATTATAGAAAATATTGTTTCACTGCGCCAAAATTACTAAAACATTTATAACTAACACAGATATTTTTTACGACTATGACTCGACTAGAAATTAGTCTCGTTTTCTAAAATAGCCCGAAATTATTTGTAACTAGGTTAGATAAATAGATAAAAAATATTATTCAATATATAAAATAGCATTTACCAATCGTTCATAATTTTTTTTTAGTTTCACGCTTTATCCCGCACATGGCAGGGTAGGCAGACGGAACTGCAGGAATCGTGGGAACCTAGTGTTAAGACACTCCGTCGCTTACTCCCTGCTTTCTCCGTCCCCGCTAAATCAAAGAAACATAATTCATTATATACTATTTGTGGAGGCGATTTATATGCTCACTTAGGGAAGTGAATTTTTAACTTAGAATTTTACTCTTGGTACCGTTTTAGAAGATCTTTAAGAAGACCTCGAAAAGGCGGATTAATGAAAAATAAAGCCGATGTTCAAACTTGAACAGAACAATTGATAATGGATTAAACAAATTCTACGCGTTAGCCAATCGGATTTGCTTGAAAAATATTTGCCCCCGCTTTTTGCCAGTATCAGAAATTCTATCTTTGAACAAAAAGAGATTTTTAATTTTACCATTCCTAAAAAGGGCGGAGAAAGCAGAGGACTAAGCAACGTAGTGTCTTAACACTAGATTCCTATGGTTCCTGCAGTTCCCTCTGCCTACCCTGTCACGTGCGGGATACAGCGTGAAGACATAAAAAAGTGTTAAGCTAATGAAACGAAGAGCATACAGAGTCTCTCTAGACTATAAATAATTCGGGTTAAATCAAACAAATAGTTACAGCCTTATTCATAAAAAGTTATAGCACGCTTAAAGACTCGATATAGTACAGTTGTCAAAAAACGTTATTCATAACAGCATTTTAGTGCCAATCAGTTCTATAAACCTATCATAAAGTTATAGACCCTACTATAAGAGTGTTTTAACGTCCAAAGATGGCCGATTCATATAACAGCTGATTATAGCTCATACCAATATGAACTTTGATATGACGTCGTCGAGTCGCTTGTCATCAAGAGTGTCAATTTCAGTTTCGTAAACAAAACAATATAACAATTGACAATTTGTTCGATTTTTATTAACTATATTTAGTTATTAACAAGTTTATTAATAATAAATTCTACATAAGAAAGGTGCACAGAACATAGGAAATACTTGTCCACGTGTAATCAATTTTCATTTCTTTGTCGTTTTACTTCTTATGACTTATTTTTTTAAAAATTAAGTAAGTTTATAAACTAAAATAAAATAAACATTCGTTTTTTTGTGATAACAACGACGTAAATGAAGCCGGTAAATATCAAGCTCCAACTCCAGCTGATCCAACAATATATTTTTGTACGTAATATTATCTGTGGTCATATTATGTCAATGCGTTTTTCACTTATCATCTGTGGATTTACTGGTATTTTCGGCAACAAGTCGACCGACTTCAGTATAGTGGTAACATTGTGAACGTATAAATCAAATTATTGACACTTTAGTTATAGAGGCTTAAAGAGCGTTTATGAATACAAACATTTATTGAACGTTCTATAAGCCTAAAGAGCGTGTTAACTAAAGTATACATAAAACGTTCTATAAGACTTTTTTATGAATAAGGCCGTTAGTAATTATTTTTAATTCTTTATTTTAATTTTTTTACAACATCAATCATAGCCAATTAAGATTTTAATTACAGATGTTTTGTTTTTTCTAAAATAAATTATTATATAATTGTTACGATAATAATGCCAAGAGTATTCATATTTAATCAAATAATATATTTAATTGTTTTGGCGATTATTAACAATTTTATTGATTCTTTTAGTAATTTAGCGCTTGTTTTGAAAAGGCGCGGATCGCATCCTGTTACGGGATTCTTTTTATACAAATTTAATAATAATTAAAAAAAACAGGGTCTATCGTGGCGCAGAGGTGTCTAGTTGTAAACGGGACGGTTTGCGGGTTTGATTTCCAGTAGGGGAATATATATTATTTCATTCCCATTTTCTTCACTCTGGCAACTAAGCAAGCTCTGCATTGAGTTCAAACACTCAACATGCAAAGGCGAAAAGTGAGGACGGAGTGTCTTAACACTAGGTTCTTACGGTTCCTGCGGTTCTCTCCATCTAAAGCATGAAGCCAAAAACACTGTGTTAAATCTTCAATTCTATTTCTTACTTTGAGTCCAAATAAACTGACGCATTAAAAAATATAATCCTATTATAGTTTTAATTACAAATTTTTATATATTTATATTAATATTATATTTCACATTAATATTGGCTTCTCTACTACTTATTTCCCTCCACCTCTACCTTACCTTACTTGCCTCTCTGGTAAGTCCTAACGGCGATAAGTTCCTCCATACAAAACGCAGTCTCACAACGCCTTTTCTTTGCTGGAAATATCATGAGGCATATTTATGCATACATATACACCCACGTATATATATATATACATACATATATATAACCAAATATGATTTAATAATTTCGACGCGTTCTCTTGCGTCAGGCTACGTCATTGTTCAAATGAATTACCATACGATTTGTATGCAGGGCGAGTCGTATGCAAGTATTTTTAAACGTTTAAACACTTTGAAGTGGAAATTACTGAAGTTTATATTTGTGTACTGTATGTAACGTTATGTAGATACAGATGTATATTTTAAGAAAGTGAATAATTTAAATTTAATAATAGAGGATAATAGATAATACGGTGTTGAGTTCCGCCACTCAACACGCAATGCCTCGAAAAACGGCGGGGACGGAGAAAGCAAGGACTAAAGCAACAGAGTGTTTTAACACTAGATTCGTATGGTTCCTGCTGCACTCTACCATATGCAGGATAAAGCGTGAAGCTATAATAATAGAGTAAGGTCCATTTTTGAAGACTACAAGATTTTTAAGACTAATTTTTTTGTTTGTTTTCAGGTAAAATATTTTTGTGTGGAGACGACTATGCTGTAAAACATTACCTGAAGAACTCTCGTAAGCTCGTTGATGATTATTTTTTTTAGTCAATTAGAAATAAAAATTATCTAGGAAGATCTGAACACACTAGCGAAATATGAATCGTGTCTTCATAATTATTATTTTTTTTAAGCTTTACGCCTTATCTCATATCAGGGTAGGCAGAAGGAACTGTAGGAATCTATTGTTAAGACACTCCTCTCTCCGCCCTCCGCCTTTTCGAGGCATTGCGTGTTGAGTGGCGGAACTCAACATCGCGCTTTTGACTAGTTACTAGAGCGAAGAAAATTGAAATTAAATAGTTACTATACCCCGAGTAGGAATCGAACCCACAAACATTTGCGCTTACAGGCAGACGCTACGCTTCTGCTCCACGAGGGTAGTTATTATGTATATACCTAAATAAATTTAATATTTCTTAAACGAAGCCTTTGAGATGCTCTAGTGGTAATTAAATTCCAATTATATGAGATACCACAAACAAACACTGTTATTTAATCGAAAATTTACATAAAGCCATGGGAGAATTTAAAGTTCTTAATAACCGCGAATATATAGTGAAAGCTCACTCTTAAGTGCATTGCGCAACATCAATTTGCCAAAAGTACTTCCTCTTATGCAAAGTTTTTAGCACTGACTGGAGTGTGAACAGCAAATATATATCTATATATATATATATATATATATATATATATATATATATATATATATATATATATATATATATATATATATATATATATATATATATATATATATATGTAAATTTATTATTTAACTATATATCTCAAAAGTACATATAATTATTAACATGGACACGACTAAAGCTATTTATCTAGCTAGCATCGTCTATTATAAACGGGACAAAGAGGCTAAATCGATCTTCCGTTACATCCGGTTTGTTTATATCGAAATATTTGGACCGTGTCCTCACACTACTGTGCACGTGAATTTAGCTAACATATTTTGTTCTACAAAAAAAATATATTTCATACTATTAGTATTTCTACTTATGTATAGTTATTCTACACTTTTAATGTATATATTATAATTGTTCATAGTTAATTAAATAAAAAGAAGTATAAAAATATTATATATATATATATATATATATATATATATATATATATATATATATATATATATATATATATATATATATATATATATATATATATATATATATATATATATATATATATATATATATATATATATATATATATATATATATATATATATATATATATATATATATATATATATTGACTTTATACTGCAAAATTCTATACGAAAATTTTATAAGAAAATACTAAAACCTAATACATGGCAATAGTGTACTATTTAATGTTATAAAATTGTCCCCACTCCACACTTTATGTAGTTTATAGAAATTATGGGAATTTGTTCAATTATACGCTCTCTTTACTATGTATGAAATTAGAGCAACGTTTTTTTTTAGCTTCACGCTTTATCAAGCATATTGCAGGGTAGGTAGAGAGAATTGTAGGAACCGTATGAACCTAGTGTTAAAACACTCCGTTGCTTAGTCCCTGCTTTCTCCGCCTTTTTCGAGGCAATGCGGCAACTCAACGCCACGCTTTGCCTAGTTTACAGAGCGAAGAAAATGGAAATAGAAAAATCTATCTTCTCCGTGTTGGAATCAAACCGTAGAGTAACATGTGTTAAGACACTCTGTTCTCATAATTCAGAACCTAGTGATGAGATACCTTTCAAATTTTTATACATAATAAATATCGTCGTGGAGCAGAGGTGTACCGTCTGCCTGTAAACGCCACGGTTTGTGGGTTCGATTTATTCGAAAAATATGAACTATTTCATTTCAATTTTCTTCGCTCTGGCAACTAGGTGAGGCGCACCTGGTAAAGTACGCAGGCGCAGATGGTAATGTCGATTTATCTCAGTGACAAGTGACCTATCCTCGCCAGACGGAGATGCTTTTTACTACCTACTGTTTGGTTGGTGCATAATTAACCTAAGTTGTTACTCGTTGCGTTGAAGCATACTTGTTAAACTAGTGCTACTCGTCGTTTTATATATATATATATATATATATATATATATATATATATATATATATATATATATATATATATATATATATATATATATATATATATATATATATATATATATATATATATATATATATATATATATATATATATATATATATAAAAGCTAAGCGACGTTGAAGCCATGACCTAAGCATTAAGTATTGTTGTCACAGCCAAATTGCAAATTAGCATTATTTAAATTATGAACTTTGTTGTTGTTTGTTATTAATATTTAAGTATTCATTGTTTTTACCGTGTGACCAACATTATGGCAAATAGATTTATGATATTTTGTTTGCATGAAATTATACAGTTTAAAATTTAGTTTCAAACGCATTCTTATATTTTCTTTACATTTCCTTTTACTTTCTTAGTTTACGCTTCTTCTCCACATATGAGCATACGCAGGAACAATGGGAACCTAGTTTTAAGACACTTCGATACCCAGGCATTGCGTGTTGATATATATATACCGGAACGGAGATAATAGAAATTAGAAAAATACATATTCCTCGAGCGGAAATCGAACCCACAAGCCGTCGCGTTTTCAGATACACGACGGTCCTAGCATTCCTTAATATATGATCTTGCTGTCGACGCTGCGAAGATTCTTCTGCGCGTCATCTGTCTGTCACTCTGTAACGATAAAATATTAATTATACAGACATTATACTTAACTAGTATAATATGTGCAGTGCATTGTTAGTATAAAACGTTGATTATCGAGTATGATATAGAAATAATTTTATCTCATTTAAAACATATAGATTGGAAATTTCTCGATTAGATCTACTGTACACTGTTTAATATATCATATTTCAACTGATAGTCAAAGTCATCAAACGAATGAATTGGCTCTACTTAGAGATGTTTTATAGTCATGTATTTAGTTAATTGTAGACCGTCGTGGCGTAGAAGGACAGCTTGTGACTGTAAACGCGAGGATTTGTGGGTTCGATTCTCATTTGGGGAGAATGAATTATTTCATTTACGTTGTTCACGTAACAAGGCGTAAAAAAGTCGGAAACTAAATCACGGAGTGTTCAAGCACTGCGATAACAGCCCTTGGACCAATAAATTCATAATCTTTATAACATAATATAAATTGTATTAACATATAATTTCCTATAGCGTACAATTTGTAGTTCAATATTTTTCCTTACTCGTATGTATTAGAAGTGAACGTTCTACGAATAGCTGGCCAGGTGCCACCCCGCACGCGACTACAATAACGCATTCAATCTTACTTGATCTATTTATTGTGAATATAAAATGCATAGGCAACTCTATATATATATATATATATATATATATATATATATATATATATATATATATATATATATATATATATATATATATATATATATATATATATATATATATATATATATATATATATATATATATATATATATATATATATATATATATATATATATATATATATATATATATATATATATATATATATATATATATATATATATTTATTAAGTGAGGAATTATGTACGCCCTGGTTCGCTTGCCATACTTGTTATTTGCTGACCGAGTAACTAATTTCTTTTGCGCCATACTACGCGTTTTAATGTTATGAGAATTTTCGTTTTTGAAATTACAGTGGAAGTAATTTTCTTTTAATATTAAATATTTTATTTTATTATAGATATGTATCACATTACACTGATTAAAGAGAATCATTTCATTACAATTTGCTCTTAGTTTTATGTTTAATGAGACGATATTCTTTAATATTCTAATTTGTAGCTGATATATATACCTGAGAGATGTTTTGTCAGTTCGGCCGTAACTGCTAAGTCCATATGATATTATTGAATCAGCTAGCGCATTATAAAGCAATATCTTAGTTTTAAACGTTAATTTATTCTTTACAATATATAAGTTAGCCAGAAATGCTCTTAATTTATTACATACGTAAATAATATGTTCATGCCAGTTAAACTTATGGTCAATAATTATTCCTAGGTATCGATGAGATAATACTAATTCTATTGAAGGACAATCACAGTGATCACTAGGGTTGTGCAAACATGCGTGCGTATGAGCTACAATACTACGATTTATTTTGCTATTAGATTTTAAATAAGGTGAATGAATATGCATCATTTTCGTTTTAAGAGGATTTAAAACTATTTCACTATCGTGGCACCACTTGTTTAAAATGTCAAAATCTTCTTGCAATAGCCTAACACCCTCATTGACTTCTTTAGCTGCTACAAGCATGCAAGTATCATCTGCATACTGATACGTAATACAGTGATGAAATAGTTTACTCATTTTATTAATATAAGCTATGAAATGTAAAGGCCCTAGAACCGAACCCTGAGCTGTGCCTTCAGACACTTTCATACTTGTACTACAACTGTTGTCTATTTTTACGTGGTAACTTCTATTTGTGAGGTAATTCTTACACCAATTCAACAGTGGCCCTATTATTCCCGTATTTTCTAGTCTTTGTGCCAGTTTATCGTGATTTAAAGTATCAAATGCGCGAGAAAAGTCAACAAACAACGCCAAAACATGAAACTTCTGATCTAACCATGTATTTACTTGATCAGTGAACGATGATAATAGCATGCTAGTATTTTTACCTGGCCGAAATCCATATTGAGCTTCATCTAAAATATCATTTTTTTCATAAAAAGAATGAATTTGATTACTAATAAATTTTTCTGAAATTTTATTGATTACAGAATTTAATGTTATCGGCCTGTAATTGTTAACGTCATCATGCTTCCCTTTTTTATAAACTGGTCTAACACAACCGTTCTTCAGTTCATCTGGGTAGGTCCCCGTTTCTACGCTAGTGTTAATGAATTTAGCAATAGGTTTGCTAATTCGTTTTGCAATTGCCTTAATTTCATATCCCCTAATACCGTCACTTCCGGGTGCTTTGTTTTCTTTTAAATTACTAATTATCTTTAAAATATTACTTTCAGTTGCTTTTTTAAATTTAATGCTACATAAAGACAAGCTATTGCATGTTATGTTAGAATTTAATAAATTTTTTTTACAGTTTGGAATAATTTTCTTTACTTCTTCTGAAAACCCTACCACAAATTTTTCTGCAATTTCTTTCGGAGACATATTAAAAGAACTAAAAGCCGAAAGTATTATCTCGTCGATAGATTTACATATTCTGCCACACATTTTATTTAAAACATTCCAAAGTTTTTTAATATTGTTGTAGTTTGACTTAATTTGTTTTTTATAATACAGGTTTTTATAATATTCAATTACTTTATGAATTTTATTTCTTGTCTTATTGTATTGTAATCTTAAATTAGCATTATACTCCATTTTTTAAACAGTCTATCTCTTTTTTTTGATAGATTAATTAGACATACACTATACATATATATATATATATATATATATATATATATATATATATATATATATATATATATATATATATATATATATATATATATATATATATATACATATACATATACATATATATATATATATATATATATATATATATATATATATATATATATATATATATATATATATATATATATATATATATATATATATATATATATATATACATACATATACACATATACATATATACATATACATATATACATATACATATATATATATATATATATATATATATATATATATATATATATATATATATATATATATATATATATATATATATATATATATATATATATATATATATATATATATATATATATATATATATATATATATATATATATATATATATATACTAATATGTTATAATCTGCTATATGCTTTATAGGGAATGCATTTGTGATATTACTTACAGCGCGCCGTCCACTTAACAGTCAACTCGTGCCCGTCTTTCCCAGAGACTGACAATATTTACAAAGTTACGCGTGTGGCCTTGTTTTTATTTAAATTTATAAATAAAATATAAATTAATCACATATTGTTTTCTTTTATCTATATAGCAATACATTTCTCACCGTTAAGTTCTGCCACTCCGTGTTTCGAGACACTCAAATGACTGTCGTGACATCGTGACTTTGTCCATTTCTACTTAGCCCAAGGGTTTGGCGGTGAGAAGTGAAGGTGATGAAGGGAGTCTTAAATAAATGCCAAAGTTTGAAGAGTATCCACGGTGCCAGTGAAGTTTGGGAAATTCTGAATTCTTTATATATTTAACGGAATTATCGAATACAAAATTAATTTAGATACAAATTACACTCGATCTAAAAATTTTAATGAAATTAATTCTAATAATATTTATAAATAAATATCTATAAAATATACAGTTCGCAAATTTTAAAGAATTGAAGGAACACTTCTCTTGTAGAACGATATTTTTTCAATAAAATCTGTTCACAGAAAACAATAATAAAATATAGACATATTTTATAAATAAATATAGTTTACTATTGGGTGTGTATATATATTTTTTAAACTTCACGCTTTATCTTACAAGAAGCAGGGTAGGCAGAAATCCAAGGGGTTCCATAGGAACCTAGTGTTAAGACACTCCGTTTTCTACTTTCGGCCTTTTTGAAGGATTGTGTGTTGAGTGGCGTAACTCACCACCTAATTGTATTGTTGTGCTTTGCCTATGAACGAAGAAAATGGAAATGAAATATCTATCTTCCTCGAGTGGGAATCGAACCCACAAACCATAGCGTTTAAAGGCATACACTACACCTCTGCGCGACGACGGTTTTTGTATATATTTATACTTTGTTAAATCTTAAAAAAAATATTTATTCTACTAGGTACAATTTATATAACAAAAGATGACCAGTTCTTGTTCTAATAGTTCAAGGTATCGTCGATTATGTTGTTACGATCACGATCTATATCGATTATTTACGTAATTTAAGTCTAACTTAAAATTATTTTAATTGATTTTCAACCTTATTTCAGTGTGATAAGGTTGAATTTGTTTTAAACGTTTTGTGTAAAATTAATCGTTTCCATTTGACACCGATGTTTAGACTACTTTAATCATTACATGATAATTGATTGAATCGAGTCAGATTCGTTTGCTTTTGTTCTGAACATCGTTTGGCATAGACAACACGCATAGATGTAGAGTGGTTGAACTAGGCTGTATATGGATGTGGGTTTAAATTCTTACTAGGTACTTTTATTTTTTATAATTTAGATTTTCCTCATATATATATATATATATATATATATATATATATATATATATATATATATATATATATATATATATATATATATATATCTCTTTATATATATATATATATATATCTCTTTATATATATATATATATATATATATATATATATATATATATATATATATATATATATATATATATATATATATATATATATATATATATACATATATATATATATATATATATACATATATATATATATATATATATATATATATATATATATATATATATATATATATATATATATATATATATATATATATATATATATATATATATATATATATATATATATATATATATATATATATATATATATATATATATATATATATATATATATATATATATATATATATAATAGTGATTACTACTACATATCCATGTTTATCCTCATTTTGCCTTATTGGTAAACATATATTAATAAAAATACATACATATGCAAAATAACTTTTTTTTAATTCTTCAAAATTTGAACATATAATATATAGTATGAAAAAACGGTCCCGGTCGATACACTAGATTACAAAGTCTAGTTTTAGCAAATCATAAAATATAATTAAGAGATGTCAAGGACAAGACGGGGCGGAGTAAAATGTTTAATTTCCAATTAAAACCAATTGCATAATATTAAATATCTAAAAAAAGTAACTTTTCTATTTTGCTTCTAATTTATATAAGGTTTGTTAGTCTGTTTAGACCTTTTAATGAAGCATTGAAGGTAACTGAAAAGCTTAGGAAGTTAGCTGAAATTCATATCACTTACTAACTTTTCACCAAATCACTTTTATGGCAACATTATCATATAGATGCCTCAAGGTTTTTGTTTTTGTAAAAGTAATGATTATTTAAATCTCTTACGACTTGTAATATCTATGTACCAATAAAATAATTAGTCGAAGAATTATAGAAAAAATGTGGCCAGTCGTAACGGAGATGCAACGTCAGCCTGTAAATGCGACAGTTTGATTACTCAATTGTACTGGGGAGAGATGGATTTTTTGCACAGTGCACTAGTAGTAGTAGCAGAAAGAGAACGTATTAATACAATATCCAGTTTACCTTCATTTTCCTATTAAAAAAGGGAAATTAAGAGAAGAAAAAATCTCCATTCCTAATTATTGTCCCAAATTTATTATGAAGCTACAAATGCATATGAATCATAATATTGTTGACAGCGTAAATAAATTAGCAAAAAAATATGGGTTCCTAATATAGTCGATTTATATTTTTTGTATGTCAGTGTAATATTAGACGTTTAAATACACGTGACATTTGTGTGGATTTTGCAATCGCTATTTGATTTACAAATAATTGTTAAAGCAGGTTTAGGGGGCGATTTCCAGACGGAGACAATCAGCTTTTTCGTTTTCTACACTCTGGTGGCGTTTAAACCCGTGACGGGTTTACCGCGTTCAACGCGTTAAATAAGCAGAGTGTCTTAACACTAAATTTTCTTTAGCTGCCCTGCATATACCAGGAAGCAGGAGCAGGATACAGTGCGAAAATAAAAAAAAAACTAAAAACTATATCTACTATATATGCGTCGTGGCGCAGAGGCGCAACGTTTGCCTGTAACGCGACGGTTTCTTGGTTCGATCCCCAGTCGGGGAAGATGGATTTTTCTAATTCCATTTTCTTCGCTCTGGTAAACTGGTTGAGTTCCGTCACTCAACACGCAATACCTCGAAAAAAAAAGGTGAAAAGCGGGGACAGGAAAAGCAGGGACTAAGGAACGGAGAGTCTTAACACTAAGTTCCCACGGTCCCTGCAGTTCCCTCTGCCTACCCTGCCATGTGCGGGATAAAGCGTGAAGCTAAAAAAAATCTATAGACTATGAGAGACTAAAACTATAGACCATAAGTTCTGTTGAACTGTCTTGTTACCAGAAAACGAATAAAATAAACATAATTTCTTTTTCCCTCATGGGAATTGAACTCACAACCGTCACGTATACTTTCGAACACTGTACCGCATCTTATCGGCCTCATATTATTATATTACAAATATTTAATATGAAATAACAAACATTCATTGAAACCGTACGCTAATGTAACCGATCTAGTTCTCATAGTGCGAATGTTGATAAAGTATTGCTCTCAATTCAATCCTCTAAATACAAATGCCAGTTGACTCACGGCAATTAATATGAAAAGTTGATTCGTTAATCATATTTTTTATAAAGCTTTTGAATGTTTTATGTACAGACAACATGTCAAAATGTTATAATTAATTATTATACTATATTACTGAGGACTGTCGTGGCGCAGAGGCGCAAGTGTCTGCTTGTAAAGGGTTTGATTCCCACTCGGGGAAGATGGATTTTTCTATTTCCATTTTCTCCGCTCTGGTAACTAGGCAAAGCGCGGCGTTGAGTTCCGCCACTCAACACGCAATGCCTCGAAAAAAAATACGGAAAGCGGGGACGGAGAAAACAGGGACTAAGCAAAGGAGTGAAGCTAAAAAAAAAAAGAATAAGGAATAAAATAATGATAAATATATAACTAATAATGAAAGAGACAATCATAGACAATGACAAAGTACAATTGTATATAACATTTATTTAATTCATTAAATAGGTCATCAATGAGATAGAAAACTAGTTCCAAATCGAGTTTCAGTCGAGGACAGCGACATTTCGATTCACTGTCGCTTCTAAAATTAAATAAATTATGACAACCGTTTCAAAGTATGGGATAAAAATGTGGCATATGCGTTGTACAAAAGACAGTATATTCTTTCCATTCTTTGATTACTGAATTAATGATATGTATTATAATTGAATTACATTGTAAATTTAACTTAAACTTTATTTAAACTGTATATAAGTATTCGATTGTCGATAAAGTTTTCACATTTATTTTCTTCGTTCTGGCAACTACACCAACGCGGCGTTGAGTTCTACCACACAACAAGCAGGGAGCGAAGAACGAAGTGTCTTAACACTAGGTTCCCACGATTCCTGCAGTTTCCTCCGCGTATCCTGCTATGAGCGGGATAAAGCGTGAAGCGTCAAAAGTATTCAAAAATACATTTTTAGGAAACCGTTTTTAAGAAATTGCAATTTAGTCCGTGCTGAAAATGTTATAAATAAAGTCCTTACTTAGACTGGGAATCGAACCCACTTACTGTGCTATAATAACCTTTCGAGTAATGAAAAAACAAAATAGCATGTAATTACATTATTATAATAATTAAAACAATATAAATACGTATAACGCATGTTATAGCACCGTCCCGTTGAACAAAGAAGCTAACCTTCGAGTTAACGTTGCAGATTATGAATAAATAATTAAATGCATATGATTTGCATATAAATATGAAACTGAAACGTGTTTTAAAAATGCTTTGTAATATTAGCCTACTAATATATAAGTTCGAACACATTGTTAAAGATACTGGAGAAGAGGTCATGTGATAAGCGTGAGAACTCTTCGGAGGGTATATATGAAGAGGTTAACGACTGGATGAGGTAGAAACGGTCTCTGTAGGGTATTTTTGACTACCGCTAGGGTTTAAGTGTATTATACATATAATTACTTTTGGTATCTTGCGGGGCTTGCCTTGTTGTCAGAGTCAAATATTATTCAAAATTAATAATAATATCATTATAACGTAGTTGTAGTGCATTTAACAAAAAAAAGAAATGAGGACTACTCTTATAGCTGATGATTCCGACAAAATTTAGTTCATCTAGATCTCTTCTAATTTCAAGGCATTAAGGCAAGTAATGACGGAATTTGTTTTCATAAACAAATAATTCCCTCGAGCGGGAATTGAATTCTTGACTATCTTTTGTTCATTTAAGCAATATCCTAATGGATGCTAATGATTGTTAAATTTATTTAACAAGCTACAATAATACCAGTAGTTGAAAAGAGCCAGGCTCGCTTAGTTAGGTGAGTGAGAGTTCCGGAAGCCCATAAAGGTGGGTTGGTCTGGGTATTTGGTTGGCAACGCATCCACATCCTCTTAGGTTGTAGATATCTGTGAACGAGGGTGTCCACTTAACATCAGGTGGCCTTTCTGCTCGTTTATCATCTTATAAAATAAGGCTTTTAAAAAAGTAAATGAAAATTTTAACAAAACGGAATTTGAACCGGCATCCCTTGAACAGCTGTCACAGTGCACTTGTACATATCTTTTTTGTTAGATTTATTTACCTCCAACGACACAAATTAAGATATCATCCCCACCATCTGGACACGTGGAACTCTTCTACTGTGCGGTTCCGTAGGTACTTTTTTCCACGCACCACGTTAATGTAGAATAGCCTACCTGCGGCAGTGTTTCCTGATCGATACGACATGGGTACCTTCAAAAAGCGCGTCTACGTCCACCTTAAAGGCCGGCAACGCTCTTGTAACACCTCTGCTGTTACACAGGCCGTGGGCGTCGGTGATCACTTACCATCAGGTGACCCGACCGCTCGTTTGCCTTGTCCTTCCCATAAAAAAAAAAAAAAACAAAAAAACCTCCAACGATAAACGCAACGACAAAAATAAATATAATGATACCATAATAATACATCAATTAACTTCTAATGTACATAAAAATGAGTATTTGCCAGTCGTATGTCAAATTACAGATGTTTCCTGTACCGGCTATTACATAAACTACTTCTTCGCATAAACTACTTATAAATAGTATGAATCATAGTCACATCTGTCCTTTTGTCTGACCATTTATTTACGAAGGCTATATAAGCAAATTATTATTAAAAATTATATAATCAAGAGAGTGGAGAATGGAGTATCATAACACTAACTTAACGACTGGATGAGATACAAGGACGAGATGGTGTTAAGATACTCCGTTCTCCACTTTGTAAATTTTTTTTTCGAGGCATTGCGTGTTGAGGGGCGGAACTTAACGTCGCACAATTTATTTTTAGTATATATTAAAAGCGTAAACTGATTTCATCACAGCGTTCCAGTAACTATAGCTGCACGTAAAAGATGGATTATTGTTTCATTTTCAAGAGAAGAGAAATGGATTTTTGGTTGTTACTTTTTAAATTACGATTTAACAAAGAATTTAGAGTGAAAAAGTAATTGGTTAGTAAGATGATTGTACAAAAAAAACCAAATTTCTATAAAAATATGTTGAATAACCACGGAGTTTTGCAAACGACTCTTCAGTATAAAAGACTAGCATCCATGACTAGGTTCACATGGTTCCTACGTTTCTCTATGCCTTCCCTGCTATATGCGGGATAAATCGTGAAGCAACAAAAAGAATTATAAATTCTACCTATTTAAATCAACTGTCAGTATTACTATAATTACTTCAATTATTTACTAAAACGCATTCCAAAAGCACATTACTTCACAATGCTATCTTAAATTAAATTAATTGAATACTCAATAATAGTTCGAGTAATTTATTAGTTTACAACATTATTTCAAAGGTTACACGTTATGTTAGGTATCAAATCATGAACCTGTAGGTCTCTGCCCACCTGCAAATATTTCTGATATAGGTAGGTACCTAATGATTTATGTAGGTAGGTATATAATTACACAATCTCTTTAATATTGCGAAATTGTTTTAAAAAATTTGTGAAGAAAATCGACATTTTATATTTCTAATAAATAAATATTTAAAATTTTTGCTGTATTCATATTTTAAAACGTATAATATTTTAGTATAAATGTTCTTGCATTTAAGATAGGAAGATTGTATATATATTTTTTTATTGCTTCACGCTTTATCCTGCATATGACAGGGTAGGCAGTGGGTACCGCAGGAAACATGGGATCTTTATTTTTTTTTAGCTTCACGCTTTATCCCGCACATGGCAGGGTAGGCAGAGGGAACTGCAGGAATATACGAACCTAGTGTTAAGACACTCCGTTACTTAGTCCCTGCTTACTCCGTCCCCGCTCCGTCCGTACATGGGAACTTAGTGTGAAAACGTTCTATGGATATCATTTGTCTGCTGAGACAAGATGCATCGTAGTAGTGACACTGATAATGTTATAAGTCAGCAGTACATAAATATTACAGATACTGAAGGAGGACTATCAGATATATACATGTAGAGAAGAAGAATGTACTCTGATAGTGTGATAGAGTGAGAATTCAATGGTAAAAAGATAAATTAAAGATATGTGGCAACAGATTAAGGAGAAGATGTCAGTTGAAGTTTGAGAACGTCTGGACGTCTATGAGAAGGATGATGCAAAAGAGGTATATAGGATCCATAGCGTGTGGTGTTCAGTTCTTTATGACGTTACCGGGTTATTGATGAAGCTATGTAGGTATGTCACTAAAATATATATTTGTACCGAGTGACCTCAAAATTCTTACACCTACGTTTAATTTGTTACAACTTAAAACTATATGTTCATATAGGTAAAGTCGGAATTCTCATACTTTTATTGATCTTTTTATTTTATAATTACTAAATTAATCACTTATTTTTATGTAAGATCTATGAAACATAAAAATTCAAAACATTTTAAAACTATCTCTAAGGGCTGTCTTCACCACTTTTTTTTATTGGTTCATTAAACTGGTTACAATCGGTAAAATATTAAGCTTAATATAAACATGAACATAGATTGAAACTTTCTGGTTATTAACACAGCACCAGTATATATATATATATATATATATATATATATATATATATATATATATATATATATATATATATATATATATATATATATATATATATATATATATATATATATATATATATATATATATATATATATATATATATATATATATATATATATATATATATATATATATATATATATATATATATATATATATATATATATATATATATATATATATATATATATATATATATATATATATATATATATATATATATATATCATGTGGTGCACAATCTAAATTTCAAATATCTAAAGCGAAAATAGGCATTTATATAAAAATATGTAACTGAAAATAATACAATTAAAATTAATTATTAAAATTAAACAGAAAGAAACCACTCAGCTAAATATTTACAATACAAGAATTTGTTTTTTTAAAAGAGGCTAATAAACTATAGAATATATCACACTCATTTAAGTTTCCAAACAGTGCTGCAATATTCTATAATGCTTCGAACCAAAGAGTCATATACCGTAATGATTAGATAAGGATCGTTAAAAAGTATCATTTGGCAATTTATGAAACCTGATAGTTTAGAAGCTCTTTTCATTATGCTGTCAATGTGATCACGAAAACGGTGTGATCAAATAATACACCTAAATCTTTGATAACAAATACTTGTTTTAGTGGAAATTTATTGATGTAATAAGTTTTATCAATTACATTTTTTTTCCTTGATAATCTGATAAAAACACTTTTATCAGTATTTTAATTACAGCTGATTATCTGAAACATTAACCATAACAGATGAAATTGGTCCTGAATCTCGTAATTATAATAATCTTACAAATTTGTGCGTGTAACTGTAATACTTAACTTAAAACCACTGTACGGTAAGAATTGAAACTAATATGAAATATTTCTTATATGAGAGCATTGTCCGTTTTGCCATAATTACGAATAATACATAAACGTGACTGTTTATACGATCTAACGTTGATAAGCCACGCGTGTCGAGATGTCGATGAAGTCATTTGTAATATATTTAGTCTAGTTTAAATTTCTAAATATATCTTAGCTATGTAGCCATATAGGAACCTAACAACGCAATTTATATCACACACATGAAGATTAATTTCCCTTCAGTTGGAATCGAATTTGCAACCCTTTTTGGTACATCTACATCATTGAATCATTAGGCAAATTAACTTTACTTTTAATACTTTTTTTATGTCAGCTCTGATAATCCTTAAATATTGCAAAGTAAAAAAGGCTACTTGCTTTAAATATGCGGAGGCAATAAGAAAATTTACACATCAATTTTATCAACACATGAAGACGTGATGTACGTGATGTACTTAACGTAATGTCTCCAACTTAAACATTAATATCAACATACCATGATTGATAGTTCTCTAATTTGTACCAAAAATAAATTACGAAATACTGAGATTAACAGAAAAAGACAACACTCTAAAAAAGCTCTTAAACTTTCTATTAAAATAAATAATATGAGCTTCCGTGACTATGCTATGACGAACCACATATACGTATCCTTATTGTAATATTATGTGAATGAGTGGTATGCGGCGTTACAGTCTTAGGTCTTCGCTTTCTATGACACAGATTTTAAATCCTATGTTATGAGTAACTAAATAAATACATTTTAATTTAAATATCTTTTTTAACACGCTTTATTCCGCAGAGTGAGCAGAGGGAACCGCAGGAACCGTAAGAACCTAGTGCCCTAGCACTAGGTGTCCTAACACTTTGTTCTCCGCTTTGAGTCTTTTTCGAGACTTATTTTTAATTTTAATATTTCTAAAAAACTTAAAAATTGTAGCACCACTTATAAAACTACATTAAAAATGTTATGAAATCGATAATATTTTGTTATTTTAATTTGTTTAATAGGTTAAGGAGAACTTATATACCAAGCTATTTACTTATCGTTAAAAAAGTAGAACTTGAGCTGTTGTTTTCTCACTAGATCAGGCAAATGAAAAAAAATTTATATAATAAATATACAGAATAATTTGAAGAAAAATATACGAATAATGATTTGAGGTCAGTTGTGGCGTAAAGACAAAGCGTGTACCTGTAAACGCGACGGATTGAGGGTTCGATTCCCATTTGGAAAGGATGTTTCTGTTTAAGTCCTCTGGTAATAAGGCTGAGGTTCCTTCTGTTTACCCTGCTGTGTGTGAAATAAAGCGTGTATTTAAAAAATAATTTAAATTAATAAATATACCTCTTTAGCGGAGATAAAGTTCACTTCACCTCTTAACAAAGCCTCTACATATTAGGTTGGGGAAAAAGAAATCCATTATTTTTGCGTGAACTTGAAGACTTTATTTAACATGTTTTGCATTGTCCGATTTAGGTGAAATATGCACCATTTTGTTCTATAATTCGTTGCCATTTTAATGGTAGCTTCATTATGCCTCTCTCATAAAAGTCTTAGTCCTTATTAGCGAAAAACTCCAGCAATTAATTTTCACACTCTTCCCTTGATGCCAATTTCTTATCACTAAAAAAGTTTTGCAATGCAAGAAAAAGATGGTAATCGCTTGGTGCGAGGTCCGGACTGTATGTTGGATGCATCAAAACTTCCCAACCAAGCTCCCGGAGTTTCTGACGAGTCACTATAGAAGTGTGTGGCCTGGCGTTGTCCTGATGGAACACGACACCTCTTCTGTTGGCCAATTCTGGCCGTTTCTAGTCAATTGCTCGCTTCAGACGGTCCAGTTGTTGACAATAGATGTCTCAATTTAATGTTTGGCCATATGGAAGCAACTCGAAATAAATGATTCCTTTCCAATCCCACCAAACGCAAAGCAGAACCTTCCTGGCCGTTAGTCTCGGTTTGGCCACCGTCTGAGCTGCTTCACCGCGCTTTGACCACGATCGCTTTCGCATAATGTTGTCGTATGTGACCCATTTCTCATCCTCAGTCACCATCCGTTTAAAAAATGGGTTGATTTCATTACGTTTGGCCAAGGCTTCGCAGATGGAAATTCGATCCATCATGTTTTTTGGTGTTAATTGGTGTGGCACCCAAACATCAAGCTTTTTTTTAAACCCAGCTTTGTGCAAATGGTTTAAAACTGTTTTGTGGTCGATCTTTAACTCCTGGGCGATGCTACGACTACTAACATACCGGTCCACTTCTATGATTTCAGTGACTTTGTCGACATTTTCGACGGGCCTGCCTGTGCGAGGGGCATCCTTAACGTCAAAAATACCCGAACGGAATCGACGAAACCAAAATTGCGCGTAATTAGCTGTTACAGTATCGGGACCATAAACACTATTCACATTTTCAGCCGCCTGACTTGCATTTTCGCCCTTATCAAAGAAAAACTGTAAAATGTACCGAATTTTCTCTTTGTTGACTTCCATCTTTAACGCCGTGTAACTCAGAACTGAATGGACAAAACAAAAAACTGCAAACGAATTCTTTTAGTGCGAACTGTTACCTTGACAACGAGCATAAATTTGAAATTGTTTGATAAATAATTTACGAGATATCGGTCACTACAGCCATCTACCGAAAAAATAATGGATTTCTTTTTCCCCAACCTATTATAACTAGAATTCCATTGACTGACTGACATTTTGCTTAAGCACGTGTCATTATCATAACCGAAGGATCATGAACTTATATTGGTCAGTCATATATCGTAGTTGAACAAAATCGTGACTTAAGATATCCTTAATTGTGAACACAAGCCGATGACCCCTAGTAATAATATGCTTATGAAATAACACTGCTATATGCTTTTGCAAGTTTTCGCATTTATTATTACTATACTTACAATCGCTACGATGAGTTGCGTAATTTTCGAACGAAAGCTACTTAGCCCAGTGATAAGTAGCGACGTAGATAAGATCTTAGAGTGTGCATGGCGAGCTTTTCTCAGTCGATCGCATAAAGTGTATATCATGAGAGATTAGTGGCACATCACTCTGTATTTCGTTTTTCCCGTTTAAAACTAAAGAATTGAATTAAGATAAGAAATATATTCATATAATTATCTTAATCTAGAAATGGCATATTACCATTGCGTTAAATCACTTTGCAATTACACTATCATGACGTCTTAAATATAAACATTTAAAAAACAAAACTATTTCTGTATTTCTTCAAAGCTTATTAAATAAAATAGTTTATACTTAATAAAATAAAATGTATGACAAAATGTAAGTAACATTGTTATTTTATGTACCTTCCTTTATCACAAAACCTTGGAGTTTCAAGATTGCTAACGCGTCTTACAGACTTGCAACGTAATGTTATGGGAAATTATTTATATCTTAACGAAATAATATATAAAATATGCAATTTTAGCGTAAATTGTGCAATTTTGGTGTTTCATACAAAATTGGTAACGATATTTGTGAAGTCATTATTTAAAGTTAATTTAAAGGTAATTTAAAAGCTTTTCAGCACTAACCTAACCTAACACTAGGTTCCCATGGATCCTGCGGCTCCCTCTGCTTACCCTGCTATTTATGGGATAAAGCGTGAAACTATAAAACGCTTTATTCTATGAAGTCACGGAGCGAGTTCCCATTACGTTACAGGAAGTGGAGATTACAACGTCCCGCCGAGTTTCTTACCTTTAGCGAAAATAAATAAAAAGAAATATTTGACTTTCAAAATGAAGCAAGTAACTTTTTATTTTACTGTAAATTATTTTAGTTTAACTTTGATTTTGACAGAGTAAGAAATTACAATCCCATTCAATTTTTTATTTTTTTATTTTTTTTTTTAGCTTTACACTTTATCCTGCACATGGCAGAGTAGGCAGTGGGAACTGCAGGCACCGTGGGGACCTAGTGTTTAGACAATCCGTTGCTCAGTTCCTGCTTTCTCCATCCCCACTTTCCGCCTTTCCCGAGGCATTGCGTGTTGAGTGGCGGAGCTCAACGCCTCGCTTTGCCTAGTTTGCTAGAGTGAAAAAAATGGAAATAGAAAAATCCATCTTTCCCCGACAGGGAATCGAACCCAAAAACCGTTTATTATTTTCTTCTTTCTAATAACAACTTGACTTAGCTTTGTCCATCTATTGTAACATTTACAAGAATATATGCGTAATATTTAAGCTTTTTGTTACTGACTTCAAAACTTGTGTATTACTTTGTAATAGTGTGAGAATAGCAGTTGTGGAATATAATTGTTTTTGCTTCACCAACGTTAACTATTACGTTAGTAGCTACCGTTTTAGTCGATGTGTGGTTAAGTAAGCGATTAGTGACGACTTACGAATTGACTTTTTGCGTACGTTACTGTGGGAAATGTCATGTTAATTGTGTGTAAATACTACTGAGTGTTGATATTGTTTAATTTTTCTGTAATTATAACAAATGATGATTGTGAGTTCGATTCTCACTTGAAGAAATAGAATTCTTTTTCTTCTCTTTAATTATGGCGTTTAGAGCTTGCTAATTGAACCCAATTTACTTCTTCAGTATCACACAAGACGAAACGCGGCGTTGAGTTCCTCCATTCAACTCATGCATATAAGATAAAGTGTAAAATTTTGAAATTTTTCAGTAAGTTTTTAATTTTATATTAATGATCTGAATTTATAACGTATTCTTTAGGTTTATACTAGTGATGTTCTCGGTCATACTAAGCTAACTCTCCGGTACATCACTAATTCGTACTATATGTTAAACGTTTGGTTATAAATTTAAGCTAGTTTTAAGCAAGTAAAGTAACATAAGTAGCCAAATGAATGCGGTCACAGATTGCCAAGCAACTAAATACTTACGTATTACGTCCATGCCTTAGAATTAGAGAGTGAAGAAATATTATACCTCTTATATATATATATATATATATATATATATATATATATATATATATATATATATATATATATATATATATATATATATATATATATATATATATATATATATATTTGTTGATTATTGTAATATGATAATTGTCTCTCATTTTAAACTTTTGTATAATTTTACTTTTACTGGCACTTGATTCTTCTTAACATACATAAGCCATATGATATTTTTCCATTTTGAAATAATAATTTTTGAGGTTAGAGGGCACAAATAAATAGTTAAATCTTTTAAAATTATGTATAGGACCAGTGATACTCGATCCCCTTAGCAGAATTCGAATGGTCTACCATACCGTTCAGTAAGTTAAATGGCAACTACGCAACAATGCTATCATAGAATTCTTGCAAAATCTATTTTCCCAAGCTTTAATGCTAATACTTACTAATACTCGCTGCTTTTAGGTCAGATTTAGAATTGAATACTACGCATTTAAATGTGAATTGTATGAAATTTTCTAATGTTGGAAATGTACTTTTTATAATGATGTGTTATGAATTTCAATATTATAAAGAAATTTGTAACGGAGGAGTGCTTAATTAAAAAATTAAATAATGATATGAAATATTACAATTTTATTTGTTATATTAGTTTACCTGCTATTAAAATTAGTAAGTATTGTAAATTAAAAACCTACTTTAAAAATGCATTTTTAAATTATAATAGTAATATCCATATTTTAATAAAGTTAAATTTAAATTAGCGACAAAATGAATGAAAAAACGAATGAAGAAGAGAATATGGATCTTATAAATTATTCTATACCTATCCAATAAGTTGAAGACTAACAAAAATTAAAGAAGAGATTTCTAAAATAAATTAAAGCGTTCTAATCATGTAGAACCACTCGATGCTATTGTGAAACATTCCGAACGGCAATTAGGCCATACTCAGCAAGGAATGTGAGCGGCGCTGTGGTCCGCGAATAAAACTCAAATGCTTTAAATGTAAATATTTTGAGCTTTTGTTTTGAAATTTAACTTAAGAGAAGCTTTTGGTTTAATTAATTTGTAAGTACCAGCTAAATTTTGAGGCATTACCTATTATTCTTTCTTTTCCTCTTTTAATAAATTATCGGCGGAAAGTTGGGACGGAGTAAGCAGCACTAAGTAACGGAGTGTCTTAACACTAGGTTCTTATGGTTCCTGCAGTTCCCTCTGCCTACCCTGCCATGTGCGGGATAAAGCGTGAAGCTAATAAATTATCTTTGTTTTTTAAACCTGAAGTAATTTGTTTGCTTATGAAAAACATCAGATATATTTTAGTGCATGCTCGAATATTCTAGGTACTGGTGAGGGAGGACATAGTTGCATTATGACTGCCACTATATTAATAAATATGATTCATAAATGAATTTGCATTAGAAACTTTAAATACTAACAGATTCATATATTTATACCATGTTTGATAATTATTTATATGTACAACAAATAACATATTTTTTTTATTACCTTTATATATTATTTATTGTAAATAAGTTTCATCTCACATTTATCTTATGGCAAGAAAGGCAGAGAGGGCCGCAGGAATTATGAGACACTCTTTCCGCATTTTAGAAACACTGCGTGTTGAGTGACGAAGCTTAACGCCGCAGTTGCCTAGTCGATAGACAAAAAGAAACCCACAAACGACACGATCGTTTACATATAGACGCTGCGCGTCTTCGCCGCGAAGGTCCTATGTACTTGCGAATATTAAATTTAACCTCTTATTCCTTAAATTATGTATTACAACATAACTCTAAATAAAAAATAATAAAGATAAAAGATAATAAAGATGACGAACAGTTATTTAATAATTATCATTAAAATTGATTATGTTTTTGCTTGCGTTTAGAAATCTCGCGTGTCGTTTCAAATTTCACTGCGCGTGCGCCGGTGCCACCTTTTTACTTGAGGCAGTGAATTAAAATAGTTAGCAACTGCCATTAACGTTTGATTTACGAAAGAAACATCGATTAATCTTCAGTTGATATTTACTTATGATATGTTCACTGTTATTTTATTTATATTAAGATTAATATCAAATTGAGAAATTGCTTAATTTGGATTTCTTATTTCCTAACTAATTTATGTCATATATATATGTATGTGAATATAGACCTTGTAAATAATCCAGGAGAAATTCGAAGTCCATTACAAAAATAGCTTTTTATATCAAACGCTTTCCAATTGTAAATATATATATTTTAAATTGAGTATATTTTTTTTAACTTCACGCTTTATCCCGCATATTGCAAGGTAGGCAGAGGGAGCTGCAGGAACCATATGTTAAGACACTCCGTTGTTTAGTCCCTGCTTTCTCTGTCCCCACTTTTCGCCTTTTTCGAGGCATTGCGTGTTGAGTGGCGGAACTCAACGCCGCGCTTTTTGCCTAATTTATGTAGTATATTTATTTTGCTATAATTTTGATATTTTTGATGATACTCCATCATTAAGCTTTCTCGTGATGTCAAGGTTTCAACGATAATCTAGCTTGTTAGCATTTCATCTACCATTGTCTAGTTTTGAGGTGAAGGATGCATCTTGATTACGTCTAATTATTGTCATGCAATCTGCAGTTTGAGGTCAATTGTGGCGACAAAATCAGTCGCATAAAGTTAATTTTGGTTGATGTCAATTCGGAATGTCATGATTTTAAGAGATAATTTTAATTTTTGTGACTTTTTCAACATTTGGCTCAATTTTATGATTCTAATTAATAAATCTTCATTAGAAAAAATATAAACTTTATTTAAGTAAAAGAAATTTTTATTTGTCTGACATTGACTAATTATTTGGCAAAATTTGTCTTAATTTTTGAAGAATTATTACAATAAGTATTTAACTTATACAAATTTCAGGGAGCGCTCGACGAACAACAACGCAAAGTAGCGTGAACACGACGCGGGATTCGCAACTTCTGTCTCTTTTGGCAGCGAGGCGGAGGCAGTTGCTGACCGGAAGACTGACCACGCATATCAATACCATCACCAACTTGGCACACAAACCTCACAAGTAAGACTGTCATTTATTATCTGAAATAACTCTTTATACTATTCTCTTAAGATTTGTGAGTTATTAAATTACTTTTATTTTCCACAAAAGGTAAAAAGCCAATAACTGATACTAAGCTTTAAGCTCTAAATTTCTTACCTAAGCTAAGTTAAGCTCCTTCAATCTAACCTACTTTTGCAGGAAGAATAATAAAAGTATCTTCATATTAGGTTTTGTCACTAGGCTTTAGTGATAAGTAATTGTAATGAATATATATAAAACACATTTCCTTAAAATGTACATTTACATCACTCCATTGTGGAACACGTTTCTCATTTTCTTATACATAATCTATTTTTATAGATATGTGATATGTGCTTGTGTAATCTATTGTGATTTTTCTATATTTATAGAAATGATATTATTTAAATTAAATGAAATATATTTATTGTATAATATTTTTACTAATATGCTATAATGCTAATATGCTATTTTTGTAAATTTTCAGGGGAAATACAACGTTCGCGCAACTGGAAATAAGGGATTCAAATAGTTCCGTTGTGAAAAGAATCACGTTTGAAAATTCTACAAATGAGGCGATAGCACCAACACTGAAACTTGTTGCACGAGAAGGCAATAAAGAAGTACGACAAGATATAAAACCACATGAAATCAGGCACTTATTTATACCGAGAGTGCTATATCAAGAAAATAAAAGCAGAGGTGGTTTTTTGAATAATAGAAGAAAAGATTTTGGAAATAAGACAACTGAGACTACTACAGGAAGTGCTATAATTTATGTTCCACCTGAAAAATTAGAAGGACTTGACAAAGAAGTTGAATTAGATCCAGAAGAAGAATTCCAAGTAGATGAATCAAATCACGGACTTTACTTACTTAATTATTCTGACACTGATAATGTAACTCAGGGTCATTTAGAGTTAAATAAAATACCTTCAAGTAATGAAATTAAAGATAATATTACATTTTATCCAGACTCTACTACAATATCTAATGAAGAGAAAGAAAAAACAACACCCGCTACAGAATCACAAAAAGAAGAAAAGCCAGAAGTTAATACAATAGCAAATAGTACTGATATTCAGAATATTAAACCAGAAAAATCTGAAAATGACAAACTTAATCAAACTTTGTTTATGTCAGAAGAAATATATAATCATTTTAGACCACTGGAATCGGAACTACCGGATGAAGAAATGGCACCATTTATATTTTTTGGTCAGAAAATTGCAGGACAGGGAATCACTGATAATTTGACAAATTTACCATCACTGTCCGCATCAACCAAATCTGTAAATTTTATAGCACCACCTTCAGAGAAACGAAAATTTAATTCGAGATACTCTGCTACAGAAAAATATAAAAACAGTAGTGCTGGTGAAGAAGAAATTAATGAGGACATGGATGTTTCCGTAGTAAAAAATGTTATCGAAAAAAATAAGATTAGGAACACTGTAAAGGGTCCTGCACCAGCACGCCACGTTGGATTAGTTAATGCCTATAGAAAGTTTTCAAGCACAACACAGTCGACACCGAAGCCACTTTCGATAAGCCAACAGAATGTCACGGAGCCAAGTATACAAAATGTTACTTCAAATGTTCTAGGTAACGACCAAGAAAACGTCAATATAAATGACACACTCAAAGATACATCAATTAATTCTAATGCTACTATAAAAGAAATAAATAAAACAACTTCAGTACCTCCTCCAAGAAATTTTACAAGAACTTATTTTAATTTACGCAGACGTCCATCTAGGGTAAGCACGATATCTAGTACTGAAAATGTGGTACCAGAGTTAGTGAATGTAACTACAACGGAAAAGGCCTCAACCTCAGTCTATACAGCAGTGGTTACTTCAGTTTCAATAACGTCATCTGTCAAAGGGCAAAATAAAACAGATAATTTACAAACAGACAATACTACAGTAGCTGATCTTTTGCAAGAAGTTATAAATATTACAATACCACAAGCAATTTTATTAAACGAAACAGAAAGTACCACAACTAGCAAAGTAGCTGAACCAACAACTTCAAGACCGTTTAGGCATAGAATACGAATCAGAACAACTACCACCGAAGGCCCTTCAAAATCAGTTTCCACTTCAACGTTGGCAGCTTTTACACCTTTCTCTGAGTTTCCCCCAACCAGTGACAAATATGTACAGGAATTTACAACTTCGAAGTCAAGTGATATAATAGCTATATTGTTACCTCAAAACGATAACGAAAATGCGACCGACGTAATAACAATAAAACCAAAAAATGTACTACGAAGGCGTCGACCAACCACTACGACTAGTACTACAACTACGACCACTACTACTACGACTACAACGTCTGCTCCTATTTTAACAACATTTACTGAAGCAGAGGCAACTAGTTCAACTAATTTACCCACAACAATACCAACAACAACAGCTGAAATTACAGAAAATTCGAATAAATCTGTCATTGTTATATCACGTACTGCAGAGTCAGAATCTAGTTCTATACCTTCCATATTAATTGGTCCTTTAGAAACAAATAGAACATCGAATAACACTATAATAATAGAGAGTAGTAACGATTCACAAAACGAAGAAGTTGTGATCGAAGCTGAAAAAACTTACACAGCATCGTACGTTTTAGCTGGTCTGGGCTTTTTACCAGTTATAGCTGTAGTAGCATTTGTTCTCCGAAATATTTTAAATAAGAAAACCAAAGAAATCGATACCGAATACGAAGGCTATTTCGACGATGGTAGTGATATTAAAAAAGAATCGCCGATTACTCCAGTAGCCCGTCCACCGATACCTACCCCCACTAAGCCCGATCAAAAGTGGGAATTCCCTAGAAATAAACTCAGGCTTCAAACATTACTGGGACAAGGAAACTTTGGACAGGTAACGTTTTATCCAGGACATGATATAAGAATTGTTCATTTGTGATAATTTTACTAAAAATTATCACAATATATTTCAGGTATGGAAAGCCGAAGCAGACGATTTAAATGGTCACGATGGATTGACGCGATTGGTTGCTGTGAAAACGATAAAGGAATCAGCGTCACAGAAGGAGAAACAGGAACTTTTGCACGAAATATATATAATGCAGAAAATTGGCACACATCCCAATGTTGTTACCATACTTGCTTGTTGTACTGAACAGGGTCAGTGATTAATTATATAAATAATTATATAGATGAGTCTATCGTTGTGCAGTGGCGCAGAATCTGCCTGTAATGTTAACGCGATGATTTGTGGGTTCGAATACCACTGGAGGAAGAAAGGCTTTTTTCATTTCCATTTTTTTCACTCTGGCAACTAGACAAAGCGCGGCGTCGAGTTCCCCCACTTGCCTCAAAAAAAGGCAGAAAACAGGGAATAGAGTATTTTAACTTTAGCACAATGTACTTACAATTGGGCATAATTTGTTTAAAAAAATAATTATTTAATTTTATACTAATATAGAACTTTTTCCAATTAATTTCCAGAACCATATCTGCTTATTATGGAGTATGTGATGTGTGGAAAGCTCTTAACTTATCTTCGTGAAAGGAGATCTAGGCCAGATCGATTTAGTGGCAGTGGAGCTTTAACGTCTCGAGATCTAACAGTATTTGCTTATTGCGTTGCAAGAGGAATGGATTATATCGCATCCAAAGGGGTACGTAAAACAAATGATATTTTTTTTAATAACAACTTAACAATTATTATATATTAATATGACCAATTATTACGACGGGACTGTCGTGATGCAAAGATGTAGCTTCTACCTGTAAACGCGACGGTTTCTGGGTTCGATTCCCATTCGAGGAAGGTGGATTTTTCTGTTTCCATTTTCTTTACTCTGGCAAGTAGGCAAAGCGCGGCGTTGAGTTTCGCTACTCAACACGCAATGCCTCGAAAAAAGGCGGAAAGCGGGGATGGAGAAAGCAAGGAAGTGTCTGTCTGAGCAACGGAGTGTCTTAACACTAGGTTCCCACGGTCCCTGCAGTTCCCTCTGCCTACCTTGCCATGTGTGGGATAAAGCGTGGAGCTAAAAAAAAAACAAAAAAATAAATCAAACATTATGTTGAAAAAAATACAAAATTATAGAAGCTTGCAGAAAAAATATGTAATTTGACATATTTTTTAAATTAAGGCTGAATTCAGGTTGTTAGTCATTTGGTAACAAAGTCAAGACATTTACAATCTGTGTCGTTTTTGTTTTAAGGTTTTTAATTTTTTCCAATTCCAGATTGTTCATCGCGATTTAGCTGCACGAAATGTTCTCGTGGACCACAATAAATTATGCAAAATTGCTGATTTCGGCATGTCAAGATGTGCTGGAGCCGGAGCTCGGGGAGGTCGTGGCGCATTGCCAGTACGTTGGATGGCGCCTGAGGCGTTATTATATAATGTGTACAGCCACCATACGGATGTATGGGCTTTTGGGATTTTGCTATGGGAAATTGTTACTTTAGGTGGGTTTTTGTATTTTTTTATATATACATACTTATGTCATCATTTCTGTCAAAAAGATGAGAATATTATAGTGATTGCTTTGTTATTTGCGAAATTATTGAAGAAAACCATAAATTTTCCGAATATAAAGAAAGTAATACATGAAAAAAAAATAATCTTTATGTAAATATTAAAATTACATAAAATTACTGGACTTTTTCCATTTAACTTTTAAATTGCATCTGCATTATCATCATATTTCTTTCTTTTAAAATTTCTTTTCAAATTAATTTCTCAGAAGAAATTTAATTTTGAATAAGCAAAATATATCAAAATATCTAAGTATAGAGATATAAACTTTATAATATATTTCAGGCTCAACCCCCTACGCGGCTATGTCAGGACGAGAAGTTCTAACAGCTGTAACGGAAGGTTACCGTCTAGAGCGACCCCCACATTGCAAGCCTCAATTATATCGAGCGATGCATGCTTGTTGGCACGCGGATCCCTCTCAGAGACCCTCATTTGCTACTCTTAAGTGTCAATTAGCTGAGCTCCTCGATAATGAACCGTCTGAAGGAAATTACGTTGATTTAGATTCGTTTTATCAAGAATCGTCTGTATATAGTGATCCGTCAGCGATAATTCACGATGATGATGGATTATCCGCTGAGTACGATAGGGAGAGGCGGTGCTTTAGAGAGTAAGTATTTTATAGAGGTTTATTATTTATTGGTTGAATTGAAATTTCGTTAAATATATTTGTTTATTCTTGGTGTAATCAAGAGTTATAAATGTATGATGGCTATTAGTAAAAATATATAAAAAAATCAAGTAATATATTACTATATCAAAAACATTATATTATATTCATATATATATGTTACCTAAAACATTAAAACATTAATTTTTAAATTATTCTTAATATTCTTTCAGATTACAAGCTGGACCACCTAAATTCGAGAACCGTGCGTTCAACTTACGAGACGAAGAGCTTCGAAATAAATTCAGTATTGGAACTCCACGGATGGGTGGTTTTGGAATACGGGACGTTCCATTTAATGATAGAAATTTCTCAGACGGAGAATTTAACGAAAGAAACTTTCAAGAGAAGAACTTTCCAGAAAGGAACTTTAACGATAAAAACTTTAACGATACGAACTTTACTGAACGTAAAGATATAAATGGAAAGCTATCAACGTCAAGTTTTCACAGAGAACGGGAAAGGGAAAGAGAGAGAGAAAATCCATTAGTTAGTAGGAACAGCTTTAACGGTTTCCCCAGGATCGGTACAAGGGAGAATCATTTCCAGATGGCCCCAGACGGTCGTAATAAAAGGGTATCAGAATTTGAATGTGACATTTAGACATGTTACTTGATTTTATAAAGTTATACAGACCTTCTTTATAAGAAGTGAAAGTTGTGTATCGAAACGTTCGGAATAAAGGTCTGGAATGATGTTTTTGAAAAAAAATTAGGAAAATTTGAATTTGATAAGACTTATATTGATAGTTGAAAATTAAAAGTTAATTTAACTTTTATTATTAATAGTTGCACTCGGGGATACTAAAATCAGTTTAATGTTAGTTAACGTTAAACAATATCTCTGAGTGTCGCTGTAAGTAATAATTAGAGAAAATAATTAAAAAATTAAAATTACATACCCTGAAGCTACTACTGTACTTGATTGGTTTCGTCGTCATTCATGACAAATTATGCTTTAAGTTTAATCTAAATAGGTCTATAATTGTAAATAGATTAATTTATAACAGTATTGTGCAGTGAACGACTCGACGTGTCTAACATTCAATTGTAAATATATTAAATAGTTATTGTTAATATACGCACGTAAGGAGTTTTTATATTTTTACGTTTGACACATGATGAAAAGCTTATATTATCTATGAGTTATTAATATTTTGTATCTGTACCACATATTTTTGTTGTTATCTATGGTAGTTGACTTTATAATATGTTTATATTTTAAAATAATGGTGCTTTTTTGCGTTTTAATTTCTCTCAAATGAATCTTGATGTAAATATGATTTAATAAATGTATATGTGTTTTTAAAAGTTTTCTATTAAAAATCTCAGTTCAACATTGCTATCTAGTCTCTAAAGTGTATAAATTCTATTGGATTGTTATATGATCTGATTATGCTGTAAGATTGAAAGATTTATTTTAATGTGAATAAAGTATTAAACAATATTTCGTTTCTTTTTTTATTTTACATTTGTCTTTATCTAAGTATATAGATAATAAATAATTTATAAATTCAGTTATTTTTAAGGATGCGATAAAATCTAAAAAATAATTAAAATGTGTAAAATTATTCATAGCAATGAACTGCTCCTTCATTCGGCTTATTATAAAAAAATGTTAACGTAAATTGAAACCGATTTCTGGTTGATAATGTTATATTATTATAAAACAAATGCCATCATAGGACATGTCGGGCCCTTTGGTCAAAGAACTCTAACATTTCTAGTTTTTCCCGTTAACTTGACAATAAAGAACAGTGTCTTAACACTACATCCTATTAACCTTACTGCATATACTGTGAAGTTAAAAATCATTTTTTAATGTGTATTTTCTTCCTAGGAACGTAATTAGATTATTTAAGTTTGGCCTCTTAAAATTGTATATTTTAAAGCGAAAGTTATTCTACATTGCTGTGAGATTGAAGACTGCGAGATTTCAAACTAAAGTGTAGTTACCACAGAACAACATAGAATCAGAATGACAAATACAAAATTAGTAAGTTTGTCACTTAAAGCTAAATTTAAAATAATGCTATAATTTAGTCAAAAAATACTACATAATCATATATAACCCTGATATTAGATCGAATTCCTATCGTCTTCTAAAGTAAACATATTTTATCATAATATATCTTAAAAACATAAGAATGAATTAAAAGTAGTACTTTAATAATAGATATGACGCTCCGTTTCTCAAACATTAATTTCAATGTACTAGAGAAGTGTTAAGCAGAAGTATTCACGGCGAGTTTTGTGTACCAGAAAGGGGACTTCATAATGATTTTCCCGAATTCATTGAACTGAGTAGTGATTGCACCTATAACCACGTCTATAGTCGGACGGACGCTTTTCCACTAAAAAGACTGCCTACTTAACATTACAGAATAAATTTCAAAATAGTAAGTTTGTTAAATAATAGGTTTGTTTTCCTTTGTTTTTAAGAAACAAAAACAGCTGTTAAAGCAAAATAATATTAGATATTAAAGACTTGTGGTTGAAGGTATTTACTTTCTTTACTTTGAGTGCTATTTGCCGTGTTGTTTTTATATATAATGTGTTTATTGTATTTTTTATACAGAGTGTTTATAGTGGAATTTATTTCGCTCTAGTTATATACATAAAATAAAAAGGAGAAGATAAATCCCTCAGCTAATTAGTATTAAAATGATCATTGCAAAATAAGGAAAGAAATTGCAAATAAAATGAATAAAAAATAGCATTTATTACATAATATATTATCAGGTTACTTTTATATATTATATAGAATTATAGGAGGTATAATGTATATAAATCCAAGAGCCAAACTATTAAATAATGAAATATCTATACTATAACTGTAAAAAAGTAATTACGCTATAAAATCGTAGGAACAAAATAAACATAAAAAGTATAAAAAATTAGGTTTTTAGGTAATTTTCTCGAATTCATACACTTTATTTATACGCTTTTATGCAATTTTTATCCTGCATTCGGATGTGGTGATAAAGTCAGTTTATTCTGTAGGAATAACGCGAGGCAGGCAACTCAGAAATCGGTGGCGGTAGTTTCTAATAATATTTAAATAAAATGACAAACAAACCTCAATCTACATGCGAGTCATTACCACGGACTACTGCAAAGTGTTCGAAACGTCAGATTTCCAAAAAAATTATAATATTTGCGAATAATCCGTTTATATTGTTTTATTTAAATAATGGTATAAGTAGGGTCCAGATAGTCCATTCTCCTCTGTTAATCTAAAGTGAAAAGCCCAATGTAGATATAACCTATATAAATATAATAAATTTTGAACACTCTGTATACAAATAACAACAAACGATTTTATAATGTGGTCAGGTCATTTCGCGGTTAGATGAAAGTGCCAAAACCTATAATGCTACAAATGGAAATCAATTGTGAAATTGTATTTTATTCTTGAGAAGATGATTCATCTATTTACGAGCAAGTAAATTTTAAAGAACTTTCAAATTTCTCTATTGTTTAGTGAATGGTAATAGAAGAGGTCACGAGTTCAAATCTTGTGACATTCAGCCACATGTTCTTTGTTATGTAGAGAAAAATATTAGTAACCATAAATGAAAATATACAGTTCCTGAGTGACTACATGACAGACAAAGTTCAGTTAAAATACTGTATGTAGAAATATGGTCTTAAAGAAACAATAACTTTAATTTTGTATAAGTGTATGTATGTCATTTAAGAACAAATAATATATACGATATAAATAAAAAAGTCAATATAAATTTTAAACAACAGAATAGTGTATGCAAAAAAAAATTTTTTTCACAAAATGTCAGAAATATTTCATCTGATAAGAACAAAAATGATTAGAATAACAAATTAAGACGAAGCAAAATTTTTACTTTATAGGAAATGCTCTTGCGCACGTTATTTACGTGTACTTAACCCCTACTTTCTTCATACTTCATACCATGACTATATATCATAATCCACGCGATTATTGACTTTGGGGTTACCTGAAATCGCAAGTGTACTGTAACAGACTTATAACCTAGGGATGCTGAAAGACGACATCTGACGTCAATGCCTCACTATTACTCCAGACATGCTTTACAGTGCTGTAAAGTCACAACAATATTCTTCGACTACAGTTATTGTTGAGGAATAGCGGTGAACATATTGAGCATTTCCTGTAAGAGGCACCTTCTTTAATTTGCCTTCATTTGTTATGCCAATCAATGTTTTCCCTACCATATAAACCACCATTTATAGGAAACTTTGTTTTTTTTTTGTTATTTACAAAACCTCGTTTTATTCTAGGCATGAGTGTCAATTTCTATCATTTTTTTACATTATCCCGTGATTTGTATTTTTTATAATATCTATTGGCTTTTTTAATGACCCGGTGTATGTATGTTATATGTACATACACCATATGTTATTTTGATACCAGGTCGTAGAGAATAAAAATAATTTAATATCGCTGAGTGGGAATTGAACCCACAAGTGTCGCTTTCTGTCGCTTTAGTCAAACGCTACGTCACTGCACAACGAAGGCCACAAATTATACTTACACCTTGTATGGAAATTTCTTATACATTTAGTAAATTACATTTCTTGTGTTTTCGTATATGTTTTAAGAGATATAAGAATAAACTACCTAGCACCTTATATTAATGTTTGCTTATTAAAATATTCATCAAAAAGTTTTAAGTCGTTTAACAAAATTTAAATAAAAAAATTGTACAATAAAAGCAAGCAAAGCCGAAAGAAATAATATAGTAAACTCGCACCTTATTGTGTTATTGTTAAATAATACAAAAACTTATGTCACTACAAGTAATAGAGATTCATAATAGCAATTTATCGATATGGCCTATCGAACTTTCGTAAGTCACGTAACTGTGAAAGCCTTTCTCTAGTAAGTTGCCGTTATGAATCTTATTCTTTAAATTTAAAATATATTTTCCATTGCAAAACAGTACCAAAGTTTACAAGTATGTAACAGTACAGCAAATGGTCATAGGTTCCAATTTAAGTCTTAGTATAGCAACTATTATAATAATAAAAGCAATATTATTAAAATATATTTTAATTTTATTTTATTGTGATTTTTTATATGCAATTATTCTCTTGTGAATTATAAACATATAAGAAAAAATCGATACAACAATATAATATATGCTATATATTAACTATATATATTCCGGATGTACAAAAAATTATTTGTACATACACACATACACATAATGTAATGATATAGCATAATTTTGATGGTGTTTTGACCCTTTAGAGAAAGTCACCAGTTCCGGTATAATCTGACACCTGCACGAGTGTAGGGGATACACGCTCACTCAGTTGCAAAACGTAAAGGCATGCGCATCTCTCGTACACACGCGTGCGCCGTCTTCTTATATAATGATATAAACATGGCTTATTTTAAAATATATTTACTTGTTTCATTGATATTTTTAACAAATGCCGACGAGGATTTGAAAGATTTCGAATTTTCTGAACCGCACGAGTTGCTGATCGCTCAAGAATCAAGAAGTTATGATACGGTTGTGGCACCGCCTGTGAGGATATTGAAACCTAATGGTATCACCAATTCCCATAGACCACAGTATAACTTGGATTCCATTGAAGAATTGGAGACGACAAAACGGCCTCTAATTAAGAATTATAAAATTAAGAAGGATAAAGAAGGAATGATCAGGGATGCTGTTTTAAAGGCGCTAGAGAAAAAGGACCATGTGGGGAAGTTTGCCCAAATTTTGCCGATAATCAGGGCGATGTCAGGAAACCAAAGAGTAGCACTAGCTTCGTTGGTGGCCAGCCAAGTTACAACACCACCTGGGAGACAGCCACTCAGTTTTGCTCAGGTAGAGTCTAATTTTTATTTTTGTTATATAATATATATTATTCTATGATGGAATATGACATAAAGTTTCTAAGTTTTACTAATCAGAAAAACTTTAAACTAAATTATATTTCCTTTTAAAGTTTTTTTCTAATTACTAAAACTTTCAAACTTTATATAATAGCTTTGAAGTGTTAATAATAAGTTATTTATAAAACTAAATAATAACTTACAAAGTAATATTTAAAATACGAAACCTCAATGTTGTATTTGGCGAAAATCATATTTGACCCCTTTTATTTGAATTAAACAATAGTTGTTCGAAAGTAAGTCCCTTCTTTAGAGTAGCAAGTTTTTTGAAAAAAGAATCCATAAAAAAAGTGCCGAAGAACAACAATTTCTCTGAAGCTGTTCAGACCGGTGATAAACATTTAAGTAATAAAATCGTTATACATATTTAAGTCGCTTTCTTATCTCAACTGAAAGCTCAAACTTATATAATGTATGTTAATTAAAAAAGCTGGTATGTAAAATTAAAAAATTAAAAAATTGCTACGAACAGCCAGTAAATATATATATATATATATATATATATATATATATATATATATATATATATATATATATATATATATATATATATATATATATATATATATATATATATATATATATATATATATATATATATATATATAATATATATATATATATATATATATATATATATATATATATGTATATATATATATATATATATATATATATATATATATATATATATATATATATATATATATATATATATATATATATATATATATATATATATATATATATATATATATATATATATATATATATATATATATATATATATGTATATATATGATATGCTAAAGATACTATATATTTAAATTGATATATATTATCTACTCAATTTCTCCTTTTATTACAAAGAATAGAAGAGAAAAGAACAAAAAATATAACAAAGTGATTATACATAATAACAACCAATTAGTTTTAATAGAAATCCACAAATTAGCTCTACATTGAATAGATTTTGTCTCTATAATACTAAGCTGCAAAAACCGTTCTTCCATTTTACAACATAAACGCGAGGAAATCAGTTCACACGCGTGTTAGTGTTTTTGTCACTAACACTAAGTTGTTAGTGTCGCAATTTCTATGTGAAAAGTTAGTTTTCCCTCTTAATTGTTACAAGAACTATGTGTCAGTCGTATAATTCTGAGTTTGATTAAAACTTTTAAGCACCATGTGATAATGTGCAATTAAAAATAATAAAAAAGTTTTTTTAATTTGTTTACTATATAAATATATTAAAACGCTACTTTGTAGTAATTAGGTCCTTATTTTATATTCTGGAGCTTATTTTTTTTATTAGTACAAAATTTGAGTGAAAAAAAAAAATTATAAAGACATTTGACAGATTTGTTTAGCCTACGCTTTATCTGTCACTTAAATTAATAAATATAGCCTGTTAAGATGAACTTAGCGAGTTATGATAAGTCCAAGTTTCGGATATTGCATCTACCACAGTAGGAATATAACAATAATTCACTGTCATGTGCTAGAATCGAATCCACAGTTACCACATTTCCAGAAAGCTGTCCCACTGCGACATGATGTCCTCGTGATTACTTAAACAATAAAATAAGTAGAGTGACATAAAATGATGAAATATAGAGAGAAACGTTGATCATTGTTTGACGTTTCGATCTTTGGCGGACAATTAAGGCTATTAGAAACTTTGTTTTCATCATTGGAGCGCTGAAATATTATAAAAAAACTCTGAATTCGATTTCTTAAAATAATCGATTTTGAATTTAATTATTCATCAACAACTACAAAAAGAAGACTTGCGCATTAATACTGTATTTATCTATATTTCAACATAGTAGAAAAAATATAAAATAATATTATGATTTTGCGATTATTAATTCGATTGTGGTTAGGTTAGAGTCTCATTCATGAAATTGTATGTAATTTAAAGGATCACTTAGACAAATTGATAATAATAATTTCACATTGCTTTAGTTTCATTTTGATATGACATAGAGTGACATTAAAGTCAGCTATTTAATAGATATTGTTTTGAATTTGACATAAGAGTGGAGAGCAAAGTGTTTTGTGATCAAGTTCTCAGTGCTCAACGAACTATAAACACTTTTTTTTTACCAACACAGTGTCTTGACACAACGTGTTTTAATTCTTTATATTTTCAGGTTAACGTAGAACTCTATCTATAAGAAATTTTTTAGTTTCACGCTTTATCCCGCTAGTAGCAGGGAGCCTATATCATATAAAGTAAAATAATCGACATAATCAAAACCATACAATCAATACTTCCTACAATTCTAATCTAAAGCAATCTCAATAGTTTCAACATGCATTGTTCTCATGCAATAGACGAGTGTAAATTATCTAAGTTCCATTCGAGTTCCGATACGGAACGGGGTCGTTTTTTCTCCTTACATTATTTTCGCGTGTAATCAAGTAGACCGTAGACGAGTAATCGATTGTATGCTGTTATTAATAATCGATTATTAATAATAATTATTAAAGATTAATTATAGACTATTAATTTTAGACCGTCGTGGCACAGAGGCGTAGCGTCTGCTTGTAAACGCGACGGTTTGTGTTTGACTCCCATATAGGTGAGACGGATTTTTTCATTTACATTTTCTCGCTCTGGCAACTAAGCAAAGTGCGGTGTTGAGTTCCGCCAACCAACACAATGCCTCGAAAAAAAAAGACGGAAAGCAGTGGATGGAGTGTTTAAACATTAGGTTCCCGCAGTTCCTGCGGTTCCCCCTGTCTACCCTGCTATGTGCGGGATAAATCGTGAAGACATAAAAAAAATGAAATTATTATGCTGTAGCTATTGATTATTAATAAAATCAATTTGGTTTGTTTTTTTTAAATTTAACAAAGCGATAGTCGTAGATGAAGTGCTAATTATCCTTGCGCAAAATTAGAGCTCTCAGGTATAATTTTTTCACTGGTTTCTTTTTCAACCGACCAAAATAATAACCATTTACGGTCGTATCCACTCATTTTGTGTGAAACGAACTTAAAATATAATGTTGTGATGGTTAAACTATTATATTACCACTTTTTTCTCTTTATTTATATTGTAAGTTCTCAAATCGAGTGTGGTACAATTTACAATAGTAAATAAATTTAAATTTTATATGTTGCTTGTATGCACTCATAAGGGATCCATATTTATAAATACAGTTTTTTTGATAAAATCGATTATTAGACCCACTTAAATCTTGTAACAAAATACGAACACAATCACAAAATGGTTGTAAAAATTCTTCAAGTGAAGACTACGCTTTGGTCTCAGTTGAGTAAGCACGAAGTATCTTTATAAATATTAATCATGCTTATACTGTGAAGTTATTATTAGAAGTCGGTCAGATAATGTATAGTAGGGTTTAGGTGTATAAGAAATAAAGATTTTTATTTTATTATTATTTTGTATTAAGAATGTAAGAAATTATAGGAGAGAAAACGGAGAGATTTATTTCTTTGTAAAATAAATCTTCTTATCGTAGTGTAAATATAAGATATAGTATTTATAATAAACAAGGACCGTCATGGCGCAGAGGCGCTACGTTTGCCTGTAACGCGACGGTTTCAGGGTTCGATCCCCAGTCGGGGAAGATGGATTTTTCTATTTCCATTTTCTTCACTTTGGCAAACTAGGCAAAGCGCGGCGTTGAGTTCCACCACTCAACACGCAATGCCTCGAAAAAGGCGTTAAAGCGGGGGCGGAGAATGCAGGGACTAAACAACGGTAGGTTCCCACGGTCCCTGCCGTCCCTTCTGCCTACCCTGCCATGTGCGGGCATATATATATATATATATATATATATATATATATATATATATATATATATATATATATATATATATATATATATATATATATATATATATATATATATATATATATATATATATATATATATATATATATATATATATATATATATATATATATATATATATATATATATATATATATATATATATATATATATATATATATATATATACATATATATATATATATATATATATATATATATATATATATATATATATACATATATATTTACGTTATATTTGATGACATTGAGTTTATTTGTTTCCACAAGAAAAAAGTCAGTAGCTAAGCTTTAGTTCTGGAAGATCGATACACTTTCCCCTTATCTAACTGTTACGAGTGCGATAAAATCGATTTATTTTTATATTTACACACTTTCCTATTGTTGTGGACAATATTGACTGCAGGAATAGTCCAATGATACTTATATGTATGTATTTTTATACTTTTGTTTCAAATAAAACATTCTTAAATATAATTAGCATCTGCATTTGTGGGTTCGATTCTCACTCGGGGAAGGTGGCCTTTTTTCATTTCCATTTCCTTCGCTCTGGCAACTAGGCAAAACGCGGCGTTGAGTTCCGCCACCCAATATGCCTTAAATGAGGGTGAAAGGCGCTGCGAAAAATATAACTTCAACATGCCGCAATTAGTATAGGCTAGGGATCATAGTGTTACGACACTCCATATTCCGCTTTTTAAGAAGGGACACTAATTCTCTTTATTAAACAATAATGCAAAAGAAAGCTTCGTTTATCATAATATGGTTTTCCGATTACTCAAAGTTTCTAACAATAGAGAATCAGCGCGGTTCAGAAGCGCTTTTAGCGTTAATTGAAAGAAGTTACTGGAAAATTATCAAAAAATATCTTTTTAAAAAAATATTTTTTTTTTATAAAACTACTAAAATAAATAACAAGTGCATATAAATCACTAAACAATATGAAAAACTAAATATAAATTAACCTTGTACCTTACAAATGGATTATAACATCTCAAGCCTCATAATAGAGATGAGAACTTGCCTATTCATGACTGACCTTTGCCTATTGTAGCGTTTTGTGTTAGAACAATGTACATCTCAACTGTTATCTCGAATGACCTACAGATAATTAATTTTGCAATTTTAATTCTTATTTCCATAATTTTAAATTTTAATTTTATAAAACATGGCCGCGTAAATATTTGAGGAAAGTTGTCCCACAAATTTGTTTAGATTTTCTCATGACCGTCAAATGTCATGTGTATTTTAAAACAATATGTATACAATTGTACTGTATACAACGTTTTTTTTTTATTTTTTTTTAACTTTACTTAGCTATACATTCTCTGTGTATCTTTCTAGATATGACTAATAATATTTTGTTTATTCATAAAAATATTTAAAATTTAAGGAACATTGATAATAACAGTTATGAAAAGTTAAAATAAGCTCTTTCGTGTTCAGAAGGTAAATAATTTGTTTATGTCCCAAGATATTCTTACCTAAAATAACATAACATATTATTTGGAATTAAAATGACATACTACTAGAGAATGTGTAATCAATCTAACAATATTACGCGAATGTTACTGTGTGGTATTAAGTAATATTGAAATTTATTTTGAAGGCCACACAAGATTATTGAGGACCGTCGTGGCGCAGAGGCGCAACGTCTACCTGTAACGCGACGGTTACTGGGTTCGATCCCCAGTCGGGTAAGATGGATTTTTCTATTTCCATTTTCTTCGCTCTGGCATCTAAGGCAAAGCGCGGCGTTGAGTTCCGCCACTCAACACGCAACGCCTCGAAAACGGCGGAAAGTGGGGACGGAGAAAGCAGGAACTAAGCAACGGAGTGTCTTAACACTAGGTTCTTATGGTTCCTGCAGTTCCCTCTGCCTACCCTGCCATGAGCGGGATAAAGCGTGAAGGTAAAAAAAAAACAACAACATTAAAAAAAAAATGTAAAAACACCAATTTATTATTTACAGTAACTGTTGAGTTTCTCCCCAAGGCAGTTCTGATGAGAAGTGCCTTCTGAGCTAGTGGTAGCTTACAGTAGGACTGACAACACCTGATACTTATACTAATTGACGATTCACAGATGCTTCCAGCAGCTGATTTCAATAAAAAATATTTTGTACTTTAAATATAAAACTTAGTTTAACGTGGTGGTAAATAGTGGATATACTATGAAATGTAAAGATAATTTAGTAATAAATAATAAATAATTATTACTCCAGTGGATTTCTAATTTACATTTAATTTACTTTGATCAGTTGCAAGCTGCGCTACATAGATCATTAGTTATCAATATATTGTATAATTATATAATAAAAACCATTAAAAAATTGAGGACCGTCCCACGACGGTCCGCCACTCAACACGCAATGCCTCGAAAAAGACGGAAAGCGGGGACAGAGAAAGTGGAGTGTCTTAACACTAGGTTCCCACAGTCCCTGCAGTTCTCTCTGCCTACCCTGCCATGTGCGGGATGTGTATATATATATATATATATATATATATATATATATATATATATATATATATATATATATATATATATATATATATATATATATATATATATATATATATATATATATATATATATATATATATATATATATATATATATATATATATATATATATATATATATATATATATATATATATATATATATATATATATATATATATATATATATATATATATATATATATATATATATATATATATATATATATATATATATATATATATATATATATATATATATATATATATATATATTATATATATATATATATATATATATATATATATATATATATATATATATATATATATATATATATATATATATATATATATATATATATATATATATATATATATATATATATATATATATATATATATATATATATATATACATATATAAACAACTTTGCCATTATTATACTTAGTTATAAGTAATAATAAATATAAAAAAAATGAAAAGATAAGGAGTTCATTATGATTAATATCAATCCTATATATTATATATTAATATTATAATTAATATTTGTGATAAGAACATATAGTATAAGTTAAAAAAGTGTGCGGACCAAATGTCTGTAGTGTCAATTACATCAAAAAAACGATCATTATAATCTAATATATTTTTAATTTTATTTCCAGGTGAGATCAATGTTCAATAACGACACAGCTGACCTAATGCTACCAATTCTATTAGACACGGCCAATTTAATACGCCGCTCAATGAGGCCAGGGAAAGAGCAGAGGGAAGTGAGATTGCCACAAACAGTGATGCAGAGAAGATCCTACATATCTTCAGATGAAGATTTTGATACTGGCATACAAGAGAGCACAACAGCACAGTCGATTATACAAAAGTATCGTGATCTAAGAAGCAGATCTCAAAGGGGGCCTTATGTTAAATTAAATACAACTAAAATGAACGATAAGAAAATTGATAATAAGACTGTTAGTACTACACAAATAAATGATGTTTCAAAAGATAGAGACTTAAATAATGATAATAATGTAAGTATTTACTGATTTTTGGTAATATTAAGAGTAGATGATATTTTGGGGGGATTGACACTGTAGCACAGCGTGTGATAGCGACGTTTATGGGTTCGAATCACACTCGGGGAGAATAATTTTTCATTTTTCTTAACATTGAGTACCTATTGGCAGGCTGTGTAGGTAAAGCTAAAATATAATATTAAGTTATCGTAGTGAAAGTCGTATCGATGTGGCTGGTAGTTCAGAGTTCGAATCTCATTATGAAAGTTTTGTTTTTCATTTAACTAATCAGATTTTACGTTGTTTAGACGAAGACATATTGTCGGATGACGTAACTAATTAAATAAAATAAGGAAAAAACATGTTTATACAGTTGAAAGAAAAAATAGAAAACTGAAACTTATGCGACTAATGCTTCTTAGATCTTTAAAACTTATATATATATATATATATATATATATATATATATATATATATATATATATATATATATATATATATATATATATATATATATATATATATATATATATATATATATATATATATATATATATATATATATATATATATATATATATATATATATATATATATATATATATATATATATATATATATATATATATATATATATATATATATATATATATATCGCGACAACGCTGCACATTATCTTAATATGTGGTAAACTTAAAAATTAAATTCGCCTTCTCAATTACAATCAGATACTGTTCCAATACGCTAACTTAGGAACTTATATAAAATATTATATGAAAACTTTCGATATTGTATGCAAAATTGCGACATGACAAGCGAACTTTTACCATTGCGAAATATGAATTTGAAATGCGAACGATCGAGATTTCTGTGATGTTTACTTGCCATAATTTAGAACGATTGTGTTGACATTTTGAATAGATTTACAATTTAAAGTCATTATGAGAGTGTATATCGCGGTATCCTGGATTGTAGGTTTGTGTATTGAAGTCTCCAATTTTTATTTAATTAAAATTGAAGAAGTTATTTCACAAAACGTAGCTTATCGCCGCAGGTCTTACAAGGTTGTTAAAAAAGTGCGTTCGAACGTTAATACGTTCATATATAGTCAATTACGATTTGTTTATCATGTCATAAACGGTACAGTGTAATGTGAGGATCGTAATAGCGCAGAGACGTAGCGTTTACCTGTAAACGCGACAGTTTGTGCGTCGATTCCCACACGGGGATTTTTCTATTTTCATTTTCTTCGCTTTGGAAACTAGGTAAAGCGCGGCGTTGAGTTCCGTCACTAATCACGCAATCGCAACGCCTCGAAAAAGGTGGAATGTAGGGACGAAGAAAGCAGGTACTAAGCAACAGAGTGTCTTAACACTAGGTTCCTATGGTACTGCAGTTCCCTCTGCCTACCCTACCATAAGCGAAATCAAGCGTGAAGATATGAAAAAAATAACAAAATGTCAATTATTGCAATTCTTAAAACCAACTGCTAACTCTGCAATATTTATGAGAAATATAAACAAGTTACAAAAGTATTAAGCAAAATGATTCTTGTATAAGTATTTCTATATAGCATTATTGATATAAAAAAGTATTGAAATTATATAATTTAAGAATTCATTAACATATATGTATATTTACAGGGAAACCTCACAAGATCTTCATTTTCTACAACAGAATCAACTAAGATTCAATTTGACAATACCAATCGTGTTCTGGACAATACTACAATAGATCTGACGTTAGACATAACTAACACGACTCTAGCTCAAGATATGCCCGTTGCTGAAAAACTTAGGTCGATGAATAGATATGCGGATAGAAAAGGTAATTAAATTAATATAGTATTTAGATTTTGTAATTCAAATATTATAAAATTTTATTGTGAAATTACGGATTACTTAATACTGTATATAAGCAATAAATAAGTTGAAAATAAATGTATATACATTTTGTTCAGATTAGTATAAATCGTACTTTCGCGCTTTAATAAAGGTCGATAGTCGAAATATCTTGAGGAAAAGGCCTAATTTATAACCCCCTTTTCACTCAATTTCCAAGTCAATCTATATTAAGTGACGTAACTCAACGCCGCGCTTAGTCTTCTTATTACAGAGAGATAATTAAATTCTCTCCCTTTAATTGGAATCGAACCCATAACCGCTCCTCCTTACGCGTTATAACGACTAGTATACATACATGAAGATATAATATGTCAATTACAATCTAGAAAGATTAAAATTGACTTCTAATAGTACTATAATATGTAAGAGTGTAATTTATGCCTTTCTTTTTGTTCTTCTTTTATATATAGATATTGTCACTCTGGTTTTGAATACAATCGAGTAAAAATATTGTTTAAAGTAATTTACATACAAAAATATTATTAATTTTAAATTAATATTTCATATATTAATTGTTAGAAAATAAGGGAAAATGTTATAATATGTTTGTCTATAAGCATTTGAACTTCATATAAAACATGGCAAAAAGCAAGCACAAACGGTCATAGTTCTTGCGTTGCTAACACTTAACAGCTTAACTTTTCTGAGTTGTAAGGAATATCTTATACTAATTTTATTAGATATCTAATCCATTGCACGTGATCCTAATAACATTAGTCTTGGCAGACGTAGAAATATACAGAAGACTACTAAATGATCCTTTAATTAGCCTATAACACATGGGCCTATAACACATGGGTCTTTATATATTTTTTTTATAGCTTCACGCTTTATCCCGCATATTGCAAGATAGGCAGAGGGAACTCCAGGAACAGTATGAACCTAGTGTTAAGACACTCCGTTGCTTAGTTCTTGCTTTCTCCGTCACCACATAATTCTTACTTAATGCTTTCTATATTGAATTTCAGGTAATCTGATTCGCAGGGGAATATATCCCAAACCCACAACAGTAACAAGGCGTACAATAGAACCAGCTATTACCCCAATTAGAAGACGACCAACTCCAGCTAGAACTTTAAATTCAAACGAACAGGCTAAATGTGAGCTGTTCACGAACAGCTTGTGTTTGCATTCTGATGATTATCCAACGTGAGTAGATGGTTTTATTATTTATTTTAATAATCAAGGGTGTTTTTATATGTGTTATAATTTAATTGTGTATTCTGAACAAAGAGTAATAGAAGCGTAGTGTCTGAAGGCTAAGTTTCTTTAATACATACTTCTATAAGTGATGGGATGATAAGAAAGTATATTTTTTATGTTAAAAAGCCTTAATTAATATTGTATATTACAGAAGTACAAGTATGTTATACAAGTAAAAGAGAAATAGCATGACGAAGTTACATATTCTAGTCCGGTCAATATAGACATTTGAAATAACAAAAATTCCAAAATATGAACGAAACCTACGGACAATAGAATAGCCCGATGTTTTTCAAGCCATAAAGGAAATTCAGTTAGGGACTGGCTACCATTTGTATAAATGTTTTTAGGATAGTATAATATCTATAAAAGAGAAACAAATAAGTCCGTCGTGGCGCAGAGGCAAAAGTCTGCCTGTAACGCGACGGTTTCTGGGTTCGATCCCCAGTCGGGGAAGATGGATTTTTCTATTCCCATTTTCTTCGCTCTGGCAAACTAGGCAAAGCGCGGCGTTGAGTTCCAACACTCAACACGCAATGCCTCGAAAAAGGCGGAAAGTGGGGACAGAGAAAGCAGGGACTAAGCAACGGAGTGTCTTAACATTAGGTCCCACAGTCCCTGCAGTTCCCTCTGCCTACCCTGTCATGTGCGGGATAAAGCGTGAAGCTAAAAAAAAAACAAAAAAAAAAAGTATTTATACTTACTTGTATTGTACGTGACTTACATGTGCATATCATGTGTAATATGTAGGTCTTCACCAATATTTGGCTTTCCGGGAATTTTTGTTATTTTATCACTTTTTTATGTCTAAATTGACCGGACTATTCATTTAAAATAACCTGTTCAAATTAAAATAACATATTATAGTGTACTGTAAATATTATGTAAAATATTTTTAAATATTTTATTATATATATATATTTTATTAAAAGATTTAAATTGATATTTTAAATAATATAAATTTATCATTAAAGAAGTCTCATTAAAAAATTATTAGTCTCATTTAAAAGTATCTAAGAAAAGCGTGATATATATATATATATATATATATATATATATATATATATATATATATATATATATATATATATATATATATATATATATATATATATATATATATATATATATATATATATATATATATAACAAAAACATACGAATAGGCATCGCTATACGTACATAGCTATACATTGAACAGGTTGTCGTTTTTTAAAGTGGGACAAACGAAAGCAAGAGTAAATAACACAAAATAAGCTCGTAACAGCTAAAAACGAAAGTGACAACACGTCGCGGGCGTTGTAAATAGAAAAAATACTTGACAATGTGGATAGTTTACACCTTTTTGGTAACATTGTAGCTTTAATGAATGTCTTTTTGGCGGAGTTGTGACTGACTGACTCACTTTAAGTTATATGTGCGTTCAAGCAGTGTATCATTGAAATTATTGAGTACCGTCGACGCAGCGCAGAAGCGTAGCGTCTGCCTGTAAACGCGACGGTTTGCGGGTTCGAATTTCACTCGGGAAAGATGGATATTTTCATTTCCATTTTCTTCCTCAAACTCTTTTTATTGCCTTACTGGATGGATGATACTACTTACTACTAAGACAAATACTTTTTAAATTCGTGAATACATAGTATATATCGTAAAAAAAGAAAAAAAAAACACGTTTTTTCACTATGAACTAAAATGTATAAAATGTTTATTTTTGTTTGATTTCATTGAAAATTAAGTGCATCGTATAAAAACGTGGGATGCATATTATCAATAGAGCGCATTTACTTTTACTTTTTTTTGTATTTTATTTGAAGAATTGATTGAAATAAGTTTTATTTATATCCTGTCTGGTCAGTTGTTAGCTCTTTGATTTATAATTGCACCTGGCACATTACAAAAAGATATTCTGATTTCTTTTTAACTTTGCGTATTTATAAGATTCGAAATAAAACCTAAACCAATAACAAATGTCGATTTTTCTGTAAAGTAATAAATTTTCTTCTGTTTTCAGTGACGCTATAGTCCAATCTATAAGGCGTAACAAAGCAGCGGCTGGAGCTCTTTTAGCAGACTTTAAAGATCCAGGGGAAGGTTCCATTGACGGTATTACTGCTGAACAAGAAGAGAAGTACACAGCGGAACATTACTTGGTTTCAAACAGGTATTTTCAATATATTTATAATTGTGGCGCAGAGGCGCAACGTGTGCCTGTAACGAGACGGTTTCTGGGTTTGATACCCAACCGGAGGAGATGGATTTTTCTATTTCTGTTTTCTTCGCTTTGACAAACTAGGCAAAGCGCGGCGATGAGTTCCGCCAATCAACACGTAATGCCTCGAAAAAAGGCGGAAAGCGGGGACGGAGAAAGCAGGGACTAGGCAACGGAGTGTCTTAACACTAGGTTCCCACGGTCCCTGCAGTTCCCTCTGCCTACCCTGCTATGTTCGGGATAAAGCGAGAAGCTAAAAAAAAGAAAAAAAAAACGAAAAAAAAAAGATAAAATAGGTTTGTTTTTGGAATATCTTGGTGTCTTTGGTGGTAGAGGCTCAGCGTCTACATGTAAATGCGATGGATTGTGGATTCGATTCCCACCCGAAGATAAATATTCATATTCATTTTCTTTGCTCTGGTGACAAAAGCAGAAAGCAGAGTGGAGTGACTTAACACTAGATTATTGCATATTTTAAAATAAAATGTTTATAATTTCTCAACAAGAAAACAAAATTAGGGAAGAATATAAATTGAATGAAGCAATTATTTGCTCTACTTGCTGTTTGTATTATTGTTATACAACTATTGGTAACACTTGCCAATATCTAGTGTAATGATTTCTTAGTTTCTATTATGATGCTGTTACAAAGCCCAGACTTTGAAATTATTTGACAATCCAGACTACTCTTTTGTACATTTTTTGAAATATTTATAAAGAGCTTTTGATGTCCAAAAATATTTAAATGCAATATAAAATTATTAAAAGTTAGTTAATAAATATTCGATTTGCAAGACGATAGTATAAAGTATAGTTTTGACTAAAAACCTCTTCTATGAAGATCCTAATAAAAATGGAAATACCTGTATAGTAAATTGAGTATGGTGAAATGAGAACTCTATAATAAATAGAGTGCTTGGATGAGTACTTAAAACAAAATCAAAATATTTTTTATTCACTAAAAACGTGATCGTTTGTTTTGAAACGTCAAATAACTTATTTAAAAAGAATAAAGGGCAAAAAAACTAAGAGGAACACATAAACAACTTAGTCTAGTTTTTTAAAATGTAACAACGATGAATTACAGCCAATTAATATAATTTCATAACGAAACCATTCTTATGTAATCTATTAAATACTAAATTGATATAGAATTAATTCTTTAATACATTACAGACGTGGCGACACATCAAATAGAGATTTCGCAAGTGCAGGTGAAGCTGGCTTCATGTGCCCCAGCACAGTTAAGTATTCCAGACCACAAAGAGCCCGCGCCACTTCTGGACAGTGGAAGTATATCGTGAACACCGGCGAGCACACACAGACGTTGAGATTGGAGAAGTGCCTGTTAGTATCTTTTTCATATTATGAGTTTGGAATTATAAGATTTATATCTGAATTTTAAGATATTATCTATACTTTTTTGGTTAGTCTTTTTAGTTAAGCCTCAGGATTTTATGACTAGTTTATCGTTGAAGATAATTTGACTATTTAGTAATAGAAGAGGCTAATTTAACGTCTCTTAGCTTATTATTATTGTTTTAACTTTAAGTATTTGTGAGGTTTTTATTATTAATGAATGAATATCTTGATTATAGAAAACCAAAAGAATCCTGTACTTATTTAACGGATAATTTCAAATCAAAGTGTGTCCAAGTTTACAATTACCACCGACTTTTAACTTGGGACCAGCAGAGTGGACTTCACATGGATATATTCAAAGTATGTATTTAATAATATTTAATATGGCATTCTATATACTTAGATAATGTAACATTTCAATTGTTCAGCCTCTTTGATATTAATAATTGTTCGTTTCTTTTGATAATAAAAAGTTAAAATTACTAGCATTTTATTGTATTTTATTTAAAAATATTTTTCGTATAATTTCAGGTACCTACATGCTGCTCTTGTCATATAGAGGGATATAGTGTAGCATTCCCACCTCTAGGGCATAGAGTACACGAAACGTCTTCAGAACACTTTCCCAGGAGAAGATCTATCATCAGAGCATTTGAACCAAGCGTTCGAATCAGTACAATCGAGCATACAAAGGCCGAATGTGAAAAACCCACCATTTGTAAACAAATTAGAATATCCGTTTACTGATAATTCTATACCTAATTTCAATAAAGCAAAGTTAAGTGACGACGAATTCAATAATTTACCTCCAATGGATTCGTATGGAAATACATATTTCCCAGATTCATTTAACCAAGCAAGTTCGGTGAGAAATGTAAAACGACCTCTGAGGAATCCGATTGGAGTTGCAGTTGATTCAATAACATTGCCTAGTTTTTTGGAACCACCGTCTCCTTCCCCTTCTTTCACATCTAAAGACAGTATAAAATATAAAATAGATCAGTACAAAAGACGTCCCAACCGGCGGCCGATAAGAAATAAGATATCAAGTGGCCCTGAAGATTTACTATCATCAGGATCGTCTGCTATTGGAGCAATTTTAAACGACAATGCTGATGAAGATTTTGAGGAAGAATTAGATGAATCAGAAAGAAATATAAACAAATTTAACCCAAGAGCTACAATAGCTCCCAAACTGCATGCTGTTACAGACAAACACCTAGACCAGGGCATATCAATGGATGAGGCAGTTAAAAAAATTAATTATAATTATCATCCAATCATTGATTTCTTTAATGATAAAAATGATAAGATTGATTCAATAGACAGGGAGGATACCGCAGAAACTTACTGCCACAACAGATTCTGAATGGAAGCCTATAAATAGTCCATCTGATAAAAAAACGCATTCTATATTACGAAAGAAGCATAAATAGCATAATTTAAATTAAGATTTAATTTAAAAGAGTTAGTATTATTTTAATTTATTATTTATTTGATTAATGAAGTAGATACAATTAAATTATTACAACAATTGTTTTATAGTATGTTTGAATTGTTGACCAAAAACATTAATTATATTTTCTATTTAATATAGCTCTACTAAATTACAAATAATTAGAAGCGAATTTAAATAATTAGAATTCGACATCGGAAATTAAGAGTGTAAATTTGATCATTTTAGTTAGGAAATGGCAACTCAAATAAAAAATGACGCCAAATCATCATTAGATTGTAAATTATTTATGTTATTATCATATTTATTTTAGTATAATAAAATATTTTTTAGATATAAGATAAGATTTAGTAATAATCTAAGTGAGGAAACTTGCCAATTAAATATTTTTTTACTGTTGTAATATTTTATTTTTATTTTTTGAGTTTAAAATGTTAAAAGTGCAATAAGCATTAATACAACTTAGTATTAATTGCATTAAGTACTATATAAAGTATACTAAGACTAAACTAATACCAGTTGATATCAGTTTTGTTATACTTTTTTTTGTAGCTTCACGCTTTATCCCCCACATGGCAGGGTAGACAGGGAACTCCAGAAACTATAGGAAAATGTTAAGACACTCCGCTGCTTAGTCCCTGCTTTCTCCGTCCTCGCTTTCCGCCTTTTCGAGGCATTCTGTGTTGAGTGTCGGAACTCAACGCCACGCTTTGCCTAGTTTGCCAGAGCGAAGAAAATGGAAATAGAAAAATCCATCTTCTCTGACTGGGGGTCGTGTTACAGGCAGAAGTTGTGCCTCTGCGTGCAATCCAAATATATATTATTATTTGTTATACTTAAAAGTAAAAAAATAATTATAATCACAGTCGTTAAACAATGAACATTTTCTTAAACATACAAAATTAAGCAACTTTTACACAATTTTACCTTTAAGATAAGATTCTGTATAATTAATCAAACATTAAAAATTTCATCATTTTCAATTATGTATAGTAATAATAATATAAAGTGATCAATATCTTTTGGGTTAAATGGCGATAAAAGTGAAAGTTGTATGGGTGAACGCCTTTGCGAGTGGAATCTGGAGCACTTTGTTTGTATTGCCTTACTTTGAACGTAAACTATTACATGCAGAATGTTGAAACTCGGGACCTATTGATAAAACAAATAACTGTTAAACAATAATTATTTAAATGTGAATTGTAAAGCTACCTGTACACGTGATAGTTGTAGGTTCAATTTGTATTTATATATCTTTTTATATTTTACAGCTGTTAAGCGTAAATAGGTTACTGAGTATAATTGATTTTCATGGACTTTATTGTACTGTGATCAGACAGATAATGTAAAAACATCACTTGTCAGCAAATACAGGGTTTAAGATTTAAGTTTACTAATTTGTTCAAGCTACTTTCATTATAGAAATCAACAATCTAAGAAGACAATATCTATATTTAGATCTATATCCAAAAGAATATGAAAGGTGTTTTAAAGAACCTTTTCAATATTGTAAACATTTTTGTATGAAATAAAAAAAGATTCTTCGGAATTAATATAAATTATCAGAATACGTGATGCGTAAAATATAAAATAATAACTTACATTTACTTTACTGGTACTGACATACATATCTAAGTGCAATATTTAATCCCATATAGCCTTTTGAATGCCGTCTTACCGTGCACTTTATTCAATACATATCTCGCGGCGGTGAAATTTCTAAACGCTTATCATAATATTGGCCGTTACAACATTTCAATTGGTTTACTATTAGTTTTTTTTTTCACAAAAGTCGCAAGTGAACTCCTTATAGTCGAGCAAAGAAGAAAAATAATATATAGTCTTTTAAACTTTTTTTCTTTTGGCTAAGCTGTCATGCATACTTATCTTTGTGTAACAAAATTAAAAGTTATTTTTAAAATCGTGTCTTAGCAACTAAGATTTAAAACTTCTGCCCATATTAAGTTAGAAGTAGCATACGATACGATTTTGTGTATATACATATATAAGATAATATACAGCATAATATATATTTAATGAATATATGTATGTATTTTGTTGTGAACATTCTCTTTGACCATATTTGTATGTTAACTGGGTTAAGTAATTAAAGTTTAAGGTAAAATATTACATAAATACTAGGGCTGGGAATTTGCAATTTCAAACATTGCTACATTAAATTCTAAGATTTTTAATTAATCAAATTATATTTCTTTACAAGTTTTAAAGAGTTATTTAGAATTATTCGTTTATTTTAAGAATTTATTTAATTGAAAGATTGCATTTATAAATAATTTCTGTACACAAATTATTCTGTTCTCGAGTTTATTAAATTCAACAGTATAAATACGGAATCATATAAAATATACAAAAATTCTAACAAAATTATCACAGAAACTTAAAATACTTTTAAAATAATATCGTCACATCTAACCTCTTAAATATTAAACACTTTCACAATTTATTTCCAAGAAAGTGATGCGAAGTTAATTTTGTGGCACTTTCTAAATTAATGGCCTATTTAAGGCGAATTGAATACTTTAGGCGTCAACGTAATAGTACATACGTTTGCTGGGATCGAGTATAAACGCGGGGGGTGTAGTAAGAATAGGAGCGGCACGTGCGAAACCGTCGAGTAAAACAGCAGCATTAGTTCTTGGGTCCCTTGCTCTTCCTCTTCCACGGCTCCTAGGTCGTTTTTCAGTAGTTGTGTCAACTTGAACTATTTTAGCATTTCTGTAATTACCGCCATGCATTCGACCTGTGTTTCTAGTCGTTTGTGATTTAAAATTGCCTCCATGCATACTTGTTGTTTCGTCTTCTTGTTCTTCTTCATCAAGCTCTATATATTTTCCATTTCTGCTGTTTTGTCTCGATCCTTTATTGCGTGTTCTTAAATTACCACCATACATTGATTTAGGTAGTACTTCAACGTCTTGTAATTCTAAAAGTTTAGCATTTTTAGGTTCATCTCTCTGCACTAAATCTACTTCTAAATTCCTAGTCCCAGTTTCTGAAGTTTCAACAGTCTCCTTTTCTTATATCAGATGATGTGGTTTCTTGTTCTTTAGCGAGTTCTTCTGGGCTGATACTCCTATAATTACCTCCGTGTTTAGGTCCTGAATCTACGTTGAGATTTTCTCTAAATACTTCCACATCTCCTAATTTATTAATTTGTTCTATCAAATTTTCGTCTTTAAATAAATTTAAAACTTCTATATTCTTCTTTGGCTTCCTTCTAGGGGCCATTTCTTTTATAATTTCTACTTCTTTTATGTCTTGCTTAAATTGACTGACATGTGGAGAAGATCTATTTGATGGTAGCTCATTATGTATTTCAATTTTCCTTTTCTTTTCCGTAATTGGATATAACTTAAGTCTAGCACTTTTTGACGCTGTTGTTGTAGCAGGCGCTATTGTCGTTCTTAATAGTGTTCTTTTGGTTGGCTCTGAAGTAGTTCTTGGTTCCGGAATCACATGTTTACTTCTTTGGTTATTTTCTTCTTTAATGTTTTCATTATGTGCATCTTCTTTACTTTTATCGCTATCATAATCATCATCAACGGTCTCTTCACTGCTATAATCATTTTCTAGGTTTTCGCTATTGTGTTCGTTATATTCATTATTTTCTTTTTCATATTTTGGAGTATATTCATCCATATTCTGTTTAACGCCAATTAAAGCATTAACTTCCTTTGTCATTATTTCATCATCTTCATCCCCATAAGTTTTTGTATCAGTAACTAAAGTGCTTTTAGTGGATTTTCTTTTCTTTTCTGTATATTTTGGTGATTTTTCTTCATGTTCAATAAATGTACATTTCTATGGGTTTGTGGCTCACTTCTTGACGTAAATAAGTTTTTCGTGTCGGTTGTGGATTCCGTAAACGGGTTCTAATGCGTAATTTTGGAGGTGCAGGTTCTTCTTTTGTTAAAGATGGTTTACTAGTAGTAGTTGTAGTGGTAGTAGTAGTTGTTGTAGTACCTCTAGTTCGTTTTTGTATTGGTGTATTTGTTGTGGTTGTTGTAGTTTTATTGTCATCATTGTTTGCGCTGGTACTTTGTTCATCGTCGTTTTCATCTTCTTCTTCATCACTACCGTCGTCATCATCATCGTCATCAGCATCGTCATCATCATCTTCATCTTCATCGTCATCTACATCTTCATCTTCGTCTTCGTTCTCGTCTTCTTGGCTATTATCATCGTCAGTGTCAATACTTTCTTCTTGTTCGGTGATACTTTTAGATTTTTGTTTCAAATTTTCCTGAATATTAGGTTCTGCAGTGGTAGATCGAATGACTTTTCTAATATTTGTAGATGCAGCAATATCTTGTGCTTCCATAGCCTGAGGTAAATATTTAGAAACATCGAAGAAAGGTCTAGCTGTTGATTGAGATAATTTTGACCGCTTGCTATGAGATCGTATAGTAGTTTCTTTTGGTAAATTTTTAGCACTACTATTTCCAGATTGTACTTTGTATTCAGAAACAGACATAGCTTTTTTATTTTCAACTGGTGAATAAGTTGGTTTATGATTTGACGGTCGTAATTCATATCGAGGCTCACCACGTTGATCTGAACTAACATCAACAAAACTTTGTTTATTTGAATCATTGCTATGATCATTCGCAAACTTCAGTCTATCAACCTTGTCAATATCTTTATAAACTTTTTTATTTTTTTTTATACTTTGTTCTTTATCTGCAGTTATAACTTTATCGATAACTCGGCTTGATTGAAGTTGCTTGATAAGTGGACTTATGTTACTTGTAGTTGTAGTTTTTTTGGAATCTTGAACTTGACTATCTCTTATAATTTTATAAGGCTCATATATAAAAGGTGTTGCTCTTTTATGTCTGGTAATGACGCTGGATGCATTAACTTTTTGATTTTTAAAATTGCTATAAGATTCCTTCTCAAATTGAAGTGTAGGTTCGGCTGTATTATTATTTTTATTTTGCTTATTAAGCGTTAAGAAAATATCGTCGTTTTTAGATAATTGGTTAGGATGAGTGATTTTTTTTGATGTAAGAGTTTCAAATGTTTTTAAATTTGGCTTTGTAACAGGTTCTGGATCTTCTATTATTTCTTCCTTAAAAAATGGACTGTCTAATGGATTAGAGCCAAAATATTTTGCTTTGAAGCAATCAATTTTGTCACCAAGTCCTTTTAATCTTTGCTTGTTTTTTAACTCTTCGAAATTTCTATTATTGCTGTTATCATCTAAATCACTGTTAGTTGCATTTTTACTATCGTCCGGGTGACCACCTTTTTTTAATTTCTCTGGTATGGGATCTACCTCATCCTCTACCTCTGGACATTCAAATTTAGAACGTGAGTCATAGAATTCGGTCCCACCATGTGATTTTTTTGGAATTAATGCAAAATTTTCGGCGTACCTAAGTGGTGAATGCTTGTTTATTTTATGATTACCTTTTGTATAATATGGATATTTCATTTCGAGATTGCTATCCTGTAGTTCCGCTGTTTTTTGTTTTGATTTTGTTTTTGATAGTTTTAGTATTTCTTTTTCAGATGGCAATGTCGAGTTAAAATCAAATTCAGGAATTTTGAATACAGTTTCTCGTTTTTTAACATCATGCTGCGTAGAATTATTTAAATTATTTTTTTCCTGTTCTTGTATGTTTTTTCGTATTTCAGATTCATCGTTTGTTTTTAGATCACTGTCTTGGTTAATACTAATAATTTCACTTTTACGCTTGTCTCTATTAACGTTATCTTTTAGATTCGCATCCGTTATAACGTCAGCATCCAAAGAATATTCGTCCTCCTCTTCCGAATAGTCACTAGAATCATCTTCCTCTAACTTTTCCTTTTTATCATCGTTCCATTCTTTTTTATGGAGGCTTTGGTCTTGGTGCTCAGAACCTTTGGCATTATCATATTTACTGCTAACCGACGGAATTTTGTATTTACCCCCACTGATTTCGTTTTCTTTGAGATATCCACCATGGCTTTCATGATCAGATGCATGTTTTTGTTCTCCAGCGTGATCGTAACCGGCATCTTCGTAACCTTCCTCAGAATAAACTATTTGTGCTTTAGTACTTTTAATAGCTTCTCGAAGGCGAGGAGCATTTTGAATTTCTTCAAAATTTTCGGCATCTTCAAGCGCAGCTGTCCTAGGGACGTGCTTAGTTGTTTCAAATTTTCGTACTTGGGCATAATTTTTAATTGGTACGAATTCCTCCTCACTTTCATCTTCTTGGAAATTATTATCAGCTGTAGTTTGATGTTCTAAATTTAATTTGTTTATGGATTTATTATCTGGTACAATTCTATTTAAGGAATGACTTAAGTCATTTCGTATTTTTCCATATGCAGCTTTTCCTTTTTCGTATATATCATAACCCTCAGGTGGCTCAGCATATTTTTCCACTGGAGCTAATTGAGGATATTCATTTTGATCGTCATCATATTTAAGAGCATGTTGTTGCCTTAAGTTATGTATGTGATTTTTCACTGGACGATAGTGCATTGGAGTAACTTTGATATTTTGATTCCATGGATGCCTTAACTTGTGGTTTAAATATTGTTCTCTGTGATTAGGTCTGGGTGGCACACGATAATAAGTTGGATGTCGTTGAGGTCTATGAATTTCAAATTGAGCTGGCACATTTTTCTGTGGTAACTTTTTGCGATCCGTTTCTTCTGGGCTTTCTAAATATTCATCTTTTTTTATATCTGACTCTCCTGCTGCATTTTCGTAATTTTGTAGTCTATATTTGCTGTTACGTAAATCATTTCTTATTTTATCTAACACAGGGTCTTTATATATTTGTTTCAGAGCTGGCTGCTCTGCTTTGTATGGATGATAAACTTCATATGATGTTGAAACTGGTTTGGCATAACTCAAACCTGTATTATGCACAAATTGTTGGTAAGGTTGATATATTTGTTGCTTAGAATTCAATAAATGATGTTGTCCTAACTCAGGTTTCAGTAATCCCGTATGAGGTTTTATAGGGTGTGACTTGTAGAGTTTTTCTGGTGACTGTACATCATGGGAGGCAGCAACGTCAATGGCAAACTGTGGTTTCTTCGCTGTATATTGAAAATATTCGTTATATATTGGTTTTTGAGTTACTTTCTCCAATTGGGCTTCCTCAAATTTTTGAGCATTCACTTCACTTTCATCATTCCAGTCTGTAGGCACTCGGATGCCTTGGCAGAGTGTTAAATAAACTACAAACAACACTGTTATTGTCCACATTGTTTACATGATCGCGGCACGGCGGTCAACTGGCCGGGGCGGGCAAATGATCAGCGTATTTATCTCCTCGGTCAAGCGTTGCCGCCCGATTGCTAGTGACCGTACGCTTTGTTCAAGTTTGTGGTATAAACTACACGCTCAAGCGTACGATAAAAAAATATATAATGATTATATAGAAAAAATCTTTATATTTAATTTGATTCGTGTCATAATTTTAATAAATTACTTGAAATTATGATATATACTTGAAATAAATTTATATAAAATATTATTACAACATAAACATTTATATGTTATATTATAATAACGTTGACATTTATCACCCATTTTTAGTGAATTATCAAGTAATGTAAATCACTATATATAAATAAAAATAAAGCAATATTCTTTATTTAATTATAATAATATATTTCATAATAAAATTAATTTACGATGCCCGCTTAACTCTTGTCTCGTTTAGTAGAAACTATGTGAAATTGTGATAAAAAAAACAGCTATAGAAGTCTAACGATTAACGAAACAGATAGCTCGCTAGGACATAAAGGCAGCCGGATATCGAACTGTGAAAGTAAGTACGTGAAGCTACTATAAGTTCTTAGAATAATTTGACCACTGTCATGCTTACGTTCTACCGGTAAATGGTAATCAGTCAGTACATTTAAATCAATTAAATATTACATTGTGGAAAATTAACATAAAAATACAATGGAAAATAAAAAAAAATATGATCATAAAGAAGAAAATTTAAAATATAATAATTGATCATTTTCTAAATATAATATAAAGACATGTTTCATGTGTAAAAATAATTCAATGATTATTATAAATAAAAAATTGCTTAAAATTGTAGTCTGGCGATAACCTGCTGTCACCGTGATGGATTTAATGAAGACATTTGATAGGCAGTGTTCCAATAAATACTCTAATTATTATCACAATTTGGTTGATTGACTAAGCATCCTCAATTTTTTTGTAACATCGTAACTACTTTGCGTAAAAGAAACGAAGTGAAACATAGAAATAGAACAAAACTCTTGATGAGACAAGATTACTAATTCAGGAACATCTACTTAATTTCTCCAGGAATCATAAGATATTTTTGTAATTTGTTAAAATATTTAAAAGACAGCATTAGTCACTGATAAAGTGTTTAGCTTTAAACAAAGTTAGATATTATTTGGTTTTATTTGCCTTCAATATTTTAATATTATTTATCGATTATTTTGATTTCATTCAATAATCAGACTTTAATAAATTTATTCGTTATTATTTGGTCCACGAAATTGTAAAGCAAAAAATATGCCGCTTCAATATATTTAATCTAATAATTTCTCAACAAAAGCCATTTCAGTTAACAGCTTTTTGTCGTGATATTTTATTGATTTATTTACTACACTCTGTGGAGCTGGCCAAAATGGTCTAAAAAATAAAATCTTCCAGTAAAAAATATTTAATATAACAAATTTTATATTAATAACTTGCGAATGCATTCATAGTAAGAAAAGCTTTAAAACTACTGAGCAACTGGATCTGTCCAAACTTTTTTATACATATGATACAAAATAACCACAATATTAATTCAAACGAAAATAAGGCACATAATAATAGAGTCAATAATTAACAAGTAGAGTCTTTCAATATTATATGTAGAGCCATATGAAACAAAAAGCTTAAGCGTTTGGACGCAATGATTCAGTAACAGTTTTGCTCAATAGAGGGTTGCTTATGTAACAGTACTTTACAATTGATCGGGCTGACGTAACTCTATTACTGGTTCACGAGTGTCACATTTCCATTTTATTTTTTATGTTGGATAAGTTTGTAATTGCACCGTTATAGTGCAGTTTAGACGTATATGAGACGTTAGTTATAGATTTAAATCTAACTTTTTAAGCTGTATGCTTGTGTTTTAAAATATCTTATATAAGTTTTATAACCGTCGTGGTGCAGAGGCGTAAGCGTCTGCATGTAAACGCGACGGTTTCTAGGTCCGTTTCCCATTCGAGGAAGATGGATTTTTCTGTTTCTTCGCTCTGGCAACTAGGCAAAGCGCGGCGTTGAGTTTCCGCCTACTCAACACTCAATGCCTCGAAAAAGACGGAAAGCGGGGACGCAGAAAGCAGGGACTAAGTAACGAAGTGTCTTAACTCTAGGTTCGTATGGTTCTTGTAGTTCCCTCTGCCTACAATGTCATGTGTGGGATAAAGCGTGAAGCTATAAAAAAAGATTTATAATTGGAAAGAATATGGCTTTAGTTTCGTCTACTCGAAACGCTTATATTTTTATATTATAGTAAAACATTTATTATGACGCTGCAACAACTTAATGTTTTAAATAAATTAGTTATAAAGAAATATTTCGATACATTTTTAATTCTTGATTCTTTTAATTGATATAGATTTTATTCTTAAAATTTGGAAATAACTATTTGATTTCGAGGAACAATAATATTTTATTAACCTGAGAAGAAAAAATCTAAACATAATACAATTCTATTCACAGAGCTGTACAAAACCTTCAAAAGTAGACTACGTTAAGCGGGGACGGAAGAAAGCAGGGACTAAAGCAACGGAGTGTTTTAACACTAGGTTCGTACGGTACCTGTAGTTCCCTCTGCCTACCCTGTCATGTGCGGGATAAGGCGTAAAACTAAAAAAAAAAACCTACGGTACCTGTAGTTTCCTCTGCCTACTCTGTCATGTGCGGGATAAGGCGTAAAACTAAAAAAAAATTAATCTTTAAGCTTGTATAATTTGTAGCTTTAAGCTTGTATAATTTAATGTTACGTATACTGTAATAGTTTTACAAAATGCTTTTATAAAATGCTAGAAAAAAATATAAAATACATAAAAATATCAATTCTAGCTGAATAATAAAAAAGATTTTAACATACAGTTGAAACAGAACCAAGGCAAGATTTCAACTTGTCATTCGGGAATGTTCCAAGCAGTTCTATATATTAGATTCAATGAAGTACCTTTCATGAGGTGGAAGGTCTTGTATTTAGCAATATAGAACTAGTTTGCCAATTTCGAAACCCAAATGAAGTTGCTGACCACCTCGAGCTTACAAGTAGCGTTATATAAACGCTTAAACTATTGTTACAAATCAATATTTATGTTTGTATTTATTTGAATTTTATATAACACAACAAGCTTTTTTCATTTTTTCAACTTTAGAGGTTTAAAATAATAATATAAAAGTTTAATAATAATGGGGACGGAGAAAGCAGGAGTTAAGTAACGGAGTGTCTTAACACTAGGTTCATATTGTTTCTGCATTTACCTCTGCGTACCCTGCAATATGCGGGATAAAGCGTGAGGCTAAAAAAAAAATAATTTAAATTTTACCTAATAAGTTAGAAGCGAATTACGTTTGCTCCATTATTGAAATTTTTATTTGTATAAATTCTACATTTTAATTTTGGCTTTTAGACATTATTAAGTACAGTGATATTTAAGAAATAAAACATCGTCTGAAATTTGACAGTTGCATTATATTTTCTTGACTAACATATCTAGTTCATTCTGTCTAGTTTTTTTGTGCTCAAATGATTCGAGTGTCACCGACCGAAGCGAGAGGTCAAGGTCAAGGTCACCACCGTAAATAATTTTAACAAGAACTTTATGTGCAATTCATAAAATAATTAAAAATATTCATTTTTTATTTATGTTAATACGCTTCATATGCTGCTACTTAAATGTTTCTAAAATAAAACACATTAGAATATGATTACATTGTGAGGACCGTAGCTGCGCAGAGGTGTAGCGTCTGCCTGCAATCCTACGGTTTGTGGGTTCAATTCCCATGAGGTGAAAATGGATTTTTCTAATTTCATTTCCTTCGTCAAAAGTCAAAGTCAAAGTCAAAACAATTTTATTCAAAATAAGAAGTACAAGCTTCATTTTTTGAACGTCAAACAATCAATTTAATTTACCACCGGTTCGCTAAAGTTAATGCCTCAGACCTGAGAACAACCGGCGTAAGAAACTCAGCGGGACGTAATCTGCTTTATTTTTTTTTTAAATTTCTAGATATTTACAATTTCACAATTCCTATTATTGACAACGATACTCTTGAACTAGACTGGAGCGAGCATTTCATTCCCAAGGTGTGTTAACATTTACGAAATCATTAATATGGTAATAACCTTTAACACACAAACGTCGTTTCACAACTTTTTTAAATTGTGATATAGAATAATCTCGGACGTTTTCTGGGATCCTATTGTAGAAGCATACAGACTGTCCCATAAAAGAATTGCGGATGCGATTTAGTCTAGTTACAGGCGCGGTAAGTTTTTTCGCTCTGGCAACTAGATAAAGCGCGGCGTTGAATTCCGCCACTTGACGCACAATGCATCGCAAAAGGCGGAAAGCAGGGAACGCAGTCTCTTAACGCTAAGTTTTAAATTTTTCATGCGGTTTCCTCTGCCTACCCATCTCTCATGTGCCAGATAAAAAGCGTGAAGCTAACAACTAACTAACTAACTAGCTAACTATATATAAAAATGTATTGTTAGTTAATATTTACGTGTTTTTAAAACCTGTAAAATTTTTATTAACATAAAAATGTTTTAATTTAAAATTTATATAAGATATATTTAATATAAATATAGTGTTTTATTGTCACAAGAGCAAGAGCAAATTCTTTTATAGATACAAAAGATTTCAACGATACCGCAGCTTGTATTGGGACATTTTTAATTTCAATCTGTTTCTTTTTTTTTAATTATGAGAAACTAGGTTTCGACTTCCCTTACAAAACTACTATAATTATTGGATAGACCAATTTGCGTTAGGTCAAATGAAAGTTGTTGAGAATAGAACCTGCTAACGTCAACAATTAGTTTGTAATGAATTTTGTTGAGTCATTCTCTTTCTTATTAATTCAATAAAATTATGGATTAATCATAATTTATGTATTATTTTCGTTAGATTAAGTACTTAAAAAAAATATAAATATTTTTTTTAACTTTCACGCTTTATCCCGCGTATTACAGGGTAGGCAGAGGGAACTGCGAGGAATTGCGTGTGGAGTGGCAAAACTCAACGCTGCGCTTTGCCTAATTTTCATAGCGAAGAAACTATACAATAGAAAAATCCATCTTCCTCGTGTGGGAATCGAACTCTCAAACCGTCGCGTCGCGTTTACAGGTAGACGCTGTGCTTCTGCGCCAGGACGGTCCTCATTAACAATTTATACATTAGTTTCGTTTAATTAAGTATTTAAATAAATTATAAATATCTGAAGTTATCATATAATTACACGATATTATGTAGCAAGTTTGATGATAGGACCACGATCGGCCACTTAGGTTACAGTATATCACTGGAGCGTGTTGCGCGTGTTGTTTTGTTTTATTTTTACTATATAAGTTTAGTAATTCTTTCAATAGTAAACGCGACGGTTTGAGGGTTCTATTTCCACTCAGGGGAGATGGATTTTTCTATTTCCATTTTCTTCGCACTGGAATCTAGGCAAAGTGCGGCGTTGACTTCCGCCACTCAACACGCAATGCCTCGAAAAAGTTGGGAAACGGGGACGGAGGGATCAGGAACTAAGCAACGGAGTGTCTTAACACTAGGTTCATATGGTTCCTGCAGTTCCCTCTGCCTACTCTGCAATGTTAGGATAAAGCTTGAAGCTAAAAAAATGGTACACGTTACAAGAAGGCTATGCTGTATAGTATCTGATTATAAAGATGATGATAGTGGATTATTTTTACTTTAAAAAAATTATAATAATTACAGTGATAGTAATATCATTATGGTCTACTTACAAAATAAACACTAATATTTGTACATCATATACGCCAAATAAAGTAAAAAGATAACATGAATCAAATTAAAGCCTGATAATCTACAATAGTTATATGTATATTTGTGATATTGCTTTTTTTATAAAATTAAGTAAAAGATGAACAGTGTCACATCACATTCTTTAGTTTTAACAATTTTTCCCCTTTTTTGTAACTACCAACTTAATTCCAGTTAAGTTACTTTATTAAATTGAAGTATACTCTATCACTTCATAAACGAAATAATAATTATGTTAACAATCCCAGTTGTATTTGCAATAAGAATGAAATAAATTATGCAAAATTGATTTCTGCAGTACAATTAAGTTGTTGGTAATTTCAATAGAGCGACTGGTACCAGAGAGAATCAGAAGTTTTGAAATGTTGACTGATTGAAAAACGTGAGTCAAGGAAATGTTGCAGTTAATGAAGTTTTTGTGCCTCATCGAGAATCTAAAGCAATCCGTTTCTAGGGCGATTGCAGACTTTTATTTGATTTCAGGATCTATTAGTATTATCCTTTGTATAAATATATAGGCATATATTTTTTTATTTTATTTAGAGGTATATATACTATATGTATGTAAATTATATATAGTTTAAGATCAATCTTATGATTCTAGTGTTTCACATTTACTATGTTTCGCTGCACAAAAATAAATCACGTTAAACTTCAACTTCAAAAAGTCTTAAAAATCACTTTAATAAATAATGATTATACTCATCAAGTTGCAATTATGTGATTTAATTTTACATGACATTTTTAAAATATTTGCGTACTTATTTTTGACTTGTTTTATTTTTTTCAACTTAACTTTTACTTAACTGTTTTCATTTGTGTAAGCAAAGCCAAGCAGCCAGCCAGCAAAGCATATATAGGGATAATTTTGAGTATTTTGGAATAAAGAAATTCAACACACGATGATTTTGTCTTTCCAAAACGAAGAAATAGGCATAATTTATTCAGCCAAGTTGAGATTGAACTCACAACCGTCGTTACACAGTTGGTTTCTTTTGCACTATGGTAGGCTAGGTTAAAGCCCCGTTGTATTTTTATGATAAGACAGGCCGTTCATTTTTTGCTTAGTGTAGATCCTGGTTTTCACCTCTTTTTTTCTGCACACACAGCTTAATTTCTGCTGTGCATTGTAAGTCAAATAGTAACAATAAATATATATTCAGTAATCAAAACTTAATTTTGTAACGTAATTTAAGCGTAACGATCGAACAAAGAAAGTCATAATAAATTAAAGCAATGTCGCAAGATTTGTTTAATGTTACCGAGAATTCGAGAACGCCAATATAAATCATTTGCAAAGAGGTTCTATAATATTCTAAATTATAGTGTAATTTGTAATTTATTTATAGTCACGGCGTAAGGAGTCCAGTGTTCAATTCCGTATTGGGGATTTTATTGATGCTGCGGATACTACATACTAACAATTATTAGTAATTTAGGAATAACGTCTAATAAAATTATTATTATTATTATTACAAAAGTAATGTTGTTGAAGGATTTATGTTAAGTCAAATAAATTGTTAACTATTTTAGAAAAAATCTTAAGATATTTAAGTGTTACTGAAAATATTTGAAATTTTTTTAGCTTCACGCTTTATCCCGCACATGGCAGGATAAGCAGAGGGAACTGCAGGAATCGTGGAAACCTAGTACTGTGACACTCCGTTGCTTAGTTGCTATCTTTCTCTGACCCTGCGTTCCGCCTTTTTCGAGGAATCACGTGTTGAGTGACAAAACTTACCGCCGCGATTTGCCTAGTTTCCAGAGCAAAGAAAATGGAAATAGAAAAATCCACTTTACCTGAGTAGGAATCGTACCCACAAACCGTCACATTTACAGGTAGATGCAACGCCTCTGCGCCACGACGGTCCACCTTTGGTTTTATAATTTTTTTTAATCGAATATACATAAGTAATGTGTATGTAGAAGAAAAAAAGATAGAAGAGAATCGAAGTTGTCAGAGTGAAGTTTGAGATATTATATATTAATGGATATTAGCATTTTAATAAAAATATTGAAAACATTTAAATAGTTCCGCCACTCAACACGCAATGCCTCGAAAAAGGCGGAAAGCGGGGACGGAGAAAGCAGGGACTAAGCAACGGAGTGTCTTAACACTAGGTTCCCACGGTCCCTTCAGTTCCCTCTGCCTACCCTGCCATATGCGGGATAAAGCGTGAAGCTAAAAAAAAAATTTACATATCTTCATTCCCTCAAATAAAATAAAACCCACCACCTGTTTACAATCAAATACTAATCTATTTAACTACGATATACTTAAAAAGCAAGGCATGTAGTAATGATATACCTTTATGACCATTCAACCGTATGGCGTTCTAAGTAAAGATTACAGTACAAGGCCTTATTATATATAAACAAATATATATATAGTGTGAACGTATATGACAACAATGGTTTCATATGACCTCTCATAGTCTAAGGTAGCATATTGGACCAGTTTACATTGTATATATTTGTAAGGTTAGAATATTTTGTGCAATATTATTGCTGTATAAGAGGAAATTATGGATATTTCCATGGATCCATCATAGGCCGCGCCCATCGCTTTTTAGGGAGTGAACTTTTAGCAGCGCTTGGGACTTAAGAACTAAAAACTCTTAAAGGGGCCCCTTTGATATTAACATAGAACATAGACACTTTTTTTTCACGCTTTTATCCCGCATATTGCAGGGTAGGCAGAGGGAACTGCAGGAACTATATGAACCGAGTGTTAACACATTCCGTTGTTTAATTCCTGCTTTATTCGTCCCCGCTTTTCGCCTTTTTCGACGCATTTCGTGTTGAGTGGCGGAACACAACGCCGCGCTTTGCCTAGTTTCCAGAGCGAAGAAAATGGAAATAGAAAAATTCATCTTCCCCTAGCGGGAATTGAACCCACAAACCGTCGTATTTACAGGCAGACGCTTACGCCTCTGCACCACGACGGCCCTAGACACATTTCTAGACTTGAATTCATCCTAGCTATAGATAGACTGATATCTTTTGTTAGTACTAAGTAGTACTAGTGTTATATATCTATATATATATATATATATATATTTATTTATAGTCACGCGGTCGTAAGGTGTCCAGGGTTCAATTCTGTATTGGGAGTTTTATTAATGCTCGGATCTGTAGGAGTACAATAAATTTGTACATACTAATAATTAATAATAATTTAGGAATAACGTCCAATAAAATTATTATTATTATTATAAAAGTAATGTTGTTGAAGGATTTATGTTAAGACATATGTCAAACAAATTGTTAACTATCTTAAAAAGAATCTTAAAATGTTTAAGTGGTATTGAAAATATTTTATTTCTTTTAGCTTCACGCTTTATCCCACACATGGCAGGGTAGGCAGAGGGAACTACAAGAACCGTAGAAACCTAGTATTAAGACACTTCGTTGCTTAGTCTCTGCTTTCTCTGCTTTCTGCCTTTTTCGAGACATTTCGTGTTGACTAGCGGAAGTTAAGACCGCGCTTTGCCTAGTTTCCAATAGAAATATCCATTTTCCTCGAGTAGGAATCGAACCCACAAACCGTCGAATTTACAGGTAGACGCTATGCCTCTGCGCCACGACGGTTCTCCTTTGGATTTTTATTTTTTTAATAAAATAAATAAAAACAATGTGTATATAGAATAAAAAAAGAGAGAAGAGAGTCAAAGTTGTCAGAGATAAATTCTAGATATTACGTATTGATGGAAATTAGCATCTTAATAAAAATATTGAAAAATATTTAAATGTCATCATTTTCTTAAATAAAATCAAACCCACAACCTACTATTATTTAACTTCGATATACTTAAAAAGCAAGGCATGAAGTAATAACATACCTTTATGACCAATCAACCGTATGGCGTTCTAAGTAAAGATTACTGTGCAAGGCCTTATTATATATAAGTATGTATATATAGTATGTATGTATATGAACAATAGTTTCATATGACCTCTTGAAGTCTAAGATAGCGTATTGGACCAGTTCACATTGTATATATTTGTAAGGTTAGATTATTTTGTGCAATATTATTGCTGTTTGAGAGGAAATATCGATTTTTTCATCCAGACTCAAATTTAGATTCAAGGGGGCCCCTTTAATATTTGGACAGAACACAAAATACGTTGTTGGATATGAATTGATCCTTGTTATAGATAGACCGATGTCTTTTAATTAACTATAGAGAGATTTCGCTATAATACCTTTCGCTCCAACTTTAAAGCATACAACTTAGCTATACTTTTTCCTGGTCATTTCGTTGATTAGTCTGAAAAAGTTGTTAAGCTTGAAATAGAACTAGAATTGATGTTTTTACTGTTACAGAATGAAACATACTTAAACCTATGTGTTTTATGGATATTCGTACATGTGCTAAACTATTTTTCTATAGCTCATGTAAAAGTTTTCAATACTTTTTTATTAGCTAATTCCAAATATAGACCAATAGACCTATAATATACATTCTGTAGTAAGGCTATTAAAATATAGAAGACGGTTCTAAGTCTAAGTCAACTTTTTCACAATTTTCCGAGGTTTGTTTGTGATTTCATTCGTATTTTCACGTGTTGTATGTAACTTGTGGCATATTCAAAACATAACAACAATAGTTTGGAAAGTTGTGTAAAAAAGTAGAAATTTGTATGAAAATTGTCGATATGTTGTGAATAAAAACAGTCATTAAATTATTTAATTATTATGAAGTTTATTTATTATAAACTGGTTTCATACGATAAATGTAAGTTTCAAACTTGTAATATAATTATGAAATTGGTACAGAACCACTAGTAGATAAGTAGAATACGCACTTGACTGATATTTTTCTCTTACAGAACATTTTCTTTAAGATATACCTACCTATTTCAATTACGAAAATACAGACAAAAAAGTGATTTAAAAGATTTTCAATTTTTCTTCAAAAAATCACAGATCCCTAAATCCTCATAGGTTTAAGTATATTTAAATTTGTAACATCATATCGTAGTAAATTCAATACTAATTCATATTATTTACATTCGACATTAAGCTGTCACGGCATTATAACAGGCAATCGTCAGTCACTAGATTGGTCCTTCAAATATTTGACACGCTCTCTTATCTATATATAATGCCAGATATTTCTCACTTTATTCATCATTTCAAAATAACCGTTTTATATTGCGGAACTTAACGCTGCATTTGAGTTAAAAAAGAGTATAAAAATAATGTATTTACTATTTCCCCTTGAGGGCTATTGTGGCGCAAGAGGCGTAGCGTCTACTTGTAAACACAACGGTTTGTGGGTTCGATTCCCAGTCAGGAAAGATAGATTTTTTAATTTTCTATTTTCTCCACTCTGGCAAACAGGCAAAGCGTTATGTTGAGTTTCGCCACTCAACACGCAATGTCTCGAAGAAAAAAGACGGAAAGTGGGACAGAGTGTCAGAGTGTCTTAACACTAGGTTCCCACGATTTCTGCAGTTCCCTCTGCCGACCCTGCTATTTGCGGGATAAAACGTGAAGACCTAGAAAAACTAAATTCCCCAAGGATGAAGAAGAACCAATAGAACACACAACACTCTATAAAATTATTACAAGATTGATCTAGACACTCTAAATCTCGCGTTAGATTTAGATTTACAGGACATCTACTAAATTAAGTTAATTACTTGTTCTCAGTTAGTACAATTATTATAATAATATATGTATAGAAATTGTAAATTGGTATTTTTAAACAGGAAGTTAAAGTGAGTACAAGAGCAAGGTGAATATATAGCCTTAATAATTAATATATATATGTATGTAAATCGTATAATATAAATTATATAATATAATATTTATTTTTTATTTTGATTAAAACTAGGAAAAGTAAGAGACGTATGTGGACAGGGAGAATTTGATGTTGAGACACTCCGTTCTCCTTTTGTAATTTTTGCGAATTACAATTCCATACATGCAATTCGAAATTCCTTATGTGATTTATCTATGAATTATGAAATAATGCAAAACATTTATAAAGAGATATTTTATAATTTACACATTTTTACAACAATTTTAAATCACTTAAAATATAAGTACTTAAGTGAACTTAGATGCAAAGTAGATAAGATCGACGTATAAGTTTCAGTAGACAATTAAAATAAAAGCTTTTAAGCTTCAATATCAAGTTCAACTAATAATAACAAAATATTTTTACATCTTCTATATATAGAGACAAATAAGTTATAAAATATAAATCCAAACATAAGCCGAGGGTCGGATTTTCAATATAAATAGAACGTGATCGTCGCGCGCGCTATAGTTACTGCTGCGCCCGTGACCGCCACCATCATGTCAGTGTTGAAGCAGGTTAGTTCAGTCATGTTTATGAAATAAGTCATATTTATGTAAGAAATAAGACATATTAGTGAAAAAAATAAGTCATGTTTGTGAAATAAAAGAGTTATACATATTTATGAAATAAATGGTTGGTATTTTTCAAACTAAAATAGAATATACAGAGAAAACTTAGTGTAAAAGCTCACCGTTAGACCTCTCGGTCAATTTTCTAAACATTACATTTGAGTGGTGGATTTAGTATGTCTATACTATTTACCGTTACTTTTACTGATCTGGTAATATCTTAAGGTCTAGAAACAAAAAAACGAAGATGGACTATGTAATATTATATTTAAATATTATGTGGACGTGACGTCATCAAGTGTTGTGTGGTATACGTTATCGCCACAATGTCAAGTATTCATTTAAATGTAAATGTTGGCTTTCGCAATACGCTTATTAATGAATTAAACTTTATTATTTTTACGATATTGTTGAATGTATGCTGGAAGAGTACAACACTAGTGGTGTTACATTACTTAAAAATCTAAGACTTGTATGAAATATTTTTTTTAACTTTCTTCATGACGTTTTAAGTATTACTGTCCCTAAGAAAGAAATTGAATTTAAAATTAATTTTTAAAAATTAGTCGGATATAAACGATGATGATTAATTTTTTTACGAGCTTCACGCTTTATTCCGCACATAGCTGAGTAGGCAGAGTGAACCGCGGGAACCGTAGGAACCTAGGGTTAAGACACTTCATTCCTCGCTTTGCTTGCTTATTGAATGGCAGAACACATAGTCACGCTTTGTCTAGTTGCCAGTGTGAAAAAAATGTAAAAGAAAAAGTTCATCTTCCCCAAGTAGGAATCGAACCCACAAAGTGTCACGTTTATAGGCCACGATGATATTTACTTCTGCATTAAAACTGAGTGACATAACAATACGTCTAAAGAAAAAGTCCATAGACCTAAAATACTTGTTTTTGTGTAAAATGTGAATTTATTAAAATAAATTCACATTACCACATTAATGAGTAATTAGTTTAAAATATTAATTATATAATAGCAATAAAAAAGTAAAGTTTGAACTCTATACATACTAATGAGTATATAACTCTTTATATATAGAATTTTAAAAGCGTTAATGCAAAAGTAACTGCATACAGAATTGTGTCAGATTATGTAAATAGGTATTATATAAATTAAACATGTATTATTTTGGTAGTCCGCCTTTTTTGAGGTATTGCGTGTTGAGTGGCGGAACTTATCGCCACGCTTTGCTTAGCTTCCAGAGTGAAGAAAATGGAATTAGAAAAATCCATCGTCCTCGCGTGGAAATCGAACCTAGAAACCATCAGGCTTACAAGTAGACGCTACGCCTCTGCGCCACGTCCAAGAATGAATTGACTTTCCAAATTCTGATATTAAGAAAAGCTTGGTGTTGTGTTTCGCCAATACAGACTTAACTAAACTTAAAAATTATTAATCTAGAAGTACCCTCATTCCAATGAGGGTAGTTCTAGAAGAAATTCTAAATGTCCTAGAATGAGGTTACTTTTGCAACCCTCCCATCCAATATGCTATATATTTCATATGTCCAATACATGTAAAAAATCTCAAAACGGATTTGAATCGCATCTTTTCATAAAACATACTAACGACAACATTTCCTTATACTTATTTGTAATAAACTATCTAAGTTGTATAAAGATATTTACATTGACATTTATTTGGGAAAGAATTTACACCTTAGGAGAAGTTTATCTCAAAAAGGAATTGAATGCTTAAACTTCACTTATATGAGATAACTATGAAATTAAAATTACATTGCTATAATTATAAAGTATGTAACAACCAATTAAGTGCGAGACGATTTTTATTACTAAGGGTTTCGTATAAATTTTAATATATATCACTGAATTTATTCAAAATAGTCTATTATTTTAAGACTTGGAAGAGGTTTTTCATGAAAATACTTCGTTATATCTTGATGTAGAGCATATCTATATCTATCTTTACATTGTTAATTTACTGATTTAGCATTTTTTTCTCATTTTCACCTGCATTTTTAGACTAGAATCTACAACTCGTGTATAAATTATATTTATAAGAACTTAACGTTTACTTTTTAACACGTAACCTCTCCAATTCGAATAAATCAAAAGATGGATGTGTCTTGTAACTTGGCTCTCCCTGGAAGGTATACAAATGGCAGAGCTTGAAGCTTCAATATTTGTTTACGGATCCCTAATACTGACTCTAATAATTGTAATTAGAATTCTTAATATATCTTTATATGGAGATACTTTAAATAACTCCTATGTAATGATTTTAATATCGATATCCCTACTAATGAGCTTCATCACAACTTGGAACGTTGCTTATATAAACGTTATGAACGTTAGTTACACAGATATATATAAAGTTATATAATATGTAAATTTAAATTACATTGTTGCATGAATGAAGTAATTTTATGCCGTTGTTATTGAGATTTCTAGATTTACTCTGCAAAGAGAGCAGAGAAGAGAGAGAAATTATATTAAGACACTACGTTCTCCGCTAGCCTATGTATATAGAGTAATGAAGCTCTACACAAATCGAGTCCGATATAACATATTTTGTTTACAGTCTCTTAGGTCTTTGCCTGGCGCGAAATCACTTTTATTTCTACATATAAAATATATTTTTTAATTTTTTTTATTTATTTATTTTGTAATGTTAAACTTTAACTATATACTATCGGCCTTATTCATAAAAAAGTCTTATAGAACGTTTTAAGTATACTTTAGTTAACACGCTCATTAGGCTTATAGAACGTTCGATAAATGTTTGTATTCATAAACGCTCTATAAGCCTTCTATAACTAAAGTGTCACAATGTTGCCACTATACTGAAGTCGGTCGACTTGTTGCCGAAAATACCAGTAAATCCACAAATGATAAGTGACAAACGCATTGACATAGTATGACCACAAATAATGTTACGTACAAAAATATATTACTGGATCTGGCATGACATTTACCGGGTTCATTTACGTCGTTGTTATCACAAAAACACGAATGTTTATTTTATTTTAGTTATAAACTACTTACTTAATTTTTAAAAAATTAAGTCATAAGAAGTAAAACGACAAAGAATTGAAAATTGTTTAGACGTGGACAAGTATTACCTATGTTCCGTGCACCTTTCTTATGTAGAATTTATTATTAATAAACTTGTTAATAACTAAATATAGTTAATAAATATTGAACAAAATGTCAATTGTTATATTGTTTTGTTTACGAAACTAAAATTGACACTCTTGATGACAAGCGACTCGACGACGTCATATCAATGCACATATTAGTATGAGCTATAATCAGCTGTTATATGAATCGGCCATCTTTGGACGTTAAAACACTCTTATAGTAGGTCTTCTCGGTTCTATAACTTTATGATAGGTTTATAGAACTGATTAGCACTAAAATGCTTTTATGAATGAAAACGTTTTTTGACAACTGTACTATATCGAGTCTTTAAGCGTGCTATAACTTTTTATGAATAAGGCCGTATAGCTTTAACTATATACTTTATAATTTTTTATATTTTTTTAATATATCTTTTAAAACATAGTATTTAGTAATTCAAAAAAATTAAAATTGAAACCTTTAATTCATATAGAAACAATAATATATATATAATGTTATTAATTTGCTCGTACTTAATATTGACATTACAATGTAATGGTTCAGGAAGTGAATATATAAATGTATATTTCGATATTGGCAAACCTGTTGACATTGTAACGACTTAGCCTTGCTTTGAATTTTAAGTTCAAGGTTCGATTCTAGGCTAAGACAGTGTGTATTTAAAAAAAAAACGATAGCACAGCGCTATATGCTTTTATGAATTATTATTACTCACTGTTGAACAATTATTACAATTTTTTTTTTGTGAAAAAGGATATTTTTTTTTATTTTCAAGCTTTATCTTACAAATCAGGGAATATAACTTCCAAAATTCCAGAGAAAGAAGAAGAAACAACTTAGCGTTCCATGGATTCACCGTGCGGGTGCCGGGCCCATCGTGTTGTAGGAAGAGGAGCTCCGAGCAGCGCTTGGGACTTGCGACCCAAGTGTAGGTTTAAAGGGGCCCCTTTAAAATGCATTAACGCTCACCTTCACTGTCCGAGCTCCTCCCACTACCTAACCAAATTTTAAATGATTCTACCAAAGCCGCCTTCGAAGTGCGTTCTAGAAATGAATTTGTGATAGTTCTAGACAGGCCGAGATCTTTTAATAAACTATAGAGAGATTTCGCTGTTATACCTCTCGCTCCTACTTCAACCGCATATAAGCTAGCTCTAAACCTATTCCTGGTCAGTTCGTTTGTAAGATCGAAATACTTGTTGAGTTTAAGGTGGTGACTTTTCGGGATATTTGTTTCCCACGGAACTGTAAGTTCTACCAGTACTACGCGTTTTAGGCTTCGAGAATATAGAAAAATATCCGGTCTGGATGACGAAACACAAATATCCTCAGGGATTTTATACTGTTTCTCATACGTGTCCATCACAAGTGTCCAATCAGGAGCTGGATCTAATATGGAGAAAGGCTTTTGTATAGGTTTTTTATGAGAACCTTCTTTCACAAACTCTATTGAGCGTTTGCTGGTTGTTATGTTTCTCTGTGCTCTTGCTACTGAAAGACTAACGGCTTCACGTATGATTTCCAGTACTTTGTCATGGCGCCGCGAGTAATGACCACTATCCAAGAGTACCCTACACCCCACCAGCATATGTTTAGCTGTCCCCACTGCCTCTTTACAGATGTAGCAAGATTTATCGGTAGCTTTACCCCATCTCACTAAATTACTTTGATCTGGAAGAGTCATTTGGAACGCATTTAGGTAGAATTTTAACAGTGCTGGAGACCAGTCGTGAATTAGGGTGCGCCATTTTAAAGCTAAAGGGATACAGAATTCTCCTATAGTTAGCCACTCATTTTGCATTTCTAAGCCCATTGCGTGCACCTTATACTTATCGTTCTCGTCTTGCCGAATAAAAGATTTTATTATGTCTGTGTCTTGGACTTTCCTCTTTGATCCTAACCCTACTTTACTAAATTGTGCTCCTATCATAAATTGCTTATAGAATTTAAGTCTTGACTCGAGCTCTGGGACACTTCTGTCTCTTGGAAGTGAGGTAACAATCTCATCCCGTGATTTTCCCAGAATATGTGTTTTGGCGACTCTTAGATGTTTATAGAGCTCCGATGGTTTCTTTAATCTCAACCCAAAATTATTTTTGTCTCTAAATAAGGTTGAGGTGTCCGCCGAATGCGCTAGCCCAAGCCAAAACTTCAGCATCTTTATGACGCTTGCATCTAACTTTGCCAAGAGAGTTTTATTAAAATCATATATGAGGAAAGGCCAATTCAGACGTGATGTTAGAAAATTGTCGTAAATCCAAGCTTTCTTGACATTACTTATAGGTTGATGGTCTACCTTTTCAAGATCCGTCATAAAGCTGTCGACTAGTACATCTAAAGATGGAGTTCGGCCTTTGTAATCTATTTTCTTACCGAGAAATTTAAAAGGTGCCGCCTCGGAAACTACAGCAATGCTTTCACCGGCAATTTTTAGTCCCGGATCGTAGGAGGTATATTTTGTGTCTCGTCTTCCCAGACAAAGACAGTGACACTTTTTTTGGTTTTGTCCTCATTCCTTTTGTCCACGTGCAAAATTCGTCTACTTCATCCAATAGCAGCTGGCATTGCTTTGGATTTCTAGTGAGTATCGCAAGATCGTCCGCAAAAGCAAGAATAGATTCCGTGTACTTGTTATTGAACTTAAACCGATAACCCCATTTTTTCTCGTGTTTAATTAGAATATCTAGTAAAATATTAATAACGATATTAAATACTATTGGGGATAAACAACAACCCTGAAAAAGACCTACATTATAGCCTAAAGGTTTTGAATGGCCGTCTTTTGAGGTAATAACGAATTTTAATTTTGAATAGTATGACGCGATTATGTTGCTTACTATCGTAGGAAAATTATACCATTTTAAAGCGAACATCAATAGATCGTGTTGTACTGATCCAAACGCGTATATATATTTTATATGTTGTATATGTATATTGAATTGTTTAAGGGATGTGGGTTCGATTCTTGCTACATAAAATGTTTAATGTCATGATAGACAAAGATGAAATGGCATAGTAGAAATTACTTTAAACTTCTTATGAGTAAATTCGTTAATCTTAAGAAATATATACTTTGCAGAATTGGAAAACTTAAATGTCTTTAATGGTGAAGTAATCTTTTCCATATAACTGCCTTCCACAGCTACTGCGCTCACAATTTTCTTGGATATGTAAAATTGGTCTACCATTTCAAACCTTATACTACACTACTTATAAATATATGTAGATATTGCATTAATTAATATAAATATTGAAATAAATAGCATGAAGTAAATAACTTCCTTACTCCACTATGTGCGGGATAAAGCGTGAAGCTAAAAAAAAGACAAAAACGTATAAATAAATTTCTTAAATATATTGAGATCCGTTTTAGTCATTCGCCTAATAAATACTAAACATAACTAATACTACAATATAGTATTATTTTATTTCAGATTAACTATGGATTATAAGACCGTCGTGGCGCAGAGGCGCAACGTCTGTCTGTAAAGCGACGGTTTCTGGGTTCGATCCCTAGTCTGGGAAGATAAGAAGAGGATTTTTCTATTTCCATTTTCTTCGCTCTGGCAACTAAGACAAAGCGCGGCGTTGAGTTCCGTCACACAACACGCAATGCCTCGAAAACGACCTCTACCTACCCTGCCATGTGCAAGATAAAGCGTGAAGCTAAAAAAAAACTATAGATTTTCATATTTGCAGATTGTGTTCCTTCTGTGCGTCGTGTGCGTCGCACTTTGTGCTCCTCGGCCTGACAGCGCCGGACATATTCCTCAGCCCGGACCTGGGCTTTCTTATGGTAATAATATTATTAATAATAATTTTCCGTACGGTGTTTTTGAAATCTTTTATGAAATATGAAATGACTGAAGCAGAGTTAATTATTTTAATTATTATCATTAATCAATTAATTAATTAGTCATCGTGGTACAATGGAACAGTGTCTAAGTCTGAGTTGCGCCTCCTAACTCGCGTTTCTTTTTGTTTTCTTATATGTCTATTTATATTTTAATATCCACTAACGATATATAGTTTGTCGTTTATTTTTTAAAAAAATATTATTTCATAAATTTATTATTTTTTTTGACGTCAAAACTAGACTTATATACATGATTTTATAATAACTTCTTCCTCGCGGGCCCCAGTAATTTGCAAAAGTTTCTAAATAGTTCATGACAGTACAATCTAAAATTCTACTAAATATTAGACTTAAGTTTAACTTAATTAACTTGTTTCTATATTAGCTATATATCCACTACAAGAAATGTAATGACGCACTTTGTTCTATTGCCAAGACAAAGTAGGATGTTAAAGTGTTATATTTAATTTTTTTATAAGTATTTTTTTTTTCAAGGTGGCATTCCATATGGCAGCGTAAGTGGTAATGTTGCCGAGTACTTCAGAAGGGGTCCGGCCGCTGGAGACCTACGCAGCGCCTCCGAACTAGACTATGCACCGATTGAGCAATATTTATAATGAACTGCAAGTTAATTTAATTTATTTTTATTTTTAAGTTTTATCGAATAAGTTTTTGTATAATATATTTGTTTTACAATTTGGTTTGTTATTATTTATAACCTTCAAAACTTTACAGCTTCTATTATTTAAAACTATTTTTATGATATATAAAAATGTGACCTTAAAGCTTGTTTTGTCCTACTTTTACGAACACACCTTCTTCTTGTTTTTGTTTTTATTTATGGCGCTCCCAGAGTGCCTGTTTAGAACAATTTACTTCGCCAGTATCACATAGGATGGAGAACACACGTAAGAGAATGTACGTAAAAAAGAAATATTATTAAACAATAGAAGAATGTATATTTAAAAAAGATCCAGTTTTAATTCTTCTTATCATAACATAAAAAATATAAAATTTTTTTTAGCTTCACGCTTTATCCCGCACATGGCAGGATAGGCAGAGGGAACTGAAAAAATATATATACTTACAAAATATACATTGTAGGTTGGTAACAAATAATAATTTACATGGATTTTGAACATGTTAATAGATCATGTCAAATCGCGATAATGACACATTGTACATATGTATACCAGTTAATTTACTTTGTATAATATAATAGAAATATATATTTTTATATACGCGGCGCGGTGCGGCGTTGAGTTTTGCCACTGTCTTGACACTAGGTTCGTATGGTTCCTACAGTTCCCTCTGCCTACCCTGCCACCATGTGCGGGATAAAGCGTGAAACTAAAAAAAATATACTGGGCGAAAATATGATAAACAATAGGCTTTTTAGTAAAAATTATTGAGTATGAGAATTTTTCGTTGAAGTATAAATATCCAAGACCTAGAACATCTCAAATCAACCATTATGGCTAGCACAAACTACTTTTTTTTTTAAATTTTGTTTTATGGCTTGATTTTTAAGGGAGACAGACCGAAAATACTCTGCCAGTGTCACGTATAGTAGAGAAAACACGAATGCAGAATATAAGTCAAACTACACGAAATACAGAAATGGCGCCTTTATTAAAGACTTGCAAAGTGATTGACATTTTCCATTGACATTTTAATATATAATATTAAGAATCTGGAACACCGGATGTCGAACCATAATATAATAATAAAAAATATATAGCAACAAAATATAATATAACCGAAGCTTATATAAAAAATGTGAAAAATAATCTTTAGGAATAGTTTCTGAGTAATATTAATATTATTAATTTGTCTGTCATGAAAAAAGCTAACATATACGAGGGTCAAACTGAAAGTTCTTAGAAAATCAAAAACTAAGCATTCTAGCAAGTTATTAGTTTCATTATAACTTTTCAAAATAGCGTCCATTTACATCAATACATCGCTGCATTCAATGAACCATTGAGAAAAGCACCTTGCCTACTCGGCCTTAGGAGTCTCTTCAACGGCGTTTTAAAACGCAGCCACTGCTTCTTCGGCGTCCATAAAATGATTTCCTCGAAGTTTTTCTTACATTTTCGGGAATAAATAAAAATCGCAGGGTGCGAGGTCGGGGCTATACGGCGGGTGAAACAGTAATTCCACGTCTAAGGTCGCCAATTAGTCGATCGTTTGCCTGGCGGTGTGCGACGAGGCATTGTCGTGATGAAGGAGGATCCTGCTGCGAGGTCGTTTGTCTCGAACTTTTTCCAAGACAAGTGGCAAACAGTTGTTAGTGAACCACTCTGCATCCCTGATCCTCTAAGACAACTGTCGCGTAATGACCTGTCTTTCAGAAGAACGAGGCCACCATCTTTTTTCCAACATTTCGACCTCTCTTCACTTTAGTTGGCAACTCTTCGGAAGGAAACACCCACTGAGCAGACTGTCTTTTGGTTTCCGGATCATAACAGTAAATCCAGCTTTCGTCACCCGTTAGTATATCGAACACAGCATTTGAGTCACCTCCGTTAAATTTTTGGATCATTTCTCGGCACCAATCAACACGGCGGAGTTTTTGAGCTTCGGTCAAATTATGCGGTATCCAGCGGGCACAAAGCTTCCTGACCGCTAAATGTTCATGGAGGATTTTGTGCGCTTGACTCATATCTATGCCTAGACTTGTCCGAATCTGCTGATAGGTCACTCTTTAGTCAGTCTCTATCATACGCCGCACATCATCCCTCACGCAAATCATCGGTGAGATTAGTTCGACCACGTTTGAATTCATTAAACCAGTTGTAAACTGTGGCACGAGATGGGGCTTCATCGTGAAAAGCCAATCTAAGTCTATCATAACTTTCTTGTTGACTTATATGACATCGAAAGTCATAAAAAATCATTGCACGAAAATTTTCTCGGCTTAAATTCATTCTGACGTGCACAGACAATTTTCAATTTGCCGTCAAATCGTAAAACAAATGACAAATGAATGAAATATATACTCAATATTATTGGTAAAGAGTTCTATTTTCAAAATTTAAACTTATTTTTTTAATATAATGCTTTTAAGTTGCCAGTTCTAAAAACTTTCAGTTTGACCCTCGTAAATATCATCACAAAAATATCTTTAAAGAAGCAATAAGAATCATAAATGCAACGACAAAGAAATTTCAGGCATCTAAATTAATTGATATATTGTATAAAATAACTAAACAATTATTCAATGCATATAACAATCATTTTATGTATATTATTATAAATAAGTCGAATATTATCATTGTAAATCATTATAACAAAGATATATTTTTATTATGTACGAACTGAAAAATGTAGCATATTTAAGTTTTAGTTCAAAAATATATATAAATAGAAATAAAAGTCAATATGTGCCTGTCACCAAAATCACGGTAAATACTGCTTAACAAAATATTGCTATATTATAAAGGCAGGCGCTCAGTTAGATTTTATGTCATTACGTCATTTTAAATTATTTTACTAAAAAACTGCACACCATTGAAAATATTTAATTAGAAATATAAATATAATAATTAAATGTATCGTTTATTACTAACCCCATTTGTTACATGTGTATATTGTAGATATCTGTGATATTGTCATAGGTGAAGGATTTAAGCTGGATCTCTTTTAAACATGCATTCTCCAACTGTGTAATGATATCTCTTTTTTACCGTACATTCTCCTTTGTGTGTTCTGCATTTAACGTGACATTGACGAAGTAAACTGTGCTCAACTGGCACGCTGGAAACGCCATAATTAAAGGGAAGAAGAAGAAATAAAAAAATACTTTAAATAAAATAAACTTACAAAATTTGAACTTCATAAAAAACAGCTTTCAACATTTATGCTATAATGATGTAAAAATTACATAGTGTCATATAATTTAACACTGCCGCCCTTCGACGCGTGACGACGGACCTGAATTTCTTATATAATGGTCATATATTGCATCGACTAAATACGTCTAATAATATACCCAAAAGACATAGACCTATATTTGTGACATGTACAACTTTAAAAGACCTACTTTACAAATAAATCCAACACTTAACAGTACGCAAAAAAAGTAATTAATAACCATATTGTCGTTTAACGACAGTATGGTTATTAATTACTTTTTTAACGACGTTAACCTGATTCTAAAAAAAAATATTTTACCTTTACACTTTAATTTTGTTTTTTATAAACTTGTGTAAAAACATCCGTTGTGAAATAGATATTTTCTAAGCAATATAATTTAGGGGATTTCAAGCGTACAACGTTAAAGTTGGCAACGCATCCACATCCTCTCGGGTAGTAGGTGTCTGTGGGCGAGGGTGTCCACTTAACACTACGTGGCTTCAGCCTTCAGCTCGTTTGCTATCTTATAATATAAAAAAATCTAGATTTCCACCAGAATTTGAGACACTATTGCAGAATTCTATATTTTCTATTTAGTAGTGTATAGAAACGAAAGTTATAAATGTCATTTGCAGTTAGACGCACTCCACTTCTAAAAAAATCATGTATTTATAGATAAGCGGTGTTAAGTTCCGCAGTGGTTTGACAAAAAAAAAGCAAAAACATAACATTAGTTCATCCGAGAATAATTTAATTAAAGTTAATTTATTAATTGTAATTAAATCTATTGTACTTGAACGCCATTACGATAATCGAGTGATGCGGTGTACTATTGGAAATTAGCAACGGTTTAGTGACCAGTAGTTACATAGTAAGGTTATTTATCGATGCCTAATAAGGACAGACGACGCAACGTTTGCCTGTAACGCGACGGTTTCTGAGTTCGATCCTGCTTGAGGAAAATGGATTTTTCTATTTCCATTTTCTTCGCTCTGGCAACTAGGCAAAGCGCGGCGTTGAGTTCCGCTAATCAACATGCAAGGCCTCGAAAAAGGTGGATGGAGAAAGCAGGGACTGAGCACTGTCTTAACACTAGGTTTCTATGGTTCCTGTAGTTCTCTCTACCTACCCTGCTATGTGCGGGATAAAGCGTGAAGTAAAAAAACAACTATAGATTCAAAATTCACTTATTCCACTTTTCTTCTGAAAGTGTTGATGTGTGGAAAGATAAAAAACAAAACACTAACCTAGTGCCTTAAAAGCGAGATAAATAAAAAAAAATGAATGAAAACTGTCTTTTGAATATATATAAATACCTACATTTTTAAGATATATATAAATTCAATACACATCTTGTACATACTTACATTCATTGAGAGATTCGCAGGAGTTTCATGACGTGGAAGGTTCAAAATTCTTACGAAGAATCGATATAAAAAATTAGTAGCGTAATATATACATTTGATTTTAATCCTTAACATGTGGGTTTTAAAGCGATTTTTGTATAAAGCATTGTTGATTTACAAAATATTATGGTTTCATTTTCATTCAAGTCACGGTATAACGCGGTATTTTTGAGCGGTCATTGTGATATATTCGGTAATAGTTACGTTATAAGGATAGGAGAGAACGATGGAGATCATATTTTTCTTTTTTTATAAATTTATAAGTATGATAAGCTATGAAAAATTACATATATACTGCTTCGTGAGTATTGCGCTCACTTACTATATTTGAAGATTAAAGAAAGAATATGCCAATTCCCTATAAAATATGTTAAAATAAAATAAAGTGTGCTTAGAGAAGCCAGTGTCAAAACACTATGTTCATCAGGTTTCACATAAATCGAAAACATTAGATTGCTATTAGACAGCACATCATTCTTCTGCGTTACAATGACCTCATATATGTATGTATAATATATAATATATATTTATCAAAAAATAAACCATTTATAGAATAACCACAGTAGGGGCTTTGTAGTCATCATAACTGATACTCCTGCTTGGATTACCAAAAGGATAGTATCATAAAATTATATCTTATCTTAAAAACGAAAAATGAAAATTGAATTACTTCCTTTGAATTGAATTGAATTTAATTCAATTGAATTTACTTACTTTAAACGTCTCTCTTATGCAGTAAATGAATAAAATGAAAATCCATCGGTATTGTATGCATATATATGTATATATACATATACATTTATATATAATTACATTCAAAAAAACAGGTATTAATACTTCAATAGTACAAGCGTTTAAACAATTGACAAAAGAATCAATGACAAACGTAATGAGTAAAGGGAAGGACGGTGGATGCGATAGAGGAGGTAGGTATGTTGTATGGGTATATAGAGAATAGAAGCGGTAGCGTTTTTGCAATTTTTTTTTTAAATCAAATTTTAATTTAGACGACTCGTATATCGAAAAGAAATCATTAAGTAAATAACAATTTTATTATAATTTTTATAACATATTTATTTATAAGTAAAAAATGTTTTTTCCTTTGTCATTCTATTTTATACTATATGGTTGCTAATTTAACAAGAGGATGAAAGCTCTACAATAAGTATTCGATTTTAAATAAGCTATATGTAAAAAGCTGACATATTAAAAAATACCTTGTAATATGATTAAGCTTTCTTATTATGCTTATATATAACATTCTCTGTACATCACGAGCGATAATAAGCTTAAAATTGACAACAAAATAATATTTCTTGAACACTACAGTGGTAGGTTTGATTCCCGCTCGGGGGAGGGGATTTCTTTTCTTTTTTCTTATAGCTTCACGCTTTATCTCACTTATAGCAGGGTAGATAGAGAGAACTGCGGTAACCTTGGGAAATTAGTGTTAAGACACTTTGTTCCTTCAATTATTTCCAAGTTCCAAAAATATTACTTAACAAATTCAATTATTTTTATGATTGTAAATCGCTTCACCTTACCGCTATATGAAGACAGCTAAGTATCTACGCTTAGTGGAAACGTCGCCCATTGTGCTAGGAGCCTACTTACGCTAATTACAGTCCTTCCTCTCCCTCATTAAAGTTCAGAACACTATGTTATAAAGATTTTGACGATTTACTTGTACTGCTTTACAATGTATGAATTTTTTGCAGTTTTTTTTTGAATATTAATATTGATTATTATTTGACTTTTAAATATTTTTTATTTAAATTGTATTTTTTATAGCTTCACGCTTTATCCCGTATAGCATTGTAGGCAGAAGGAATCGCAATAGCTATGGGGGCCTAGTGTTAAGATACTCTGTCCCCTGCTCTCCTCCTTTCGAAGAATTGCGTGATGAGTGGCGGAACTCAACGTCGCGCTTGCCTAGTTACCAGAGTGAAGAAAATAAAAGTGAAATAAACTATCTTTCCCGAATGGGAATCGATTCTACAAGTTGTCGCGTTAAGAGGCATACCTTGCGATTTGTCGTGAATTTCCATATAAATTTATTAACTCATTTCAAATGAAGGCTTTTAGATCGGTCGTGGTGGGGACGAATAAAGCAGGAACTAAGCAACGGAGTGTCTTAACACTAGGTTCCTATGGTTCTTGTAGTTTCCTCTGCCTACCCTGCATGCGGGATAAAGCGTGAAGCTAGTTCTGTCGTACGCTATATTTTATTTTGGTAATTTTTTATAGACTATGTCATGTACCAGATATAGTTTTTTAAAAGTTCTTTTCCAACATTTTCCAAAAAAAAGGCAAACATAATGTATACACTAATAGGTTGTTTAATGAATTAAGTTTTTGCTTTAATATTTAATTAATATTTATAAAGTATTATATAAGTACAGTTATCAATTATCTCATAGTAACGACTAACTTTTGAAACAAAATGACTCAAATTTTCTTGATATTTTTTAATTTTACCTAATTTTATACATTTTTTAAATTTTCTTACCCAAATTTACCTTATCTTACGTACAATATTTTACCTAAACAGTTTTTTTGTGTAAAATAAAATATAATGTGTTAAGGTTTCTTTCAGTTGCATTGAAGATATAAATAAACTATGTAATAAAACACTTGAAGTTTGCGGTCAGACGTCAATACAAGAACATCATAAATACAAAATAGAATTTTAAAGAAAAAATACTTTAAACAATTATATTTTATTTACTATATCACGTACTAAACAATTTTCTGTTGCCATGGTTAAGAGTTCGATTCCTGGTCTAAGCTTTTTATTTTAATATTTTAGTACCTATCTATTTCTTTCATAGAGATCGTCTAAGTAATGATTAACTGACAGATATGTGTCAGATAAAAAAATACAAAATAACATAATTGTATTTACTACCTAATCAATATATAGGAGGTAAGAGACAGAAATCAGCTAGATATCTTTCACCAAATTACTTGACGTACAAGTTCGTGATAAGATTATAAAGTTACAGTAATTAGAGTAAGTTACAGGTGTGATGTGGAGGTTCCCGAATAATGACGTGTATAGAATACTTTAGCAAATATATATATATATATATATATATATATATATATATATATATATATATATATATATATATATATATATATATATATATATATATATATATATATATATATATATATATATATATATATATATATATATATATATATATATATATATATATATATATATATATATATATATATATATATATATATATATATATGAAAGAAAGAGACAACGGAGTGTGTTAGCACTAGCTTCACCTACACGGATGATATAGGAAAATCTCTAGGCCAGAAGTGTGATATTTTCCACTAAGCTTTTGTTTTGTAACAATTGCAAGATGAATGTGACTAATATGCAAATTATGTTTAACGTTCGTGTAAATACATAAATACAAAATATTAAGTGTACAATTTATAATGTGACTGCTATTTAAATTTTTTTATAATATACATACATACATTGAGGACCGTCGTGGCGCAGAGGCGTAAGCGTCTACCTGTAAACGCGACGGTTACTAGGTTCGATCCCCAGTCGGAGAAGATGGATTTTTCTATTTCCATTTTCTTAGCTCTGGCAAACTAGGCAAAGCGCGGCGTTGAGTTCCGCCACTCAACACGCAATGCCTCGAAAACGGCGGAAAGCGGGGACGGAGAAAGCAGGGACTAAGCAACGGAGTGTCTTAACACTAGGTTCCCACGGTCCCTGCAGTTCCCTCTGCCCTACCCTGCCTTGTGCGGGATAAAGCGTGAAGCTAAAAAAAAAAAAAGAACATACATAGGAATGTATATAGGTTATACAAATTGTTATAGAAGACATTACTAATTAACACAAAACATACTTTTTTTTCCATTTAAAAGACGAATGAAAGCTGTAGGACGGAGGCAAATATCGGTAAAAATGGAGATTAGGTTATTTATTAATAAGCCCTCTAATAATCTATCAAATAACCAAAATAATAATAATCTATCAAATAATCTATCAAATAATCTAATAATCTATCAAATAACCAAAATTAAAACAAACCTTGCCTAAGACTAAAAATATGGAAAATATAAATAATTTCTAATTAAATTTACCTAAAACCATAGAGTACCTGTGTCATAGAAAAATTCGCCATAACGTGCATCTAATCCCAAGGCATGGAGGTCAATAACATAGAAGGAAGCACAGTGAAGCGTGGTGCGATGCGACACTCATATAAAACGTTCGCACCAACTGTTTGTGGACAGTGTCATACAAGTTAAGGCTGTAGATAGGACGAAACATGGCTTGCAAAGCAGTGAGTATATTTTTTTTCCTTTTTTAGCTTCACGCTTTATCCCGCATACAGCAGGATAGCAGAGGTAACCAAGTGTTAACACGTTTTCTTTCCCGCTTCCTAACTTTGGAGATATTAAGTTCGGATCTCTACGCCGCGCTTAGTCTTATTACCAGAGCGAAGAAAATAAAAATTTGGTACTTAATTCTCTTTGGTGGGAATGGAACCTATTTCCGTCATGCTTACACACACGCAGTGTCGTTCCATGAAGAGGTATACTATTATTAATATACATGGATATTTTAAATTATTTATTTTTTATAAACATTTTGGGCGTTTAGCGAATTGAATAATTAAAAAAAAGTATTCGTTGAATAACGGCGTTGTGTTCCGCTGAAAGTGTCTCAAACTTTTCATAGAGGAAGAAAGATTGAATGTCATGTTAAAAACATAATTACCCAATTGTACAATGAGAAATAAGTATTACATACAATGCTTAGTTTGTTAAAACTTTGTTTAAATTTTCAATACATTCCTGAATAGAAGTCACAAAATTTAAAAAAGCAACCAAAATAACAAACAATTATTGTAATAATTTTGAAACTCAAATATATTTAATATTATATACTGTATATAATATTAAAAGCAATTGTTAAGATGATTTTTCCATTCCAGGTCATATTTTTCGTAACCTATTTGCTGGCGCTGTCACTATGTGCGCCTGCGCAGGACCAAAAAGTTGACAACGAGAAAGAAGATCTCCAAACTGCCGCATCACATTGGGGTGGATTCGGTCACTATGGGGGATACGGACACTATGGACATTACTATCCCCATTACGGATACGGATATGGATACGGATGGGGATGGCCCGGATACGGATATTACTATGGAGGCTATCCCTATGGGTACTATGGGCACGGGTACTGGTGGTAATAACGACCTAAATTACTGAATAAGTCTACCCAAAGATGAAAAAATGTATATTATTTATGAATTATTTGATAAATGTGTGATACGTTTTAGTTTTATAAAAGTTATCATATTTTTGTAAAATATTTTGAATACTGAGGCTTTTTAATTATTGTTTCATATATTTATACATATATATATCATATATAAAAATAATTAAATTTTAAAGAAAATCGATCTTCCTACAAATAAAGTGAAATAAAAGCTTACGACATAATTATGTTAATAGATATTAACTACTCAAAGGAAACATAATAATTTAAACGCATTTTCAACGTTTTTCCAATCTTAGTGTGGATTGACTCTAAATTGACTTTAAAAAAATCAAAAATATATATTAACAACTTAGCCTGCATCTTCTTTCTTGTAATGTGTAAGTAGATTAAGTAATACATATAATGTATAGTTTTAAAAATTAGTATAAGTGTAAAAGTTTAAGTTTTAATAAATTGTTTTATCGCAGCATACAAAATATATCATTTTACTATGTTATTGTACCTCTTATCTTGCCCATTTTTATTAAAAAGTATTGAAAAAAATATTTATTTTAAATGTCTGCTCTCTTTACTTAGTAGTTATATTTCATTCTTCGTTTTGTTTTAAATAAAAAATTTAAGCGGATTAGACGCGTATATTATTATTTTTTATGAAAACACAACATTTTGATTCATTTACGTTTTTCATTTATTTTGTTGTTTAATCTTATGGATTTTAATTCTAATATTCTGGCACTATATCTGTAAAGCATAACCAAGTAAAGAGATGTCAAAAAGAACCTAGCGTTAAACTCACTGTTCTTACTTACCTCATTCAAGACAAAATTGAGATACTAGTGAAGTATAAGCCTAAATCTTTCACATGTCATATTAAAACGTCATGTGAAAGCAGAGAACGGAGAGTTTCAACAATCATCAATCTCTGTCTACGGTACTATTTGTGGAAAAACTATTTTTAACTTGTAGCGAAATCCACAGTAACTTCAATGTAGTGGCTTTAAAATATATGGTTAATATATTTATTTGTTTCTTTTTATTTTTTACTATTTGGTATTTAAATAAAGAAAATTAAAAGAAAACAACTGGTCCTCAAAAGGCGATTTCGTAGACTAACCTTTTGGTTAGGGCAATCTATATGACACTAAAGAGCGGACAAATTATAATCAAATATGGTAGGTACAAATGGTACAAACATATCAAGGTATTAAGCGCTTATTAAGAGGCAGATCGCAGTGGCTTGCAAATGAGTGCTGTAAATATTGTAGACTGTCCCAGATTTTTAAGGGTTAGATTTTAGGAGGATCACAATCTTTTCACGCTTTATCCCGCACATGGCAGGGTAGGCAGAGGGAACTGCAGGAACCATAAGAACCTAGTGTTAAGACACTCCGTTACTTAGTCCCTGCTTACTCCGTCCCCACTTTTCGAATGTGAACCTAATAACTCCAACATCCCTTAAATAAAGACGAGTGATTTGGTTGATTAAAATACTACAGAAGAAAGTTGCATGTACATAAAATTAATGAATCGAATATATAATATGATCTTTGTTGAAGCATGAAGTATAGCGTATTAGGTAAAATTATCTCGCCGCAGAAGCAAAGGAGAATTATTATATTACATAAATTAATGTCAGGACCGTCGTGGCGCAGAGACGCATTGTCTGCCTGTAGCGCGACGGTTTCTGGGTTCGATCCCCAGTCGGGGAAGATGGATTTTTCTATTTCCATGTTCTTCGTTCTAGAAACTGGAACTAACTTTCTTCTCAATATACATTTTCCATTTTGATATATTTAACGGTACCATACATTCCTATTAAATATTTTTTTTTTAATGTTTTTTTTTTAAAGTGTTAATCCACACTGAGGATAAATAAAACTTAAAGAAAACATATAAAAATTCGAACGCAGCGAGACTCGAACGAGAACAAGAACGTTCTTGAAAAACGCATGGCTCAGTGGTGAGAGCGCTTGTGTGGTTCGCAAGAGGGCACAGGTTCGAGTCTCGCGTAAATTTTTATGTTTTCTTTAAGTATGTTTTTTAATTAAAATATTTTTGTAAAATAAAAATATATATACAGCCCTCAATACTAAAAAATATTATGCTTTATTTAGCTTCTTTTTGAAATTTTTAAATTTGCCGATAAAAGATTATATATATTAACAATTACTGTAAAGATAAATATATGTTGACATAATTTTATACTAGAGTAATAAAAAGACTTGTGGTAGTCTCAAAACATCTTTTGAGTAATATTTAGGTTTAAAAATACTAAACGCCTGTTCTAAAATAACTGCAAGAATAGTAAAAAGCAAATTTAAAAAGTATTCTTAAAGAAGTTTAGGAATTCGTATCATAATATTACAATATATTGGTATATGGTTGATGGGTTCGCTTCCCACTCGGGGTATATTTTCTCTTTCCATTTTTCCAAGTGAGTTTCGCGATGCACTCAATGCCTCAAACTTCCCACAATTCTCTTTGTCTACCTTTCTATGTGCGAGTTAAAGTAGTGAAGCTATATAAAAAACACTGATTCGCAGAATTACGTAATTGCTATTAAATATCATTAGGCGTTCAATGTGATTTATGTATAAGATTTGATTATATGATTTATTTACAAGATAGAGGCGTAAACGTCTGCCTGTAAATGCGACGACTTGAGGGTTCGATTCCCACTCGAGGAATATGGATTTTTCTATTTCCATTCGCTCTGGAAACTAGGCAAAGCGGGGCATTGAGTTCCGCCACTCAACACGTAATGCCTCGAAAAAGGCGGAAAGCGGTGACGTAGAAAGCAAGAACGAAGCAACGGAGTGTCTTAACAATAGGTTCATGTGGTTCCTGCAATTCCTTCTGCTTACTCTGCAATATGCGGGATAAAGCGTCAAGCTAAAAAAAAAAAAAACAAAATAAAAAAGTTTATAAATATCTTAAATATAATAGCCATTTTAACAAATTTACATAACAACATAATGTAACCTTTTAAATCAAGAAAATATTTTCAACTGACTGACTCTAACTTCTGTTAACACATTATTAGAGCATTTAGAGGTCGCGTGTGTGTGGGCGATAAATCGATTGTATCTACCATTAATGGTATACTTTAGAAATTTCATAATAAATATTTGATTTATATTATTCAAAATGATATCATAGATGTCATAACATAGTGAATCCTACGCAAAGTTGTCGGACAAAAACATATCAAAAAATTTCACTAATACTTTTTTAACAACAACTCGACATATAAGAGATACCGTGAAAATGTTAGGTCAATCGAATGCAGAGGATCGTGAAAAATTCCTCATTTGAAGAAGAAAGAACTTGGAGCTAGAACTTTGAGAAGAACTGGTCTTTCACATCATTTTATTTTAAATCATTTTAATTTTTTATATTTTAAATCTATTAAATCATACATTTATTATTTTTATAATGGACATTTATTTTATAAACAGTGTACAATTCTTTTGGTTTATTATCGTTTAAATATTATTTTTTTCTTAAAAATTATTGGACAGTAGCTGAATTGACTGTAATTCCTTTGTTTTAGGCGATTTGTAATAAATTTGTTATTTGCTCAGATTTTTAACTAGCCATAATTAGTTAATTTTCGAAAAAAAAAAAGAAGATTATAGACAGGATATAACATTTTTATACTTTTTTTAACATATTTCGATTAGATTGTTTTATTTATAGTTTGTGGTTTTTACAAAAACACTAATACCATAACCATAACGTACACATCCTGTTAGACATCCTCTAAATTAGAATTCTACTTATCCATTATAATTAAACACACCGATTTTTGATATAAGGTAAATCCTATTGTGAATATAAATATATATATATATATATATATATATATATATATATATATATATATATATATATATATATATATATATATATATATATATATATATATATATATATATATATATATATATATATATATATATATATATATATATATATATATATATATATATATATATATATATATATATATATATATATATATATATATATATATATATATATATATATATATATATATATATATATATATATATATATATATATATATATATATATATATATATATATATATATATATATATATATATATATATATATATATATATATATATATATATATATATATATATATATATGTGGCTTCGATTCCTACTCGAGGAAGATGTATTTTTTCATTTACATTTTCATCCCCCCTCAACACGTAAATGACTCGGAAAAGCGGAAAACGGAGAAAGGAATTTGTCAACACTATCATGAAATTGAGCGGTTCCCTCCAACTCTGCTTTGTGAAATATTTTATTTTTAATAACACAAAAATTTTAACATCCGCTTCTTGGAAAAATATTTGCAGAATGTTTTTAACAAAAAATCATTAAGAATTTCCAAATCAGATCCGGGTACGTTCAAATTGTGCGGGAGTAATGTACAGTTGTACGGAATCAATATATGTTTACTTTACCTAAGCCTCCATTCCTTACTTTCTATCTAATTTTCAAGACAATCAGGTAGCAGAAATCATCACAAATTCAAATCCAAATTTCAAATTCAATTAATTTTATTCAAAATAAGAATACATGATTCATTTTTTGAACGTCAAAAGCACTACCACCGGTTCGCTAAAGTTAATGCCTCAGACATGAGGAGAACCAGTGCAAGGAACTCAGCGGGACTTTTTCTTTTAAATGGTCAATAATTTTACATCGATTCATTTTGCTAATGACACATTTGAAACAGACTGGAGCGAGCATCTCATTCCCAAGGTGTGTTGTCATTTGAAAATCATTATCATCAGGTAATAATAACCTTTAACACACAAACGTCTTTTCACAATTCTTTTAAATTGTGATATAGAGCATTGTTGGACGATTTCTGGGATCCTATTGTAAAAGAGAACACACTGCCCCATGAAAGAATTGCGGACTCGTTGCAATCTAAACACAACATACAAAACTATATTTTGTGCGCTTTGATATGTAAATCTAAGGCTTCGAAATAATTACACAAAGCAAATATTCTCATATTCTAGTTCAAAAGCTGGTATATAAAGATTCTTAACCAGAATGTAATAAACGTTTAGTTTGTCTTAATTCGTGTATACAGCCTCCGGCCTTGCTTCCGGTGAGGTCGTCAGCGTGACCTTTCTATGTACTAGTAACAAATTTATTCTTCACGCTGTTCGAATATTTGTGATCTTAAATGTAAAGTGATGATGACATCTCGTTTATTGTGATATTTTGTAACCGTTCGATATATACGGTTTTATTAATAAGCTTTGTTGTACTTTTTTAATTTACGTCAAGTTTCTTTGACTTATGTGTGTAGAGTATGCTTTTTGTATACAGTTATAGCCAATTTGATTCCCCTACAGGAAACTAATATTATTAATAATATTACAATTAGTTTGAACAAATATTTTTGATTATTTTATTTAAAAATCAGTGTCAAAAAATTTATCAGTGATAAAAAAAACTTAATAATAATGGATACTGACAATTTTGTCATTTGCATTTGCAATAGTTATTAGTTCAAACGTTAAAACACTTAAAAAGAAAGTTCATTTTTAATTTAATATTTTTTTATTTATTTAAGAATTATACTTTAAACAAGTTATTTGAATAACAGCTTTTTCTCCATCAATATCACGACTAAATCAGATGGAAAAATGTATATTTTAATTTTTTTTCATATTATATCGTACGCTACAAGAATTGCGTTCGAGTATTTACTTGCTTGAGTTTAACCTATTTCGCAATGTATCCCACTGATATGAATAATTATACACATATTAATGTTAAACGTAAATACTTCAAGGTTTTACAATATTGTGTTCTTTTTTTATATATAATTTCTGCTAATATATAATATATAAATTATTTTAAAATACATATATATGTATATCTTTTTTATTTAAAAATATATTAAAAAATATTTTTTTTATTTTGATTTTTAAACGATTTCCAATAACTTATTTAATGATGAAAATTTTGAACATTAGATGCAGTTTATTTCATTAAGATGAATTTATCTATATAAGAGATCTCTTCTAGCCGAGAAGAGTGCAATTATCGATAAATATGTCTATATTAATCACATGTACATATATACTTAATACATATATATATATATATATATATATATATATATATATATATATATATATATATATATATATATATATATATATATATATATATATATATATATATATACGTATATATATAACTATATTGATTTAGAGAAAGCAGAGAGACTTTATGTAAAGGAGTCTAATTTTACGAAAGAGTTAAATAATTAAATTTTGCTTTAATGAAATCGAACTCTAAACTACCGTGTAAGCGTGTTAATTTTGACACAATGCCATTCGAGTCATCTATAAAAATTTAACATACAAATTGGTCAATGTAGTCGTTAAAGTGCTAAATTTGACATAATCAAATTTATGTAACCTGATGATCTTGACGATATTTTTATGACAATTTATTAGGCCCATACTTTGAGGCGTCGGATCGAAGAGAACCTTCGTGGCGCAAAGGCAGCGTCTGCTATTAAATACGAAGGTTTGTGGGTTCGATTCCCACTCGGGGAGAATGATAATGATTAGGATATTTTTTATTTCCATTTTCTCTGCTCTAGCAACTAGACAAGCGGGGCGTTGAGTTCCACCATGTAACACACAATATCTTGAAAAGGCGGAAAGCGAGGAACAGAGGTTAACACAAGGTTCCTAGGGTTCCTTCGGTTCCCTCTGCCTACCCTTCTATGAGCGAGACAAAGCGTAAAGTTACAAAAAAAAGCTAAAAAAGTAATAGTAATATTTTAAAGCATATAGGAGTATACTTAAGTACGTAGACTGTCATGTATAATGTCTATGATAAATAATTTTTCATTAATAAATCAATTTTTTAAGAAATTTAAATAATTTTATTAAATTTAATTAGATGAAAACGAGACAAAAAGTAAGTTTTTAGATGAAAATAAATTTATTACTTGAAACTTGTCTATACTCTGGTGACCAGATTCTTACAAGATAGTAAGGTAGACACAGAAAGCTTAGTGTCAAGACACTCCCTTTTTAATTTTCGGTCCAATTTTTGAGACATTATGTGTTGAGTAGAGGTACATAATGCCATGTTTTGTTCAAGAGTAGGGAGAAATGGAGATTTCCCCACTTGGGAATCGAACCCAAACTATTTCGTTCACAGTTACAACCACTACGATAGCCTTGATTTATGTATAACATGTTTATTTTCTTGATACATACGCATTCATATCTATATATGGGAAAGGAATTCTTTACTCATTATCAGTACTGTATCCAGCTTATCATAATCATGAATGTAAATGTCGGAACAGGTGTTGGCATAATTTAATAATAATTTAATTAATTAAACATTGTTGTATCTAAGAAAATGTTGAGATAAGGGCAAAATAATAATAAAAGGCATCCATTTGTCTAATAGTGAACTACTAAGTGATGTACGACTATCATTGTAGATTCAAATCTAACTTGCGTTTATATATATGAAAAAAAAGAGAATTAATATTTAATAAGAATATCTATATTTAGCGCGGCATTTAGTTACGCCACTCAATACGCAATGCCTTGAAAAGGGCAGAAAGCAGGGACGGAGAAAGCAGGGACTAAGCAACGGAGTGTCCTAACACTACGTTCATATGGTTCATGTAGTTCCCTTTGTCCATCCTGCAAAAATCTATATTTACATTTCATGTTAATCCGGTTAAAAGAAGTTGTTTATTATTATTGCTTTATCCCGCACATAGCAGGGTAGGCAGTGGTAACCACGAGAACCATGAAAACCATGGTTAAGACGCTCCATTCCCTGCTTTCCACCTTTTTTCGAAGCATTGCGTATTAACACCGGCGGAACTTAACGACCTTTGCTAGAGCAAAGAAAATGGAAATAGAAAAATCTTTCTCCTAAACCGTCGTGTTTGCAGGCATACGCTTCACTTCTGCCCCGTTTAAATTATATTATTTAAAAACGTGTAAGTAATTCAAATTCCGTTACTTAAATTGAGAAACTGAGTATCTTAACACTTCAGCAAGGCTTCGTTTGCTTATAATATGGGAAAAAACATCAACATATATGTATTAATCTATAGATTCTATACCATAAATGGAATCAAATGTGTAATAACCTTTTTTTTTTAAATCATGATCATCGTACAAGTGTAGTAAACTAACGGAAGTAGTTCCCAGTTTATTTAATTAACGATGTTTTTTTTTAACCAATGTCTTAGTCTATGACACGATACAAATGAATATAGCCTAGAATTGATGGTAGACCAGTTTTTCTATCTAGATTTCCGCGATACATTCGAGGTCAGAATTGATATAGCTTTGTTAAATTTACGATTATTATGCAAGTATTTATTATATTATTTATATTTGTATTATTTTTTAATAATTTATTATTCATATACCTTGAGCACCGTCGTGGCACAGAGGCGTAAGCGTCTGCCTGTAAACGCGACGGTTTGTGGGTTCGATTCCCACTCGGGGAAGATGGATTTTTCTATTTCCATTTTCTTCACTCTGGAAACTAGGCAAAGCGAGGCGTTGAGTTTCACCACTCAACACAAAAAAGCAGAAAACGGGGAACAGAGAAAGCAAGGACTAAGCAACGGAGTGCCTACGAACACTAGGTTCATATAGTTCCCGCAGACAAAAGCGTGAAGCTAAAAAAAATAATTCATATTATTGTATTAAGATAATTTCGTTGTATTTTTTACTTAAATTTAATATAGACGTGTTAAATGGATTAATTTTCTTATATATCTTAATTAAGTTCGTAAAGAAAACACCTTATGACCATAATAATTATATAACTGCAAACATATAATGTTGTTGCCGAAACCAAACAAACAAAACCTTTATAATTTTAGTAAATATAGCATTTTCTTATATTATAAGCTGGCAAACGAGCAGGAGGGCCATCTGACGTTAAGTGGACACCTTCGTCCATAGATATCTACAACCTGAGAGGATGTGGATGTGAAATAACCTCACTTCCTTTTAATTTGTCACTTTTAATTACACGGAACTCAACGCCACACTTTGCCTAGTTTCCAGAGCGAAGAAAATGAAAATAGAAAAATCCATCTTCCCCGACTGGGGATCGAACTCAGAAACCGTTGCGTTAGCCGCCTTACAGGCAGACGTTGCGCCTCTGCGCCACGACGGTCCTCAAATGAAAGATTTTTAAACTAATATTTAAAAAAATATCACTTCTATATATTTATATGACAATAAAAACGATATATTTAAATAATGCTCATCCTAGAGCTATTATTTTATTAACAATGATTCTCCACTCAACCAGTTCAGTCTCCTTGAATTGAAATCAAAAACAAAAACGCTAAGTGTTAATTTCTGTTTGTTATTTGCGTAATAAACTATTAAGCACATTTTAATTATACGAACAGAATAAATAGTTACACGACCGTGATATTTAATGATACAATGAAACAAAATTTACGTACAATTTATCATATATTCAAACAACTTATACTTGTTTAAATACTTTAAAGTGTGAAAAAGTGTGTTGATTTTTAAGAAGGGATTTGTAAGGGAGAAGCGTAGTGTCTAATCACTCCGATCTCTATATTTTTTTAAATTTAAGTTATAGGAGTGTACGCCAACTGTGTTAAGACACTCCGTTCCCTGCTTACCGCCTTTTCAAAGCATTGTGTTTGCATGTTGAGTGGCGAAACTCAACGCCGCACGTTGCCTAGTTACCAGAGCGACCAAAATGGAAATGGAAAAATCCATCTTCCCCGATCGAACCCACAAACCGTAATGTTTACTGGCAGTAGCTACCTCTGTGCTAGCGCAGAGTCTTCATAAAACAATTTAGTTTACTTAAATTTGGTTTAACTAATACATAAAGAGGTTAGGTAATAGATGATATTAAATGTTATCAATCCGGACGCGCCTCTTCATTAGACTTAGTTATAATTTATATTTTTCGTTCGAAAGACGCGCATAGTTCTCTATTCTCAATAGAAGACTTCTTTTCTATTGAAATATTTTAGAAAATATAAAAAAAACACTTAAAGAGAACATACAAATTTTTTAGCGCTTGCACGGTTTGTACGAGGCGCGGGTTTAAGTCCCGCTCCGTGCAAGTTTTATATGCATACTAAACGAAATTTTTCAATCCTCGGTGTGGATTAGCATTTTAAAAATTTTAAAAAACGATCTAATAAATTGAATAAGATTAAGTCAAAATTATATTTATTATTTATTTATAACTTTTCCACTTAGAATCAATAAGATGATCACTTGTGTACGTCAGATAGAGCGAACTGAGGAGTGTAAGAGGAGCCCAATTCGATAATAAATATCGAATTGAGCCACTCTGAAACCTACACACTCCATGACTTAAAACTAAAGTTACGAACTAGGTTTCCAAGTGCGGCCTGGTGAGAAAAGCCCACAACAAACTCAACCAGGTTTTCCTAAACCTATTGTGACCACTTCATAAATATTTACACTATATAAATACAATAACAGACGTAGAAAGAAAAAAGCTTAATAAAAATATTTAAATCTTGGCTTGCAAGTAACGAGCCAAATTTAACAAATCTACAAGTGAAAGTGAATTTTTACCTTATGATACAGACATATGTGATGCTACCATAGCACATTGTGGACAATATGACCGTGTTCAATTCCCACTCGAGAGAATGCGCTATTTTACGTACTCTGTACTGAAAATGAATTTTTGCCATCAAATGGGAATCAAACCCATACAGCCGCCTATACAACTCACAATATTACGAATTACGACGAAAAATGACTGAACTGAAGAGAGAATAACTTGCGTAAAAGATAACAACAAATCACGTAAATTCCATCAATTCACTTCACTTAGATACGTGTTAATGTGTAATTAAATGAACTATATTCTTATGACGTCGATAACAAAACGATTTAAAGTAATTAAATCGTTATTACTTACTTACACACACACACATATATATATATATATATATATATATATATATATATATATATATATATATATATATATATATATATATATATATATATATATATATATATATATATATATATATATATATATATGTACGTGTGTGTGTGTTCGTGTACTGGCTGGCTGTAAATCTGTGTTCGTTATATAGATAATAACGTTCCTTAAAAACTAATACTTAATATAAACAAAAATCGATTATTTTTACAAAAACACGTTAAAAATAAAAAAATATTTACTTATTAATTCATAGAATGCAATGTCAAATATCGATATTATAATCAGTTAGACCTTCCGTCTATTTGCCCGCCATGTGGCTCCAGCCTCCAAATATTAATAACATCTAAAATATTCATCAACATAGAAATTCTTTAATTTTAATTTGCGTAATGTATTTTATTTTTAAAAGTAAGTAAGTAAGTAAGTAAGTTATACTCCTCGTATAAGAAACTCGCTGTAGCTTAAAAAAACGTCGCATTTAGTGAATTTAATATGTTTTTGTTAAATATTTATCGTAATTTAAAGTGTAATAAAAATCATATTTCTTAATTTTGCCATCAAAAAAGACAACGTTGATTAACTCTGTAAAAAATTGAAGAAGCTTCTTAATATGGATAAAAATACTTGTACAAATCATATAAAAATTTAAACGGAGTCGGATTTGAACGCGTTGCGCTTAAAATTTTTAAATATTCTTACTAACCTTAGTACTTACAAAATCAAAAATTAGAAATTAGATAATGGTTTCAACCCCCACTCGAGAGATCTTATCAACTCTTTAACACTCCATTCTGGTACAGACATATATAGTCTCTAAAGTTATATTTATATAAAGTACCCTATAATAATTTATACAAAATAATACTAAATATATATATATATATATATATATATATATATATATATATATATATATATATATATATATATATATATATATATATATATATATATATATATATATATATATATATATATATATATATATATATATATATATATATATATATATATATATATATATATATATTGCCGCCTTCCAACGATGCGCCCGACATACCCATTTCCAATTATCATTCATATATATTTAACTGGATGGCCCTGAATTTAAACAAATCGAATAAACAAATATCTTTTAGAGCGTACGGTACGATTTGAATGATATTACGATATCGATTTTGTGTTAATATCATTATCATTATATATTGTGGAAGAATTTTAATTGCGTACTCTTAGAAAAATGAGTTTATTACTTAGAATTTTACTTTTGGTATCGTTTAATTGGTCTCGATAAGACGGATGGCTGAAAATAAGGCCGATGTTCGAACATGAACTGTTCAATGATAATTGATTCAAGATATACCGCGCGTTTGTCAGTTGGGTTTGCTTGAAAAACATTTGCCCGCGTTTTTATTAATTTCAAAAATTTTACCTATTAACAAAAAATTATTTCTTAATGATACAAATTCATTTTTAAAAATTGTCAAACTAATAAATACATAAAATGCATATAAATTTTATTTCATATTCTTATGTAATATATAATAGATTTTTATGCATGATAAACACATTAATTTAAATATTGTAATAAAAATATGTTATATTTAAGTAAATATATATGGGAGTTCCATACAATTTTTATCGGATTTCATCAATTTGTCTTATAAATAGAGAGATCTTAGATATAGATAGGTTTTATGCGTTATATGTCAATTTCACACGAAGTCTTCTTCTATTCTTCCTAGTTAGGGCTCTGTATGGCTGTACGCTGCAGTAAATATTATATACCTAGACAAGATAAGTGGATTTTAACCCAAAACATGTTTAACTGCTGTTCCCCTTCCATTACTCATAGCCTGTAGATGTTAGATAGCCTTTCTCAGTAAATAGACTTTTAAATACAATTACGTTTTTTTCAATTCGAGCGAGAAAGTTTTCTTCCCAGTTGCAGCTCCATTCTTAATGTAATGAGATATCCGCATACTGCAGATCATAAATCTTGACCATTTTACGTCTTTCTCTCTGTAACATTTGATTTCCCATTTTAGGATAACGCCGTTGCATTAGTGGTGGATTAGTTTCATTAGTTCAGGGAGAAAATGAAGACGTGCTTCTTCATCCTCGTTGCATATTCTACTCATCTTTGAGCTGCTGATACCTAAGCTGTGCATGTATCTATTCAGATCACAGTGACCAATCAGCAGTGTCACCAATGTACCGAGGAAATTCTTAGTAACAATAGATAAGACCACAACAACCGTTTTGTTGAAGGTTTCATTTGATCTTAGCTTTGTTTAAACCAGGAGTGTCAATATTATGAGAAATTTTTTTTAGTAAATAATCATCTTCGGATGGTTCAGGACTGCCTACAGATAATCTAACAACTTAAAGAACAACGTAGTTAATGTATAAAGCGCTCGAAAACCGTCGGAAATCTAAATATTGAACAAATAAAACATAAGATTGTTTTTAAACATATATTTATTTTTATATTTTTAATTATTATATTATTAATATAGTATATTATATTATTATAATAATACTAATTTTTAAAAAAATATTTTTCAGTGCAGCTTATGTTATAAAATAAACACAAGTCGTAATCGCTTATTATAAAGGCCATTTACAAAACTAAAAGTTTTTTATGCAACATACCTCCACATATATGTATGGCATATATGTATAGATAAAGCGATTTTTAAACGACCGATTTAGAAATCATTTAGAACACTACCATTATAAAGTTTTATTTATAACTTAATTAAAAAAAAACACTCATGTGGAAACAAAATATGAATGACTATAAAATTGTAGATATAATAAATCATCACTGTCATAGACTACGGCAAAGTACCAAGGTCTTGAATGGTTTGTGGTAGACGAAGTCACAGGTTAGATGCGTGTATTAGGAAATTGTAATATTTATAAAAATTGCAATATTTTTTAGGCTTCACACTTTATCCAGCTTACAGCTTCGTAGGCAGAGGGAACTGCAGAAACCTAGTGTTTAGACACTCTCTAGGTACTCAGTATTGAGTGGAGGAACTAAACGCTGCGCTGGCCTAGTTGCCAGAGGGACGAAAATAGAAATGAAACACTTCATCCTTATAGAGTGGGAATTGAACCCACCATACCGTCGCGTTCACAAGCAGAAGCGGCGTCTCTGCGCCACGACGGTCCTCAACTGTAAGAATTTTAGGCTAAACTTAATATTATTATTTTCCTACTGTACGTTGTTATGGTGTTTTGTATATGATGTATGTAGATACATGGATATCCTACGTGAAGTATACTACTTCGAACTTAGGCTAAAAGGCGAAAAGCGGGAAACGGAGTGTCTTAGCACTAGATTACCACAGTGCTATGTACGGGAAAAACGTGAACCTAAAAAAAGTAGGATAGGCATAGAGCCTTACAACGCTTTTTCTGAATTTTCCTTCTAAATTTGCATCATTAATTTTGCGTGCTCAAGGACGGAACTCAACGCCGCGTCACTACGACGTGTACACGTATACCAATAAAGAACTCCGTTTATAATAACATATCTAGAGATCTTAAATTATGACTCTGCTGTATATACGCGGCTATATCTGTGTAAATTTATAGCTAATTGTTAAGAAAAATATAAGTATACCTTCTTGGGTACAGAACTTTAGTACAGTTCATAATATGTCATTTAGTCTAATTAAATTAATTGAAAAAAGTGCTTTAAAAAGAAGCGAATTGACTTATTTAATTTTAAATTCAACTTCATATTTATCACGATAAAAATAAATTTGACAAAACGACGAGCACCAAAGGGATCCTGTAAAAGATTCATTATTTCTTCCAAAATTTGAAAACCTAAAAACGCAAAAATATTAAAAAATATTAAATAAAATATTAAAGTACAAAAATTTCAAAGTAGACATCTATTTGAACATCTTATTTTTTACTATGAAACTACAAAATCATATGCGTCTATGGTTATAAAACATGATGAATTATTAAGATCGCAATTCTCTTGACCTACGACCGCGTGCAAAATGACAGCTCAAAATATTTTATGGACGTTACATGACACGTTAAGACGCATTAGTTAATCCATAAGGTCGCAAGATTGATTCTGTGTAAGAAAATGTGTATGTGTCCATCATCGTCATTGTTCAGTCTTCAGCTTTGTAAACAAAGGTAAACAAAGATACTGAGTTCGGTTCCCGGGTATATATATATATATATATATATATATATATATATATATATATATATATATATATATATATATATATATATATATATATATATATATATATATATATATATATATATATATATATATATATATATATATATATATATATATATATATATATATATATATATATATATATATATATATATATATATATATATATAATATATATATATATATATATATATATATATATATATATATATATATATATATATATATATATATATATATATATATATATATATATATATATATATATATATATATATAATGGTATATGGTAATAAGTATATTGTTACAGCGTTTAACAAAACACGGTCCCGGATTCGATTCCCGGAAAAGATTACAGTCAACACGGATGTATGCAATTGTATTAAAAACGATATCATGGCATTGACAACATATATATGTATGTATATTCGTACGTCACCCATACATAGCTTTCCTATAAAAAAAACCGGCTTCATCGATACGTCCTTCTTTCAACAAGATGATACTGTGAAGAGTGTCTTAAAATTAAATCTATTCAACATTTGATATACTATAGTATTTTAGCTGATTATTTGATGACATGTACTATAAAACGTATTATTCGCTTACTTTCTTGGTTTTGATTAACCTCAAGTTTAATCCCGCTCATAGCAAGGTAGGCAGAAGGAACCGCAGAAACCGTGGGACCTTAGTGTTAAGACACTCTGTTTCTCGCTTTCCACCGTTTCGAGGCATTGCGTGGAACTTAACGTCGCGATCCGTTGGAGCGAAATAAATAAGAAAATAAAAAAATCCACCTTCCTCGAGTGGGAATCAAACCCACAAGCCGCCGTGTTCACAGGCAAGCTGTGCCTCTGCGCCACAATGCTCTTCATGTATTCTTTCTGACTATTAGATTCTGCCTTCAGCAGTAATTAACTATTTACGAATTAGTAAAAAAATATAAACTAGTAAAATTTGTACCTCAAGATAACCTACATTTTAAATCCTATCAGAAATATTTCTGCATAATAAGTCTGAACCAAACTAAACCAAAGCAAAAGCATCATCTGTTTTTGTATAAAACATAATATTTGTACAACTCATTCTACAAATACAAATGAAACTTTAATGTATATAATCGTGACCTTACAAGCAATTATTAGCAAAATCATAAAACTGTAATCCATCAGATCTTGCAAAATCCACGTTATAGATGATCTCCAGCGTAGAGTTCACGACATCCAGTGTCCTTTCACGTGCTGCCCCTTGACGGTGTAATGATATCCAAGTAATTACTTCGATGATTTCTGTATGTGTACAAGTAACTAAGGTTTAACAACTAGTTATAGATCCATCGATCAGGGTCCAATTATTCAAGCCATAAGCATCAGAAGCAAGCTGTAATAAACATTTTAAGACTTATTTGATTTTTTCTTTAATTAACGTTGTTTTTGTGATTTCGTGGCATGATCATAGTCTTCCTATAGAAATTTAATGGGCAGGTTAGACCATCTCACAAAATGAGATTATTGCGTAATCAGAAACAGGTGATGGCGATATATCCATGGTCATTACAGGCTGAAGCACAACTAAAATAGCTTTATTATAATTTATAGGTTCAATTTTGCCATAACAATTTAAATTAAAAATTGGATGAAATAAAATAATTGGAATAAAAAGTTCGAATACAGTAACTTCAATTATTACTTTTTAATTCTTAATTAGAAAGATATAAGGGAGAAACCTTATATTATGTTTTTATTATACCCATTTTTTAAACTACTTTTGAGTGAATACAAAGGTCTTTTACTTTATCCGCTTCTCATATATTTTTTTTAAAATTGCCTGTTGAAGTTTGAAGTTGTTGTGTTGAAGTGTTGAAGAAAATTTTAAAATGTAAGAATTATATATGCACAATAATTTACACTTTGTTCTAATGAGTTAGCCGGTTAATTGTGCTATCTCTAATGTCAACCTAGGCTTCCCCCTCCAAAATACGTAAACGTTAGAACAACACGTCAATTCATAAATAACAATAACGTAATGGAATTTTGTCTTTCATATACATATATTGACATTACCCTCTATATTCGTGTATTGAAATGCATCAAGTTTTTTAGTTTGTGATATCTTGAAGTGGTCTCCTTATACCACCTTTTCCCGATTTGGTGAACTGCTTGAGAATACTGCTTATCATGTTATAAGTAGATAAAAAAAAATAAAAAAAATTTATAACAGAGTAGGCAGAGGAGCTCTAGTGTCGCTCTGGTATTTTATAGGTTTCTTCAGGTTTCTCCAGTCGAATACTTAAACCACATTTACCATAATTTTATTTATTCATTTAACCTTACAAATGAGCTAAACTTTTAGCACTGGCCATATTGACTAATAATCATGATTCACTGTGAAATACTTAAAATTAATAATCACGAACCAACGAAGAACAATATAGCTTTTAATATTGTAAGCTTTCCTTGACATTTCACTCGCAGTCAACTTTTAATAGAATTTAAATGATCATATATTAGCGAAGACAGAAGCAGGTCTTATAATTTATGAACAATATATCATAATTAGGTAATTAATTTGGATGAAAAATTAAAGTTTTTACATGTTATATTTTATTTTTGTCATATTCGTTTTTATTATAGATAAATCAGTTTATGAATCCAAGGTCGTTGTTTGAAACACATATTTGATGCAAAATGAAATTGAAAAGTGTACATTAAAAGTAGTTAATAATTATTAATGCTATTTATATTATTTTTTAGCTTATTTTTTTAGAGTAGGCAGAGGGGACTGCAGGAACCATATTAACCTAGTGTTAAGACACTCCGTTGCTCGTCCCTGTTTTCTCTGTCCCCGCTTTCCGCCTATTTATATTATACTTTTCAAATCTATATTTGCTTTCTAAACCTATTTAAGACTTTTTTGGAATACCCTCTTACTTATATAGAAACAAAAATTAACAGAAACTAACTAACTTAAGCTGGTATATACAACTTATGCGTGAACTTGGTGCTAAAGATGATGCAAAACATATAAATGAATATTACAATAATGATAACTAAAACATTAAAGTTAAAAGCGCGAAACAGTTATAAGTCACTTAACATGTGTATAAATACAGAAAAATATTAGTAAATAGTATTTTTTTCCTAAAAACTGTTTGTAGGATACATAATAACATATATAAAATTTTTAAGCTCACCTATCTGTCCTTATAAACCTCTAATGATATTTTTTTATACCACAAGATAGCAGACGAGCAAAACGGCCACCTGATGCTAAGTGGACACCCTCTCCCATAGATATTTTCAACCTGCGAGGATGTGGATGCGTTGCTGATCAAATATCCAGACCAACTCCCATTTATGGGTTTCCGGAACTCTCACTCACCTAACGAAACACAGCAGCATTGATATGGTGTTAATTACACAGTTCGAACCTGGCTCTTTTGAGTTTCTGCGGCTTGTGTAGCTTAGCTCTATAAAATACATATTAAATATATGTCCGGTTAATCGCCTCCATGTATATTGTATATATTGTGCCAAATTCATAATTGAGACGTGGACATTTAGCTTCACGCTTTATCCCCTATATAGTAGAATAGGCAGAGGGAGCCTCAGTGACCTAGTGTTAAGACACTCCGTTCCCTACTGCCATCTTTTCGAGGCGTTGAATTGGTTACTAGAATTAAGAAAATGTCATAAATCATCGCATGCAGACATTGGTATTTACGTAGGTTTCCTATATAAATCCCGTTAAATTATATCATTTGCGTTATAATTTTTAATGTATATCTATACTTTTAACGGTGGCCTCCTAACATCTCTTATACTTATATATATGTGTACTTAACATACAAACTAGTAATCCAATCAGATGAAGTCAGGGACAGTCACTGCCGCTTAATATGTAAAATATATAATGAAATTGTGTGACCCAACGGGAAACGGGTCAGGTTCAGGTTTGGGTTTGGCAACAAGAAAATTTAATGTAGATTATTGCCCAAATCTTTGCTTGTTTTATTTTAGTTTAAGTTGCTTAATTCTCGGTTACAAAATATATCTACTGATTGTAAACTTGTATTGAAGTACTTGAGTTTAATCTACCGGTTATATGTTAGACGATATATATTACGATATATTATTAGGTCTTGAGGACCGTCGTGGCACAGTGGCGGTTTCTTTGTTCGATTTCAGTCGGGGAAGATGGATTTTTCTATTTCCATTTTCTTCGCTCTGAAAAGTAGGCAAAGCGCGGTGTTGAGTTCCGCCACTCAATACGCAATGCCTCGAAAAAGGCGGAAAGTGGAGACGGAGAAAGCAGGGACTAAGCAACGGAGTGTCTTATTACTAGGTTCCCACGGTTCCTGCAGTTCCCTCTGCCTACCCTGCAATATGCGAGATTGAGCGTGAGGCTAAAAAAAATTAGGTCTAATTAACTTTAAATGATACAAATATTAATTTAATTATATTAATTTAATTTAGTTATAAGGTTAATCTATTCTTAAAATTTTCCTTACTAATTAACTCAAACTCGAGTACAATAGAGTAGGACAGAGAGATCATAGTGTCAAGACACTCTTATCCAATCCAAACCGTGAGTGACGAAACTCAACTCAAAATGACATTTTTTTAATTCCTAACACTTATTACTTAATTTGTGATAATTAGACTAATTTTTTATTATGTTTTGAAATTACAAAAATGCAGCTTCACATTTTATACCGTACACTAAAGACAGTCCGTTCCTGCGTACGAAGTAAATTCTAGAATATTGAACTGCAGGTGTATAATATATATCGGACCACGTATTTTTTTAAATTCACTCCATATTCTTCACATAGCTACGTAGATGCAGAAAACCTCTCCACTTTCCGCTTTTTTCTTTTTAATTTTTTATGATTATTCTAGATATATAATACAAAAACATTTTAAATATTCTTCCGATACTAATTTCTATACAAATAGCATAATATTAAATGTGGATAAAATACAAACAAATTATTTATATATGCATTTAACATCCTTGAACTAGTTTCTGGAGTATATCACTCCCCCGCGCTTGCGCTGCTGTAATCAAAGTCTTGCTAGGCAAAGCTATATATGAAATAAAAATAACGGCGCAGCGTCTTAATATAAAAGAAAGTGATGTGTGGGTTCGATTTCAACTCATAGAAATAAATTTAACTTAAATATTTTTAATTTCCTACTAGACCAAATGTCACATTGAAACCCTCTCAATGTTTTGAAAATTTTACATGAAATGGGAATGAAAATTTCTCTTCTTACTTTCATACAAAATACGTGTATATTTAAACACATCATATTGCCTAGTTAGCTAATTATTTCATAGTACTGCTTTTTATAGCATAAAAATATATAAATCTATCGCTGTTTTAGTCCATTACACTGTTAACTTTATATTATATATAAAAATTTAACTTGTCAAATAAATATTATATGGAATTAGAGCATTAATACAAATGTAAAATTACTTTTGAATATTCTTATGAGAGAACTATTGTCACTGGCTCTTAGTAATACATGTTTTTTATAAGAATTTCTAAAGCACTTGCAATGATTGACTGTCAGTTATTTTTAAATTGAATCATTTCACCACATTGAAGGTGCTTTGCGTGTTTAGGATCTACTTATGTGTATGTATATGTACGCACATAGCAGAGTAGGCAAAGAGAACCACAGAACTGTGTTAACCTAGTGTTAAGACACTCCGATTCCCGTTTTTCGCCTTTTCGAGTCTTTATGTGATGATTGGCGAAACTCAACACCGCGCTATACCTAGTTGACAGACCGAAGAAAAATCTACTTTAAAATAACTTACATTTGTCAAAAGTAATGAAATATTTTACTGATACAATATCCTTATATGGATATCGAACCTACAATCTTCATGTGTATATTTATGCTGTTGTAGTAAGCTAAGGTGGTCTCATTAGTTTATTTTTTTTTTCTTTTACATTCATATATTAGAATTTGCACCATTTTATAACAAAGTTGGCGTTTAGTGGAATTATCGATTTACTAAGAAAGCGAGCTACCATAAAATATTTTGGGAAATGTGTAAATCTAATTTTAGCTTGACGCTTTATCCTGCATATTGCAGGGTAGGCAGAGGGAACTGCAGGAACCATATGAACCTAGTGTTAAGACACTACTTTTTTCTAATAATACAATAATTTAGAAGAATTTACATTTTTATAATTTATTTAATTATGTATTTCATTAACTTATCCATATAAAGTTGTAACCTTCTAAAGATTACTTATAAATTAGATGATTGACGTTCTTAGTCAAAATAATAGGTGTTATAATATGATTAAGATTTCGTCACAGTGTTACCAACTTAACGAATCATTTGTCATTATTTACTAATAGGTGAAGATTTGCCTTGGAGATTTTTTTCTTAGAAAATTATGTACAATATTAAAAATAGTAGCTAATACAGGAAAATTAAAATATTTTTACACTAAGGCGTAGTAACCGCTGTCTCTCAAGATATAACATGATTTGGTAATTAAGGCAAGCTGAAGAAGCTGAAATATCAGCTTCTACTTCTTTATTTATCAAAATATATTGATATATTTAAAAAAAATGTTTAAATTAACGGAACTAAGCTTACATTACGAAATTTCTAAAAAAAATAATATCAGTACCAGTTAGTTATATTAAAAAATAGCATCAGTACCAGTTAGTTAATAATAATAAATAATATTTTAATGAAAGACCGTCGTGGCGCATCGGCGTAACATCTGCCTGGAACGCGACGGTTTCTGCGTTTCAATTCCCAGTCGGGGTAGACGAGTTTTCCTATTTCCAATGGCTCTGGAAACTAGGCAAAGCGCGGCGTTGAGTTCCGCCACTCAACACGCAATGTGCCTCGAAATATACGGAAAGCGGGGACGGAGAAAGCAGGCAACGGAGTGTCTTAACACTAGGTTCATAGTTCCTGCAGTTCCCTTTGCCTATCCTGCAATTTAAAAAAATCGGAGTCGGAGATCAGGATCTAGTCGACAACTATATATTTTCGGTTCTTTACCAAAAATAGTTTAGTATGAACAATTTTCTTTAGAAATATGATTTTTTGAATACAGGAATTATACTACTTAACTTGTTTTCATTTTCTTATTTAAACTTCGTTGCTCAATATTTTGTCCTATATTTATGTCCTGTGTTATTTTATACAAAGACAGTGTTAAGACTTTCTGCTTCCCCCATTTTTCGCCTTCTTCGAGGCATTGCGTGTTGACTGGCCGAACTCAACATAGCGCTTTGCTTAGTTGTCACAGTGAAGAAAATGGAAATGAAAAAATCCATCTTGCCCGAGTGGGAATCGAACCCACAAACCGTCGCGTTTACACGCAGATTCTACGCCTCTGCGCCACGACGATTTTGAATTTCTATTGTCTATGCATGGTTAGAGAACATTATATAATAACGTTATACATGGTTAGAGATATAATAAAAATAATTTGATATATTTTTAACTTATTTCATAGGCAAACCATAACAAAAGCTCGTTCTTCCACGAAGTAAAACCATTCATTATGATGATCTAAGCTCTAATTGTATGACAATTATAATAATAATTGCTTAATCTATATCTAATCGTTATGATCTAAACTACAACGATAACATTAAGTATATTAAGTGTGAAGCTGTAAAGTCCATACAAATAATTATAAACAGTAACAATTTCAACTTTTAAGGACCGTCGTGGCGCAGAAGCGTAAGCGTCTGCCTGTAAACGCGACGGTTTAAAGGTTTGATTCCCATTCGGAGATGATGAATTTTTCTATTTTCATTTTCTTCGCTCTGGAAACTGAACAAATCGTGGCGTTGAGTTCCGCCACTCAACACACAATACCCCAAAAAAAGGCGGAAAGTGGGGACGGAGAAAGCAGGCCCTGAGCAACGGAGTGTTTGAATGCTAGGTTCATATAGTTCCTGCAGTTCCCTCTGCCTACCCTGCAATATGCGTGATAAAAAAGCGTGAACCTAAAAAAAAATTCAAATTTATGAGAATTATACTCGCTTCTGAATTAGTAGCTATATATTGATCTCCTGTGCGACAGTGGAGTTTTTTGCACTTATTTTATTAGGAAATTGACACTCAATTTAGGTATAAAACAATAAAAAGTGGCGTCTTTGAAAGAAATATATAAAAACAAATATTTATCTAGAAATATAAATATTAAGCTTCGCAATACAACAGACACTTGCATACATTATATATTCAATTATACCTAAGATGATATCAATTATTGAAAATAAATAAGTTAAGATATATATAAAAACTCAAATTCAAATGAAATCGTAGAATAGTAAAATAAATATATATTAATACGAAATATGACTATGACATGTTTTAATAACATACCTATAAAATTTAATACTCAAAGAAAACATACAAAAATTAGTACGAAGCGGATTTTGTATATGTTTTTCTTAAATATATTTCTGACTTTAGAGTGGATTAAGGTTCAAAAACGTAAGAATAGTTGTGATTTCCTTCAGAAAAGTTATTACATTACACTATAATTGTTACAAGACAGGATGAAAAAATTAAAGATAACGTGTTTTTCATACAAATTTCTTGATTATAGATGAAATATAAATATTACTTGAAATTGAATTCACTCAAGGTTTATAGATAGGTACTAGAATTAAAAGTTAAACATATACATAAAAATATTTTAAACTTTTGTAGGCATATTTTTATATAAATTTAAGTTAGTGTAATTTTTTTAATGACGTAAAAATTTTTACGTAATTATTACGTAACGTCAATAAATATAGGCTTTAATATTAACAAGGTTGTGAGCTACAATCCAGAAAATAGATGATTCAACAAAACATGTATGATTGTAAGAGAATTAATTAAAAAATCAATAAATTATTGAACTCGTATAAAATATTAATAATATGTCTCAAAACGCTTAAGGCCTGTATAAATTTTAAAAAAATATGCATATTAAATTATGTGCGTCATACAGAACTTTGGTAGATTCTATTTTCCAATATTTCTTGAAATGTATATCATGCTCTGAAAAAAAATGACAAAAGCTTAAGAATAATTAAAAAGCTCGAAAAAGATTCAAAAAGCTCACAAAATAATCGTAAAAAAATCACAAAACAATGATTTTTAAAGCTTTTATCGTGATTTTATGCCCGCCAATAACCTCTGGAATGGCTCGTACGATTCAAATGCTATTTTCACCATAGTATGCTATATGAATTTCATGACAAGCTTTGCTTAATATTTATAGTTATTTTTATTTCTTGTAGCTTATAAATAAAATCTTACTATAATGATAGTAATAATAAAGATAACTGTTTTATTGACAGAAACTTCAAATTTAGTTTTATTTGTCTGTCTTTTATAATTGTGTAATTTAAGTGGAATATATATATATATATATATATATATATATATATATATATATATATATACCATCGTGGCGCAGAGGCGCTACGTCTGCCTGTAACGCGACGGTTACTGGGTTCGATCCCCAGTCGGAGAAGATGGATTTTTCTATTTCCATTTTCTTCGCTCTGGCAAATTAGGCAAAGCGCGGCGTTGAGTTCCGCCACTCAACACGCAATGCCTCGAAAGGCGGAAAGCGGGGACGGAGAAAGCAGGGACTAAGCAACGAAGTGTCTTAACACTAGGTTCCCACGGTTCCTGCATTTCCTTCTGCCTACCCTGCCATGTGCGGGATAAAGCGTGAAGCTAAAAAAAAAATATAAATATATATATATATATATATATATATATATATATATATATATATATATATATATATATATATATATATATATATATATATATATATATATATATATATATATATATATATATATATATATATATATATATATATATATATATATATATATATATATATATATATATATATATATATATATATATATATATATATATATATATATATATATATATATATATATATATATATATATATATATTTTATGACAAGGCCAACTTTGTGTATTTTTATATTTATCAATGTATTTTTAAGTGTGCCATAACATATTTTTATAGAGTTCAAATTATGTTCTTCAACTTAACATACGCTATTATTTTATTACCATTACTTAAATTTATAAAGGCCGCATAAAAATTAGGTAATTTCATTAAATAATAATGTACATATTGTTTTCATATTTAATTTTCGATTTATATTTATTTAATTTCGACGTAGTGACTTATCACTAATTATTTTGCTGCTACCACAAATAATACAACACAACATGATATATTACCAAATATTCCTATTTTTTTTATCATTACTATACGATATACGATCTGTATATTTTGTTAGGTAATTTTTAATAATATTTAAAGCTTATTTACATGATTTTATATATACATATACCTGATTTACCTAATCTTTTTAAAGCAAATCTAAAGTAAACAATATAATATTGAGTGATATTTGGCATGCAAAGCTATATATGTTGGTAGGATGCGCGCGACGGTCAAACGAGTTGCGCACGCGCACGGTTTGTGTTGTGTCTCTGTGTGAACATGCAGTGAGTGGATCTCAGGCGAAATGGTGAGCATATATATATTAAAATATGTTTATTTTACATATAATATGTTACGCAGGATATTATTTACCTGGGTAAAGGTAAAGGTGAATAGTTTTTTAAAGTAGGTGAAATATATATATTTGGAGATTTTGACATGCTCTCTAAATTTAGGTAGGTAATATATTTATTGGGGTTAAAAGAATATATATAGACGGTATACACTTATATTTTTAATAAATTATATTATTATGTTATAATTGTTTATTTGATTTATATCTAAATTAGGTGATTCCGAAAGCTCTTCTACGTTTCCCAAAAAAGTATTTTATATTTTAGTTCAAAATTTTACAAATAGTCATAATTTAATAATATTTTATTTATATAAAAATTAGCGAAAGTCACTTTTAGAAGTCGAATTTTAAAAATTCCTTTAAGTTGTATTTTAAAAAATATTAAGCCATTCAAGCAACACTAAAGTAAATTAAAATTAAAGTTCAAATTGGGAAATACATAGGAATGTACAACGTTTTAAATATTTAAATTAAATCGTTACACATTACTTGTGTTCAATTTATAATATATTACTTTGATCTGCATTGATCTAGTTCTAATAAACAAGTTCTGTCATAAATAGTTCATATATACATATGTATGGAAAAATAATAAAAATATTTTTATATATAAATAAACTTTATTATTTATTTTTAGTTACGCTAAACTTCATCCTATATAATAAATCTTCATAGAAGTTATAATAACATCGTAAAACATAACTTCCAACAGGTTTCTAGGTCACATCACATTAACAATACAGAGTGTAAGAAAATCCTAGTACATATTCACATATTCAATTATGCATATCTTGAAATTGAGTCATTTACTTAAACAATGCTTCGAGTACACCTGCCAGCAAAAACCTATTAAGCTTATCTAATGTTACGTGAAAAGAATACTTGTACGTCGCTTCAATGTAGAGTATACAGAGAAAAATAGTGATTGGACACTATCTAGTGCCTTATTTATTTTGTTTGTCGAATGAAGATTGTACTTAATAATCACATGTACAGGCTTTAGTAACAAAAAGCTTACTTAATTTAAAAGAATTGGCTATTTATCAATTTTAAGTAAATTTCGGGAATTTTTTTTGCTTTATGGTTTTGTAAAGGTATATTATATGTAAAATGGCAGCGTTAATCTATTAAAATGTCGAAGAGGTTGAAAATACAAAATTACCGCATAAGAATTAAAATCAATAAAAAGCTTAAATAAATAAAAATCTCGTATATTATTAATATAAAAATAAAAATAATTTTTATTTAACTAAGATATAGTGACCTTGACCCTCTCACTTAGTTAAAATTTGTTTTTGCATGTACCACAAAAAGTATAACAAAATGACAAATTTTTGTGATTTCGATAAGCGATTTTTAGGTGTGCTGTGTATTTTGTAGGTTTCCAAGAGGCGTAGGTTTCTCGCCTTCATTCCAATTTTAATTTAGTATAACTCAAATTCGTTTAGAAACAACTCTTAAAGTTCAAAGTGTAAGCTTCCAAATAAAAAAAAGTTAAAAAGTGTACGCAAACATGTCAAATGATAATGGCCGTAATAAATATTGACCATAAAATATTATATTCATATAAACTATAAGTAAATATTACACGCAAAAGATGTCGATATTTCACGTTCCAAATTACAGATAACAGAAGTCGAGGCGTGAAGTAATCTCGTGGACAATGCGCAAAGTGTTTACGTATTTGTGAAAGCTATCGAATCGATTTTGCTTCAATCTTCATGACTCAGATATACACACATATATATATATATATATATATATATATATATATATATATATATATATATATATATATATATATATATATATATATATATATATATATATATATATATATATAGCAATTATAGTCGGCCACTTCAACCGTCGCCGCTTAATTACAAAGTGTCATCACCAATCCACATTCGTAATACGAACTTATTATCTTTTGACAACTTGGCACCCTCAAACGTCATTTTAAAATTGAGAAATTGACAGTAACATGAAATATAATATATACACAAATTTTAATAATCTTGGCATTTGTGAATGTCATCGCAAAATAAAGCCATTAAAAAATACAGTAATATATAGTTCGAATATGAAGATATTGTTATAGTTCTAGCTTCTATCTTCATTTAAGGTATTTTTAACATTCAATTCAATTAATTGGCAGACGTGGGGTGCAACTTCTGCCTGTAAATATGGCAGATTTTGGGTTCGATTCCCACTCGGGAAGGATAGATAAATTAATTTCCATTTTCTTTACTCTGGCAACTACGCTAGGCGCTGTATTGAGTTCTGCCACTCAACGCGAAATGTCTCGAAAAAAGCGGAAAGCAGGGACGAAACAACGGAGTGTGTTAACACTGTGTTTTTATGGTTTCTGCAGTTCCTTCTGCCTACCTTGACATGTACGGGATAAAGCGTAAAAGAGGACATATGCAGCACTTCAATGGAGTGAATTTCAACAAAATCCAAATTCAAAATATTCGCATGATATAATATATTATATTAGAAGTAACATATAAAATGCATCTTCATTCTATACTAGGACACACTAGTGACGCAATATAAAGGCCGATCGGTTACACAGTTTTGTGCAGTAATTTCACTTTTAACTACTTGAATGCTGTTTAAAGTTTAGTAATAATTTGAATACCAGTTAATAAATTTATTGTAAATATAAGGCGAAAAGATCAACGTAAGACTGTAAAAGCGGTGGTTGTAAGTTTTATTCTCATTTGGGGTATTGTTTATATTTAAATTATTTTCACTTCCTCGCATAGGCTTTAAAAACTAAGAAGGATGACGGATTTTCTCTTGGTATGGAGAATATGGTGTCTATTATCTTGAGACATGCTTGTATCGTTTGGAAAAAACACTCTGTTGGGAAAAACTATAAGTTAAAATAAATATAAATTAAAATACTTGGGCACTACCTAATTACGTTGAATTTTGTCACGAAATACGTAAAACTAGCTTTGATATTTTCATACAAATTGTAGAATTTAAACATAGCTGCTTAGTATGTATTGATTTTCGATATATTTTTTTTTATCTTGAGCACCTCATATCATAAAAATAAATATCATCTGAACAAATTTCTATTTTATTTTCTTCTTCTTCTTCTTCTTCTCTTTATTTATGGCATTTCGAGCGTGCCAGTTGAGCACAATTCACTTCGCCAATGTCACGTTGAATGGAGAACACACAAAGGAGAATGTACGGTAAAAAACTATTTTATTTTCTTTGTTGTGATAAACTACAAAAATATGGATATAAAAAAACTCCCCTTTTAATCAATTCAGCTTCATTTAATTCTAATCGATGTTTCTAAAATGGTTTACTACAAAAAATCGATTAATTACAACAAAATGTCGTACGTAGGTAAAACATTTGACATATGAACGACCTTCACATGTAGATATGTACGTCTAATGTCATTTTTTAAGTAATTTCTTTTATTAAGTGTTCATATCAAATTCAATTTTACAAATATTTGTAATTTTTAAGTGTTTCTTAATTACAAGATTCAAAAAAGTAATATAATATCTTTATCTTTACGCTTTATACATAAATTAATTTAAAGAACCTAGTGTAAAGAACGTAACAACTGAATAGTGTTTTATGTTACCAGAAAAGCTTAATAAATCTTAGATAGGAACATCCCTTCCACAGGCAGTCGTTTCTTTTTAATAATTTTATTTGTTTTAAACAAAATAAATATACACTAAAGCAGACTAATTTCGTAAGGTATAGTTTCATATATAAAAATTGGAGCAAAATTTCAACGACGAATAAATTTGTCCACTATTTCTTAATAATAAAACTCCCACTGATAAATCACTTACAAATATAACCATTTGTATATATATATATATATATATATATATATATATATATATATATATATATATATATATATATATATATATATATATATATATATATATATATGTACCAGTATAGTAAGTATACTATTATTTCAACACCCAGTTCCGTTACGAAACATAAAACAAAGACAATAACTTCATCAAAATTTTATATGAAAATATTTTTCCAATCAACGAATTCGAGGAACGTTGAACAGTCTATAGAACAATACTGAACTGTTAGTTATCTACAATCTTAACGGTTCACGGATTTCTTCAAATGTCTCGGCAGTCTGCGCTGTCGACGCGTCGATTGTGATATCTACGGTAGGTTGAAATTAAAATGCCTTGAATGTGCTTTTTTCTACATCAAGCACAATCGGGTTACTCTTGAATTGCTTTACGAGGGGGAACTTAACGCAGCGTATAATCTTATCATAAGAAAAAAAATAATAGAACCGAGAACCGTCGTGACGCAGAGGAGTAACATCTGACTGTAAACGTTGCTTGGCTTGTGGGTTCGATTCTTACTCGAGGTAGATGATGACGATTATTTCCATTTTACATCGCTTTGAGTTCCGCCACTAAACACGCAATGCTTCGAAATGGCGGAAAACAGGGAACGTATCTTAACACTAGGTTTTCACGGTTCCTGCGGTTCCCTCTACCTACGCTGCAGTAGGATAAAGCACGAAGCTAAAAATAACATACGTATATATACGTCCTCCTGATCGAACCCTGAACCACCGCGTTAAGTCATTTACTATGCACTGACTACGTTAAACGAATCTAAATCTACGTCAACCTTAATTTACAAACAAACATAAAGTAATTATTAATATGCTTAGATTTGATAATGTTGTAAAGCTGGCCTTGCTTTGTATCCGCAAGCCTTGCCTTAAGATCCACACCATATTAACCATCCGCTCTAATAATCCTATAAATAGAATATATAGACGTTTCTACACTTTGTCCGTCTGAAATTTCATGCATATATTAAAAATCATTTAGGTTTTTTTTTTAATTTTTTGCTTTTTTTTTTATTTTTTTTCTTTTTTTTACTTTTTTACATTATCTCACATTACTAATTCCTACGTAAATTTGAGTAGGATGATAAAATACCAAGGGCTTATCGAATTGAAGAAATATCTTTGTTATAAATATTTCGTTTTAAAAAATCAATTCTGTATAGGTAGTAGCTGTCAAGGGCCTTATAGATTTCTCAACACGTTCTTATTTTGAGGTAAAATTTGTAAATGCTACACTAATGTTAAGCATATTCAAAAAATAACTGTGTCAATGTGAACTTCAAGTTATAAGTAATCGAATATTACCTATAGGTAAGTTCAAATTTATATAAAAGTTAAATAAAGTGGATTTAGTTTAAAAAAAAAAGTATTACTTTAATTATACAGATTATACTTACTTAGTTGTTTCCATAAGATTTCGATTTCCACACGAGGAAATGAGGGAGGTATATATTCCTAGTATGTAGACACTAAAACAAAAGTTACACTAAAAAAACTGTTTTTGTTTTTTTTTTTAGCTTCACGCTTTTGCAGGGTAGGCAGAGGGAACTGCAGAAATCATATGAACCTAGTGTTAAAACAACTCCGTTGCTTAGTCCCTGCTTTCTCCGTCCCCTATTCGCTACTATTCTAATAATAATTAATATAATTTATTTAGCTTAAAAAAATATGTTTATTTTTAAATAAAATGAAACCTTCATTTATATATTGCAATAAAATATATGATTTCCGATATACTAATCAGCGATGATGTTTACTTTATGATTGTTATTATAACCATATAATTATCCCACTGTTAACCTAGAAACTAGCCAAAGTTAATTACTACCTAGAACAACACAATGGGAGCTGTGTAAAAATGTGCTATAAATGCGTCACAATTCGTGATTTCTTTGAATACCTGCAAAATTGTAGAGTTTTACGATCGCTAATTATTTCTATTGCTATATACAGTGCAGCCTTATTACGTGAGCCTATATCACATAGTTTATGGAACTTAGATACAATTTGGTCACAAGTATGACTTAATTTTTCTCTATATTATATATTTTTTGATGATTTAATGAAAATTTCTTTTATTTTTAAGCTAAATAACATACACTGTTGTCACATATTGATTTTATTTATTATATATTTTAAGCATAAATAATTTATTAACAAATTTTACGTTATAATGGAAATAGGCTATTTAAAGACATAAATAATTATACATTAAAACGTATACAGTAATAAATATTATGATAATATCATATAGCAATAAATAATAGGAATACCTATAAATAAATACAACAAATTATACAAAATGTAGACGAAAAATAAAATTATTGTAATTTAATTACGTTAACGCGTTGATGTCTTTTGTATGTGAATTTAGTACAAACGAGCATGTGTTGTTTAGAACATTTTTAATCATTACTTCACTGATAGTAATTGTTTCAATAAACAATTATTATATAATAATTACACACTAATTAAATAAAGTAATAAAAAAAGCCAAGTAAAATGGATATTTACATATAAAATGCCAAATGTTTCTATTTATTTATTTATATATATTTTAAGAATTTTATATGAAAAACCACTTTTAAAATTTAAAAGAAATCACATGTATCTGACATTAGAACAAGGTTTTATTAAAAAAAAAATTAAAAAAAAACTATAATTACAGTGTCAAATTATTATAAGGTGCAAGACTCGAAAGATGATTACAACACAAGCTGTGGACCTCGTAGTATCCATCACTTTCCAGTATTCACTTTCTCAGTGTCGCAACATACTCTTTTGAATTTTATTAAGATGACCAAATATGAAGGTCAGTCGAAATTACTAATGGATGTGCGTGTTATTGCGTCCTCATACCAGCTTCTGTTAATAGACTATTCATTAATTATACTTAGCTATGTTATTATTTATTTTAAGCAGAAATATTCTCAAGTTGAAATTTCAAATTTATATAGTAATTTATATTTGTTTGTTTTATGTGTATGTTACGAAATTCATAAAGAAATTACTTAGCGAATTTGAAGTAAACTCTTTAACGTGTGTGTGTGTATATATATGTGTGTGTATGTGTGTGTAAGAAATAAAACACTATATTTTAGAATTCAGAAAAATACGAATATATATTGTGTTTCAATATAAAAGACGATTGCAAAAATAAATGGACATTTAAATAAAAAAAGCTTTAAAATTTTTGCTAACCATTAATCGTTATTATTTTTGGAAAGTCACAAGAAACACACAATCTAAAAAGTGACTAATGATTTTTTTCTACAACTTCATTAGATAACTGTAATAAAGTAGTGAATTCGACACAGCATTTATAGAATCAGATACGGTCCGAAGTTATTTAGACAGACATACATAAATCACATTCACGTAACCTACTCTACTATTGTGATGATAATATATGAATTACATATAGAATTAATAAATAACAGTTTGTTTTTTTTTTTTGTTTTGCGTGTAATATAGTAAAATACTTAAAAAAATCTCTTCTCTATAAAATTTACTGTTTTTACTGAGACTAATTTATTAGCATAAACTAAAAATTATATTATGTCAATGTACTGCCCGCCATCGCCATGGTTTGTGGGTTCGATTCCCACTCGGGAACTATTTCAATTGATTCCTGCCACTTAACAAACAATCAAAGTCAAAGTCAAAGTCAAAACAATTTTATTCAAAATAAGAAGTACAAGCTTCATTTTTTGAACGTCAAATAATTAATTAAATTTACCACCGGTTCGCTAAAGTTAATGCCTCAGACCTGAGCGGTGGCGTAAGAAGGACTTAATCTATTTATTTTTTTAATTTTCTAGATATTTACAATTTCACAATTCCTATTATTGACAACGATACTCTTGAACTAGACTGGAGCGAGCATTTCATTCCCAATTCCCATTAATATGGTAATAACCTTTAACATACAAACGTCGTTTCACAACTTTTTAAATTGTGATATAGAACAATCTTGGACGTTTTCTGGGATCCTATTGCAAAAGCATACAGAATATCTCTAAAAACCGGATAATAGAGAACGGAGTGTTTTAACATTTTGGTCCTACGGTTTCTGTGATTCTTCACCCTGCTGCATGCGTATGTATGTATATATGTAAACCTTTTTACATTTTAATGAACTCATGACTCTACATCGTAGTTACGTTAACTACGATTTCAATGATGTTAAATTTGAAGTCAACACCTGCAAAATAATCACAGTATCTCACCACTTATCGCATGTTTGATCACAACACCAGGATTTCCGTAAGCATGTATGTGCAGTCTATCAAAATATTTTGAACAAAACGTGTAATAATTACTTAATAGCTCTTAACATCTAACATACAACAACGAAATTCAAAGCTTATTAAAATGAAAAATTATTCATAAATTTCAATGTCAACGCCTCAACTGTATTGTATTATAAAAAACTTATTTTGTGTTTACAATTATAACCTTTACTAAACGTAGCTTTAAAGGCTATATCGCTTTAGCATATTATGAAATGACATCAATAGTGGGTCGTTATACAGGCAAATATGCCAAAGGTTGCTGAAGAGTCTTATAAGGAAGAATAATACGGATCTCTGCCCATCCTTGTTGGATAAAAAAAAACTATTTACATAGCGCTAAGTCACAATTTCATGTGTATTTAATGTTTATTATTTTAATTACATCATAAAGTAATTATATATGAAGTTTTCTATTTTTTGTACAAATGTGTTACCTAAAATGACTATGGCTTTGGTCTTCTAACATTTATTTGTCTTATTCTACGGGCTTAGCCAAAATTAAAGAAATATTATTTTTATAATTAAAACCCAAATAAATGTATGTAGAGTTATAGTGGTGACTTAGACATTTTTTGGAAAAAAAAGTAAAAAGAATTTGCCAACATATTTTAATATGTAATATTATCTATATTATTTTCTATTTTATTTTCAAATCTAATTCTTACATGATAAATAAAACAAACAAGGTCAGTCAAGGTCGCTATTGCTACTGTAAACTAGTTCTAAACGTACCTCCATATACGATGGTGACTGACCCTTGGTATTAAAATATTATGGACGCATCTCTATTAAATTTTTAATTAATAGATATACTTCTGGTATTTTTTCATATTCATATTTTGTTAAAAAATATTGTTAATAATGGTACAAATATAGTGGTATAATTAGATACAGCTATTATAAAATTAGATGCAGTCCATAGTTATTTCGATTGATTGACAACGCATTTATGAGAGTTATTGTTATGATTATGTAGTTAAAATTTTATATATATATATATATATATATATATATATATATATATATATATATATATATATATATATATATATATATATATATATATATATATATATATATATATATATATATATATATATATATATATATATATATATATATATATATATATATATATATATATATATATACATATATATATATATATATATATATATATATATATATATATATATATAATATATATATATATAATATATATATATATATATTATATATATATATATATATATATATATATATATATATATATATATATATATATATATATATATATATATATATATATATATATATATATATATAAGCATATTAAGTTATAGTCAGAGGAAATATATCTCTATATATCTCGATATCTCTGTCTCCCATTGTCCACTACATTTCTAGAAATAGCATATGAAGTATCTTGTTGGAAGAACCTCCCGAACTACCCCGAACGAAAATCGGACTTGACTTACTTTTGACTTAAGGTGCAGAGTCCCCTAAATGGAGCAGAGGATATTCACAGTGTTGCCATCCAGGTCTCCAGGTCTTTGTTAGGTCTTTGTTGTCGCCCGCCAGCTCTATTTAGGACGGCCACGTTTACGATTGTCTTGGGGATTTCTTGAGGATAACTTGGGGATAACTTGTGGACCCTTTCCACAACCTCTGTGCCAGAGGCGAAATTAAACTGCGTCCCGACAATCTCATCAATGCAGTATAATTTTGTAATTTATGTGACTCTATATTTGGTTATATTCAATTTTTATAGTTAAAATTCATTAATGAAAACTTAAATGTCGTTTTTGTTTTATATTATGCAAACAGATCTCATTAATTATGCAATTTTGGGTCACTTCAAAATTAAATGTTGAAGAAAATTTAAATGCATCAGTTAAATAATAGTAATATAATGGAGGTGTTATTTGAAGGCGAACTGAACTATTCATTACAATGTTTATAGTACATCCTATAAAAATATAAAGACACTCTAAACTGGATATATCTAAGCTATATGTTGAGTAGTGTGGAAATCCAGTCATCAAACTCCCCATTTCGATTCCCACTCGGGGAAGATGGATTTTTCTATTTCCATTTTCTCCGCTCTGGAAACTAGGCAAAGCGCGGCGTTGAGTTCTGCCACTCTACACGCAATGCCTCGAAAAAGGCGGAAAGCGGGGACGGAGAAAGTAGGGACTAAGCGACGGAGTGTCTCAACACTAGGTTGCTATAGTTGCTGCAGTTCCCTCTGCCTACCCTGCAATATGCGGGATAAAGCGTGAAGTTATAAAAAAATCACATATGTATTCAAGCTATATACGCCATAACAGCCTTTACGGTTAATACTGCATGCAAAAACCTTAATAAGTGACACATTTAAACGTATTTAATACCAATACGATTAAAAGGTACTTAGAATGCGTAATTAAGATAACTTCAAAGACACTTTGCGTTCAGTTATGTAGAGACGAGACCTAAATAACAGATCGGCATTGCGTGGGTTAGTAATGACATGTTATTAACAATTGTATAAATCCAATAACATATATTATAAATAAATGCCTTAAAGTCGGAATGTGTCTAATAATTAACGTGATAGTTGAGGATTCGATTCCTACTGCAGGTAATTATATATTTAAAAAATATTTCCCAATGTTGAAAAGTAAATTTTGGCGTATAGTTTTGTTAATATTTAAAAATATACTATATATTCTTGCTTAACTTAGCTTTGTAGAGTAAAAATTGAGAACAATATCAATAAATAGACTGTGTATATTAACTTTAGCGACCGTAAGTTCAGTAAACGGGGACGGAGAAGAGCAGAGACTAAGCAACGGAGTGTCTTAACACTAGGTTCGTATGGTTCCTGCAGTTCTTTCTGCCTAACCTGCCATGTGTGGGATAAAGCGTGAAGCTAAGAAAAAAACAAATATGTACAGCTATATACATAATGCAACGGAAGAACCGGTAGCAAGGTGTCTATCTTAACGGACCATAATAAAGTTATTTCTTTATATGTGAATATTCAATGACGCTATAAACATAATGTATTAAACCTTCGTATACATATGTAGTACATGTTTTAGGGTTCCATATTATACTGATGAAATGTTAATGCTTTAGTATGTTATTTTTTTACCAATATGCAAATATGTGTATTTGTGTTTGTATGTAAAATTCTTTTATTTTAAAGAACTAAAATACAGATAAATAATTTTTAAATAAAACTCATGTTTAAAGCATCATATACGTTTTACAAAAAAAACAGGATGTAATTGGCATTATTTTGAAATGGTAACTATAATGTAACCGTCAGAATAACTAGATTAACAAAGAATGAACTTAACATATATCTTTAAGTGTAAATCCAAATTCAAATTGAAGAATATTTAAAGAAAGCCCAATTTTTAATATTTCTTTGTTTTCTTTAAGTAAATAAAATAAACATCAGTAATTAAATCTAGAGAAACTGATTCACTAAAATAGTGTAGTGAAGTATATATGGTAGAGCTAGTGTTATTTATGTATGTTGCTGTCATCATGGTGACATTACTAGCATATATACCTTGAATTAACAGACAATGCGGTACTATAAATTAATAAATATTTATAGATAAATACAATAATATATATTATTATGTTTTTTTTCTTTAATTATATTGAAAAGATGTGTAGAGAAGTTTTAAGTTAGCATATTTAAGTTTTAACGTCATACAGTAGTCATATAGAAGATGTTGAATTATACATGTGTAAGGTGCGCGTTCGATTCCCTTTAGTAAAAATATTACAGAATTGCAGCTCTACTTATAGCAAGTATGGCTCTAAGTTCAACTATTCAATACATAATACGACTAAATTTTACTTATTAGATAATAAAATGAAGTTAAATAGAAAATAAAAAAAAGCTAAAATGATTTATAAACATTAATTTGAAGTAATAATTATTGAGCTCTTTATGATATAGATATAATATGTGAATAAAAACATGACAGTTGCAAGTTCAATTCCCACTTCAAGTAACGTAAAATTTTTTTTTAGTAAAGTTGCTTTTTACCTGGTTCAAGTATAATTATGCGTTTATTACTTAATATAATATCGTACACTGGTAAATTTACGGTAAACATATATACAAGTGGAACTTAAAAGGACCTTTTGACCTGTCAAGCGCTTTCAAAACAACTTCACACTAATATACGTGAGTTATGCCTGTCGTATACCAACCTTGAAAATTTACCTGTTCAATAGGTACGTAAAATTCTTAATGCGTAAAATTCATGAAATTTTAAACTTTCTTCCATTATTTTTTAATATTTTTAATAAATTAAAACGTTTTATATAAAGTTTTTGATGATTTTGGATCGTTTACATAATGTATCATTGTTAGCGAACCGAGAAATACTGCAGTGTAGGTGAACACTTTAACTACAGTATTTCTCAATAAGCAAAAACTATAGTTCAGTTGTCTTGTTACTAGTTATTTCTGTCTACCTCGCAATGTCCTCATATTGCACTTTAATAAACTTTGCATGTTGTATTTCAAAGTATTTTTTTTTTCATATATTTTTTAGATTTTTCATATATTATAAGAAGGGTGACATTTCTTATATTATTTGTCTATAAAGTATAATTCTTAACTATTGTGATAAACATAATCACAGCACTCTTGGTTTTCAACACACCATTCAACTGAGATGTGATAAATTAATTACATTAAACGTAAAAATCAAAACATAGTACTGTATAATATCCTCAAATGGCGTAAAAATATGATAAATATTTTTGTACCCAGATGAGTTGTCATCCAGTAACTACTTGTAGTTTTAACGACGACTCTACAGAAATTCCGACAATGTTTTGTGTGTGTCATCGAAATATACACATTGATTGTATCCGTTTCGATGATGCTTTATCGTCAGATCGAGGTCGTCAACAAATATCAAGGTTATTAAAGAAATGTGCACATAATTGTAATTTACTGTAGTTACATGTTAACATTTTCTCTAGTCAATTGATTATAATGAATCGACTTGTTGAAATAATTTAATTGTTATTTCAGATTAATTATATAAGATTGTACGAGTATGTACAGCCTAGACGATGATTTTCCTTTAATCATCTTCAAAGTCATATTGTAGTTTTAAGCACTAAGAGTAGTGTAGAGTTTATTCTTTTTAACGTTCATCGTTCACGTTATCACGTTTGATATTCTCGTACTAGATTACGCTGAATTCCTTCATGACTAGATGATTAAAGCAGTATATTAAGATAATAAAAAACACTTGAGCTATCGTGGCACAGCAAAACAGCGGCTGACTGTACACATTAAATTTGGATTCGAGATGCAATTGGATGGGATTTTCTCCTTTTAAGGATAAGGAACATCCTTTACTTCGTCACAGAGTACCTATGAAGAGTTTTTAAAGAAAATAGAAAATAGTATAGTTGACAGTAAATTCTATGTTCTTTTTTATGATTTTTTTAAAGTGTTAATCCACACTGAGGATAAAAAAATATTTAAAGAAAACATATTTAAATATACAAATTTTGATAAAGAACGCATGGCATGGTGGTGAGAGCGCTTGCACGGTTCGGGGGGCAAGGGTTCGAGTCCCGCTGCGTTCAAATTTTTATATGTTTTCTTTAAATTCTGTTTCTTTTTCTCCTTTAAGCAGTAATTTATCTCACAGTCCTAATAACTTACACTCCATGTATATATAAACTCAAGTACAAAAATCGATAAGGCGTGTCACTTTGATATATATAAAGGGTTTAACATAATCGTAAATTAAAACATTTGTTGCATAAATAATTTTTTAGTACGTATCGAATGATTAATTATACAGTGTCTTATAAACTGTCAAGCCGCATTGAGCAAGAGTAAAGGGCGTCTCGCCGTATATGGCGCTGACTGGCATTCGGACATCGAAGCCTTTTTATATTGAAGCGAATAATTTTCTTTTTTGAAGTAAACAATTGATTGTAACTTTAACCTATTTTAGTGAAAAGAGGTTTCAATTGGATTTTTTTAAATAATATTTGTAGATATGCTTTTAGCAGTTTAAAATTAGATTAAGATCATTAATTTATATAAATGTACTTAAAAAAATATATTATAGGGGAAGTGGTCATATTTTTATAGAAAACTTAAATTTTAAATTTAAAACCTTACTTTACCGTACATAACAATTAATTATCAATATAAAAACTTTTTGATTTACCTTAAATAAGGTAAATTTCAATGGCAGCAAATGTCAAGTTTCGGTGTCAAGCAAGCATTATGTCATCGCTTACACAAGAGATAAGAATGCATTGTTTAATTTGTATTAGTTTATGTTATGTGAATTGCCTCTGCGTCGCGTTCAGTAGGCGTAATGTACCTGAGAAGTGATTATAGGAAAATTATGAGAAAATACACTTGGAAATTGTATTGCTATGCCACAGTGACGTAACTTGTCGAATGTTTCAATTAATTGAAGGCTAATATCTTCTAAAACATATATAATATATAGTATATAATATTTGGCGTTGAATTCCGCCAATCAATACGCAATGCCACGAAAAAGAAGCGAAAGCGGAAGCGGAAAGCGGAAATATATCTGATTAATTATCGAACAGGGAACATATTTTTAAATTTTTTCGAGTAGCATATTCGATAACTTAACTTAGAGGCATTAAAGGATATAAGCATATATTGAAGCACAGATTACATATAAACTGAGAACAATAAAATGAAAAAATGAAAACGTAATCAAGTTTTTATTTTTAATAATACTTAATACTCCTACTTATGTATATAGATATAGTTAATGTTATTAGTATACTAAGATCGTGTGGTCAAATATCATTATCACTAACTAAAACGATTTCTCATAAAAACACACCAACCATTAAGTACATGAATATTATAAAAAAATAATAATTTAGTTTTTAGTTTCTTACAAAACAACCAATGTCGTTCAACGCATGACATTTAAGTTAACTATTTTTAATAAGTAAGACGGACGTATCTATCATAAGATCTGAACCCAAAATAAAGGTTATCCAAAATAACGAATGTTAAAAACAAGAGGTCGCCTCTTCACGCGTCCGCTTAAATCCGACCTATGGAAGAGGTCACATAAAATACGGCAAGACTTACGTATAAGATCAGTAATGAAATAACAAATGGATTCGTAATTGCTTAACTTACTGTAAATATATACGTACATATTTAGTATGTTTTTTCCGCGTAGTTGTCTTTTAAATTTAATTTTTTTTCTATTTAGCTTCACGCTTTATCCCGCGTATAGTAGGGTAGGCAGAGAGAATCGCAGAAACAATGGGAACCTAGTGTTAAGGCACTCCGTTCTCCGATTTCCGTCGTCTTTCGCGATGTTGCGTGTTGCGTGGCGCCAAACCCACAAACTGTTGCATTTACAGATAGACGCTGCGCCTCTCAAATAGTTGTCATTTAGACTTAAATGTGTATATTTAAAATTTACCTATTAGGTAAATATTGATCTTATAACCTGCTTTTTAGTGGAAACAAATAAGTGGTACATTATTAGTGGTATATTCGAAATACCGTCCTGATTTTCAGACGGTTTCCAGGAGGCACACGTTCAAATCCAGCTGCGTTAAAATTTTATACATGTTTTTTGAAAGTCATATAAATATATAGTAATAATTCACTACATTCTCTACATTTTGCTATCTGTTCACTAACTAATGTATTTTGCGTCCATAAAAGTCAATTATGTAAGAAATTAAATAAGATATCACATTTTACAAACTTCAAACTTCGTAAAAATGACTTTAGCAGCTTTTATATGGAAAAGTGACAAACTTGATCTACTTTTAAACTGCATATTTCTCCATACAAAATTTAGTGTAAATTTTGTTTTGTTAAACGTTTAACATTACTTCATAGTTAAGTAAAGATGGGAACAATGTCCATAGTCTAATTTGTTGAGCTTCTCAAGCAACCGTTGCTTCTTATATAACTGTTGAGTAAGTAACTCAAGTTAGGTTTTAAAATACTTAATCAGGTCGCTTCTTAAACGTCGAAATAAATGCTTTGTCACGAGGTTATATCCTATTTCAGTAATATGTAAAGAATTTATACATACACGATGGTTTACGGATTCGATTCCCACTCGGGTAATGGTTTTTTCAGTTTCCATTTTCTCCGCTTTGGCAACTAGGCGGCCGGCATTGAGTTGAGAACAAGGCGGGTAGCGGGAAACGGAGTGTCTTAACACTAGGTTTCCACGGTTCCTGCGGTTACCTCTGCCCACCTAGCTATATGCGGGACAAAGCGTGAAGCTATATTTATTAATTTATGTCTATTTATTTTACAGATCAAAAAGCAGGTAATAATACTTGAGTCAATTTTCATTCATTTTTATAAGGGAATTTTGTAAATCTATATATTTTGGTATCTACGCCTATAGGAGTAAAAAAAACGTCGAAAGCTTCTATAATAAGTGCAATATTTCAAAGAAAGAAACATCAGTTTGTTTTTTAGTTGATACAACATAAATCTTAAGAGAATCTCATGAAATAGTCGTAAATCATAAAACATGGTACTAAGACACTCCATTCTCGTTTTCCGCCTTTCAAGAAATTCCATGTAGTGGCGGAACTAAACGCCAACGTTCTTCTCCTTATCATAGATCTAATTGCCTTAGATAATTAATCAATGAGAAAATTTAAATATCTAAAATATGAAAAATAAAAAAAATCAATAATAATGTTAAATAAAAATATATATTTTTTAAGTATTTATGGAGCCTGCGACCATTTTTTTTATATACAGACAGTGTCCCACTACGCCTAAACGGCTTTACGCAACTAGGTCAGGTTCAAGAACTTTACACTTTTTCAATACTTTACGCAAATAACCAATACAAGTGTTTGAACTTAACATTACGTGCAGTGAATGATAACATGTTGACCTCATAATTGCTCTATCGCAAGAGAAAAGGTTATTTAGGTGCTTACTATGATATTTTATTGCAAAATTATTTTTATATACAATCTATTTGTATTTTGTATGTCTATACATTGCGCGCAGTTTACATCGTCCGATTGCTAATGCGATAGTTACGAGTTCAATCCTCAATAGATTTTCTTGATATATTATTTATATATATATATATATATATATATATATAATATATATATATATATATATATATATATATATATATATATATATATATATATATATATATATATATATATATATATATATATATATATATATATATATATATATATATATATATATATATATATATATATATATATATATATATATATATATATATATATATATATATATATATATATATATATATATATATATATATATATATATATATATATATATATATATATATATATATATATATATATATATATATATATATATATATATATATATATATATATATATATATATATATATATATATATATATTTTTTTTTTTTTAACAAAATTTACCAAAATATAGTAGCGACTTTAAAATTATTATTAATAAATGCTTAGCTTACATAGCTAATATTAACAATATTAACATTTGACACCGATGTTAGACAGCCTCCGGCTAGGTTGTAGAGGTCTGCTTTAAAACACATCCGAAATTTGTTTCTAAATACGTAACTTCGACCATTACTTGTTTCGCTCTCGGCTTTATTGTTTAATATAAAGGCTTCTCTTCATTTTCATATTATAAGTTAATCTGAACGATCGTGGCGCAGAGGCGAAAGCGTTTGCCTGTAAACGCGACGGTTTCTGGGTTCGATTCCCACTCGAGGAAGATGTATTTATCTATTTCCATTTTCTTCGCTCTGGCAACTAGGGAAAGCGCGGCATTGAGTTCCGCTACTCAACACACAGTGCCTCGAAAAAGGCGGAAAGCGGGGACGGAAAAAAATCAGGGACTAAGCAACGGAGTGTCTTAACACTAGGTTCGTTTGGTTCCTGCAGTTCCCTCTGCCTATCCTTTATCCCGCCTAAAAGTTAATCTAATTAGATTGCATGGTAATCTTTGAGATATAAAATTCATATATCATTCTATAGTAAGTAGAAAAGAAATCAGAGGAAGGGAAAGTTTCCTCAACTTACCTTCCTTAAGATCAACTAAAAATCAAAGACTATAAACTATAAACCAGAAAAACTAAGCTAAACTAACTAACTAACTAACTATAACTAACTAAATATATTGTGGAACTATATCGTTCGAAGAATAAAAAATTAATACCCTACGTAATACTCCGTAAATTATACGTATATGTATTTACAAAAATAGTGTAAAAATAACTCTTAATATATCATGTTTATCATAGTATAATGGTCATTACAAAGTTTCTTATTGGATATTCTTCACTCGAGTTCAATTAGCATATAAAACGGTGCGCCCGCGCATTCTCTCAGGTCTATAGAGATGTAGGTGGCGGTCCTTGAGATATAAAATTCAAAGAATTAAACAATAAAATTAACGTAGTCATTTTTATAATATATAGAGGACCGTCGTGGCGCAGAGGCGCAACGTCTGCCTGTAACGCGACGGTTTCTGGGTTCGATCGCCGGTCGGGGAAGATGGATTTTTCTATTTCCATTTTCTTCGCTCTGGTAATCTAGGCAAAGCGCGGCGTTGAGTTCCGCCACTCAACACGCAATGCCTCGAAAACGGCGGAAAGCGGGGACGGAGAAAGCAGGGGCTAAGCAACGGAGTGTCTTAACACTAGGTTCCCACGGTCCCTACAGTTCCCTCTGCCTACCCTGCCATGTGCGGGATAAAGCGTGAAGCTAAAAAAAAATCATTTTTCTTGTATATACGTAGATAGAGGGGACTGAGTATTACTCCATTTTCCACGTTCAGTTGATTTTTAGACACTTGTGTTGAATGGAGACACTTATTTTATTTATTAACCACAGTGAGAATCGAACCTGTTGCGTTAGTTGCCAAATGCTGTGCCTATGCATTATGACATCTTCCAACATGTAATATGGAATATATTTGAGATACATTGTTCAAAATTCAATTCAAATTTGCATAGACATTTATTTCTCATTTTAACATTTTTTGATTTATTATTTTACTTAGAAAATGTACTGACTTTGTCATCATGGATGTCACGTTCAATAAAGATATACCATATTGAGGCAATAGCATGCCTTTCCTCTTAGATCTCTTTAAATAACTGTGAATAGATAGCTGCTAAGGCTTGGGGTTGGTTTCCAGCCTCCCTGTTTGCAGTGTTAGCAAGTTATTGCTTTGCTGTTACGTCCAGGTTGTCATACATTTTGGCATTAGTTACTTATCTCAATACATTAGAAATGGTTGTCATAAAATAACTCATGTATGACTTCTTTTATCTTTCATGAACTTAGTACATTTTTTTTTCTTTCTTAATAGTAACAGATATTGAAGGAGGTCATGATTGTTTAGATTTCATAATATTTTTAATACTGTCAGTATTAATAATATTATGAAATCACATACATATAACATCTAATTAATCTACCGCATCTAACTATAGATATATATTTTAAACTATAATTTAAACTAGTACTATACTTTAAACAAGCGCCTTGTAGTATTTCAGAGCAAAAGAATCAATTTAAGTTGTTTGCTAATATAGACTAAGATTGATTGAGATATTTGTTACTTTCGATATACTGTTTTTATTTTGTTCTTTAAAATCATGATTTTATTTAAAATTCTTTCAAGTATTTATCAAATCATCTGTTATTATTTCATACGTTATTATTAATTTAGTAAACAAATTATTCACTGAAAACTTTTATTGGGCAAGTAAAATATACGGTGGCCTAAATCTTAGTATAAATATGTGTACAACACTATTTAACTAAGTAATTAAACATTGTCGACACGCGCCCTCCAACATCATTATTAAGCCAACATCGTAGGTATTAGTGCAACCGTATTTCTGTTTGTTCATTGATATTAACTAATACACTATATATGTATGTCTGTATGTACATATATACATATACATATATACATACATAAAGTTTTCAAATTTAGAAAATTATTTTAATTATTAGTACTTAAATATTTTAAAACTTAATTTATTAACAGAAACATATGAAAGAAAGCAATATGAATTTTTCTTTTTTTATTACAGAGGCTGTCACTGCACATAGCGGTGGTCTTGCTCGCGGTGTACCACACCTGCAGGGCAGACCGACTTAACCGCGCTATACCTAACAATCCAGTACAAAACTATGCCGTATTTGGAGCACCGATATCGGCCGATTTGAATGAGGATGGTTATTTCTATCCGAAACCAGACATACCATTCCCACCACCACCAACGCCAAGTACGCCACCACCACCGCCGCCACCAGAGCCAAGTTCACCACCACCGCCACCGCCTACGACAAGAGCACCAACGTACAGTACTATTTTAGATGTAACTCGAACTACAGGATACAATTATCCCACACCTAGCATTCCTTTTACTTTCCCAACTAGACCACCACCGCCACCCCCGCCACCATCAACCAGACTTCCGCCTCCACCACCTCCTCCACCAACTAGACCTCCACCTCCACCACCACCACCACCACCACGTACTAATCCACCACCTCCGCCTTCTCCACCACCAACGAGACCCCCACCCCCAATTACATCAAGACCCCCCACATATAGTACAGTATTAGATGTTACAAGGACTACAGGATACAATTATCCAACACCTAGTGTTCCTTTTACTTTTCCAACTAGACCACCACCACCACCACCTTCAACCAGACGACCACCACCTCCACCTCCACCACCACCAACTACAAGGCCACCTCCACCACCACCCCCGCCAACAACAAGGAGACCATCTCCTCCCCCTACTACAAGGCGACCAACTTATAGCACAATATTAGATGTAACTAGAACTACGGGGTACAGTTACCCTACTCCTAGCATTCCATTTACATTCCCTACAAGACCTCCACCCCCACCAACTACTAGGCGCCCACCACTGCCACCACCAACAACAAGACCTCCACCTCCACCACCTCCTCCTACAACTAGACCACCGCCCCCACCACCTCCTTCTACAACCAGACCTCCTCCCCCACCACCACCGCCTACAACTCGACGCCCACCACCACCGTCAACTACACGTAGACCTCCAACATATAGTACTATAATAGATAATTTCAAAACTACTGGTTACGAATATCCAACGCCTAAAGTGCCTTTTACGTTCCCAACACGCGCACCGTCAACTCCAAAGCCACCGCCATCATCTACCTACTTACCACCAAGTACCAGACGGACACCTCCGCCTACAAGGCCACCACCCTCAACATACCTTCCTCCATCAACACGAAAGCCACCCACGCGACCCTCACCACCACCTTCACCTCCATCTACTTATCTTCCTCCTACAACAAGACCACCACCCCCGAGAACACCACCATCAACGTATCTACCCCCGTCTACAACTAGGAGGCCACCACCAACCACTAGACGTCCTCCACCTCCTACCACAAGAACTCCACCTCCACCGCCTCCACCACCAACAACCAGACCTCCACCGCCGTCTACTCGCCGACCCTCCACATATTCAACGCAACTACCCGACTATAGAACTACTGGATACGATTATCCTAAGCCAAAAGTAGAATTTACATTCCCAACACGTCCTCCTGTATATATTCCGCCCTCAACAACTAGAGCACCACCTGTATACATTCCGCCCTCAACAACTAGAGCACCTCCTGTATATATTCCGCCCTCAACGACTAGAGCACCACCTGTATACATTCCGCCCTCAACAACTAGAGCACCTCCTGTATATATTCCGCCCTCAACAACTAGAGCACCTCCTGTATATATTCCGCCCTCAACGACTAGAGCACCACCTGGATACGTTCCGCCCTCAACAACTAGAGCACCTCCTGTATATATTCCGCCCTCAACGACTAGAGCTCCTCCTGTATATATTCCGCCTTCTTCAACACGACCCCCTTTTATACCTGACGAAGGGTACTTCTACGACAAACCTTCAGTACCTTTTGTATTTTAATTTAGTGAATAAATGATACTTAAAATGCCATAAGTGTAATTGTGATACCAATCTGCGTATGGTTGTTAAATTAATATGCATGTACATACAAATATTAAAAAAATATAACAAAAATTACACAAAATTAAGTATAAAGAGTGTGTAAGATTTTAAAAAATTGTCGAAAATCTCGTTCTTTATTTTGTAAATAAAGACTTTTTTGGTTTTTTTTTTCCTTAATATTGATATACATTTTGAAGTCCGAACTTTTTAAAGTATTTAGCTGAAGTCAGCTGAAAGTGTTTATGGTCTATTATATTCAATATATGTATATATGTGTATATATATATATATATATATATATATATATATATATATATATATATATATATATATATATATATATATATATATATATATATATATATATATATATATATATATATATATATATATATATATATATATATATATATATATATATATATATATATATATATATATATATATATATATATATATATATATATATATATATATATATATAAATATGTTACAATAATACTCAGAAAATTGATTGTTATATCGCCACTGCCTTAAACTAATGCTAATTTTAAGATTGTAAAATATATTTTTTAAATAAACATTAAATTAATATTTTTCCTTTTTTTTTTTTAAGTAACTAACACACATAAAATTTTACTACAAGTGTTATTAAATAATATGTGGGGTTAAGGAACTCCAGCGTTGAGTTATTTTACATCATTACAAACGTCTGAATATATTAAAAAAATAAATAAATACTTTAAGATAACATATAAATTTGAAACGCATCGGGATTTGAACCCGCGCCTAGTGCAAATCGTGGAAGCGCTCTAATAGCAAAGCCATATGTTCTTCATCACACCGCGTCGAAATTTTTATATGCTATATTTTTTTTTATGGGAAGGACAAGGCAAACGAGCGGTCGGGTCACCTGATGGTAAGTGATCACCGACGCCCACGGCCCTGTGTAACAACAGAGGTGTTACAAGAGCGTTGCCGGCCTTTAAGGTGGACGTAGACGCGCTTTTTGAAGGTACCCATGTCGTATCGATCAGGAAACACTGCCGCAGGTAGGCTATTCTACATTAACGTGTTGCGTGGAAAAAAGTTCCTTCGGAACCGCACAGTAGAAGAGTTCCACGTGCCCAGATGGTGGGGATGATATCTTAATTTGTGTCGTACTGTGCGGTTGGAGAATTGAGCGGCAGGCACCAGATCAAAAAGTTCTCCAGAACACTCCCCATGGTATAAGCGGTAGAGAACGCACAGTGATGAAACGTCTCTACGCAGCGCCAAAGTGTCTAAGCCTTTCACACTCTACGGCTCTACGCTGTATGCGATCAAATGGTTCAAGTTGATACTAGGGTGCCCCAGACCAGAGATGAGAACATTACTCCATGAGAAGCCGAACCTGGGCTCTATACAGAGCCAATCGGTACATACAACTAAACTATACAACTTATTGCGTTGTTAGCATCTCTGTAGGGAGATTTTTACAAGTTTCCGCCACCCAAATATTATTACAGAGAATCCTCACTAAGAATAGGAATAAATTTTAAACAAAATATACAATAGTATGAACGCAGTGGAATTTGATTCATAGTAAAAATTGACACTTTAAAAAGGTACTAAATAAATCAATAAGTACTTTAAAGAAAAAAACTAAATATTTACAGATTTGTTAGAATTATACAAATTATTTTTAATAAAACTTAACCTAACTAAATTTAGGTTTCTATATTAGAACCACAAATAAAACAAAATAAGGAAATCTTTTTTCCCATCTTCACACAGCTAATATCAGGTGGAATACTAGCCAGTCAGCATTTCATCACACTCAGCCATGTATCATGTAATTTTTTTTATTAGCTTCACGTTTTATCCCGCATATTGCAGGGTAGGCAGAGGGAACTGCAGCAACTATAGCAACCTAGTGTTAAGACACTCCGTCGTTTATTCCCTGCTTTTTTCCGTCCCCACTTTCCGCTTTTTTCGAGGCATTGCGTATTGAGTGGCGGAACTTAACGCCGCGATGTCAATATTAATAATTATATAAAAAAATAAATAATTCACTGCACATACTTATAGCACAAAAGTGACGAACATGCTTCGTGCCACGGTATTAAAACACAAATAACAAAAAAATAATTAATTTGTGCACAAACAAAATACTATCGTGCTGTACAAGCATAATTTCAAACGCAGCTATTATATATGACAAAACACTCTTCCTAGAAATCGCTACTTAAATTTATTAAGTGAAGAAATCAATTTTCGTTATTAATTAGCTTGCTAACAGAATATACGACTTGTTTCACTTTCAGAGATATATTACACTTATTTTTTAATAATTGTAAAAAAATTGAAGACCGTTGTGGCGCAGAGGTGGAGCATCTGCCTGTAAAAGCTACGATTTGTGAGTTCGGCGTTGCGTTCCACCAATTAACACGCAAAAAAAAGGTGAAAAGTGGGGAACGGAGTGTCTTAACACTAGGTTCCCATGGGTTTTGCGGCTCTCGCTGGCTGTCCTGCTATGTACGGATTTAAGCGTGAATACATGACAAAAAACATATTTGAGTTTATCAGCGTTGAGTTCCGCCACTTAACACGTAATGCTTCGACTTATTGACTTCGAATATTCGACACCTAATGCTTTAAAAAATTATTAAACTTGCATGAAGATCGAAAATTCAGTTATAGTAATGTAATAATTAGTGTGGACTAAAACTTTAAATGAAGACACGAAAAGGACCTGACGATGTCATTGTAAGCTGATTAATACAAAATCTTTGAAATTAAGCAAAAAATCTAAGCGATATATAAAAATATTCTGAAATTCTATAATTATATTATAATATTTGTGTAGAACTTTCGGAACATTTAGTCTAATTATAATTTAAAAAAAGGTTAGTTATTTAAATTTTTATTTATAACTATATGTATAACAACAATTTCACTCGCTAGATTATATGGTGGATCTCGTAGTACCGTCCTCGCTACGCTTCGCTGCTTTGCGTTGTAGTGATGTAAATTTACGTGCAACACCGTTATGATCTAATTATTATAATAATTTTAAATCTTTTATAGTGTAAAAAATATCTAAAATTCAAAAACATCAAAACAGAACAGTGTTGCTAATACTAAAGTGAATTGACTTCAAAAAACTCGAGGAAAGCTTGGACAGGCAAGGAAGTGGACTTAGTGGACCTAAGCACTTGGCGCTGTCGAGTTACATAAAATCAATCCTTTTTGTATTATTTCCTGATTTTAAACATAATCAGTAATATTTGAATCCTAAACACAATCTAATATTTGGTAATTTCCCAACAATTACTTATTAATTCATTCTTAAACACAAAGAAATCAAAAGTTAAAAAATTAAAAACAAAAAAGTTACAGTTTTTGTAACTTAACTTGTAACAATTATGCATTTCATTTATATGCCAATGTTAAAAATGACTACAGAATTTTTATATTCCAAGAAAATCATAATAAATAAGAATTATGAGGACCGTCGTGGCGCAAAGGCGTTAGCGTCTGCCTGTAAACGCGACGGTTACTGAGTTCGATCCCCAGTCGGAGAAGATGAATTTTTCTATTTCCATTTTCTTTGCTCTGGTAAACTAAGCAAAGCGCGGCGTTGAGTTCCGCCACTCAACATGCAATGCCTCAAAAACGGCGGAAAACGGGGACGGCGAAAGCAGGGGCTAAGCAACGGAGTGTCTTAACACTAGGTTCCCACGGTCCCTGCAGTTCCCTCTGCCTACCCTGCCTTGTGCGGGGTAAAGCGTGAAGCTAAAAAAAAATTAAAATAATTAAGAAAAAAATCTGCAAGGTCTGCATATATTTTGCTTGTGTTCAAAGCAGGCATTTAGTCTTTCTTTTATTACCAATTAATGACTCCAACGCGGATTAAATGTGAATAATTTTTCAATGTCATAGAAAATTTAATATCTATAATCTAAACGTTTCGAAATATTTGGCTAAGCAAATAATTACACCTATGTTTAATTTAAGTACATATTTTTTATTATTTTAATATGGTACATTTTACTATACCAACTAAGTTCGTGGAATATGTTATAAAATTTGTATAGGATTACAAAAACATTAAAACAAAGAGAAATCATAAATATATATAATGCTACAATTAATAGTATATCGATAATAATAAACGTAAAAGTATGCGTACCACCACTACTGCAACACAGCTCTCAAAGAAAACACCGACCATACTCGCCAAGAATTCGCATTTTTCAGCTCAGACGCGATCGACGCGTTGCAAACAACGATTAAATTTAACCGTGAGTGATGTGATCCACAAAAATCTATTAAAATCTCCTAAAATCCGTTAAAATGTCGACCAATGGCTCGGATACTAGCTCGCATATAAGGCAATTCGGTTTGTACAGGACCATAGACGCAAAAACCGAGGAGTTCCTCAAGTTGTCCAAAAAACGGCAACTTAAACAAGGATGCGCGTGCGCAGCAATCTCCACTGTTATCACCGTTGCGGTTGTGATTGTAAGTTTTTTTTATTTGTGAAAGTGTATATAATTTACTAATTATGTTAATTTATTCTAGTTATCGTGTATTTTTTATTTAGTAGTTAACTCGTTGCTTTATACTGTTTTTGGATTAGAGAAATGTTAATAACTTATGACTTAATGTTGTATAATACATTTTCTTATATTGTACAAGGATTATTTAATAAAAAAAAATTGTTTTATTATTTAAATATGTAGATATATTTTGAAATTATTATTTGTACACTAGGAAAAGAAAAATGTTGCAAATTAAAAGTTTACTTTTAAGTATTCATTATTTTCTAAACGAACCAGCCATTACTACCCTTTTGTGGGGGGACTAACATGACCGTTAGTGTATTTTAAACAATCAAATATTCAAGTTTTCAAATATGTAGTTACTTTAAAGAAATAAATTTTTAAGATAGTTATTTTTATTTACAAGCTTTATACTTTAGTTGTGTATAACACAAAACATAATCTAAGTGCTGGAAGTAATTTCGACCGCAGGAACAGTGAGTTACAACAACACCACTAACGTGATGCAATATAACATACATATATATTTACCACTATGACTACAATCATTCAATTATGAATAGTTTTTGAGATAAGTGCGTTTGCCCCAACAAATTATTAATATATTATCATAACATTACACGTATGTATATATATATATATATATATATATATTTATATATATATATATATATATATATATATATATATATATATATATATATATATATATATATATATATATATATATATATATATATATATATATATATATATATATATATATATATATATATATATATATATATATATATATATATATATATATATATATATATATATATTATATATATATATATATATATATATATATATATATATATATATATATATATATGTCTCTTACAAAATATTATATCTATAACAATCAGAAAGCACAAGGCTTTCAAAATCCGAGGTAATTAGAGGAGTTTTACACTATCTAATAAAATCTACTAGACTCCACTCTAACATAATCAAGAAAACCAAAGACTATTATTATTGTAAATTATAAACATCCAAAACTACACCTCTTAAAACGCGCTCGACATCGCTCACGTTAACTAAACATTACGTGCAATTCAAAACACTTGTAAATATACAAACAAATAACAACAATGATTATTTTAATGGTCCACAATGTTCTTCCTCGGCTATTTACAAAACAGTTAGAGCGTTGGTTTAAAGCATTTTCTCTTACATTGTCCGCAAACGTTTTTGTCACTTGAATTGTTAAACTATCCGTGACAGTTGCATCTTAAGTAATGCGTTATAAGAAGACAGCGGATGCAAGCGTTTTATATAGATATGTTGCCATGAGTGCTTATAATAAAATAAAAAAGTAATCGTAAAAGAACCGACGTGGCGCAGAGGCGTAGCGTCTACTTGTATACGCGACGGATTGTTGGTTAGATTCCCATGAGGGGAAGATAAACTTTTCTGTTTCCATTTTCTTCACTCTGGAAACTAAACTAGGCAGTGCACGGCGTTCCGCCACTCAATACGCAATGCCTCGAAAAAGGTGGAAAGCAGAGACGGAGGAAGCAGGCACTAAGCAACGAAGTGTCTAAACACTAGGTTCCTATGGTTCCTGCAGTTCTCTCTCCCTACCCTGCCATGTGCGGGATAAAGTGTGAAGACATAAAAAAAATAAGATCTTACATTTTCACTATCTTTATACATTTTAAATAAAACAATTTAAACGGATATTAAAACGTATATTTTTAATATTGTGGAAACCCGACGAATCGCACCCTTTGTAATCCGTGGTAAAATGATAAAATATGGGAATAATCCGTTTAAATTGTTTTGTTTGAGTTGTGTAAAGAAATATTTTTATGCTTTTTACGATATATAGAAGAGTAGCAAGATCCTCTCTTCCCTCATTCGCTTGGTGTTAAAACACTCTGTTTTCCATTTTCTGTCCAATTTTAAGGCCACGTTGAGTGGCGAAACTCAACGCCGCGCTATATTTTATTGTCAGAGCGATGAAATGAGTGTAACTTATTCCCTAGAAGGAATCAAACTAGTAACTGCCGCGTTTATAGTCAGACGTTGTAACCACGACGGCTGACGGTAGTAAAATATTTCTAAATAAATGGGCCTTTAGTTCAAATCACATTAAGAAGCTATTTGTTGCATAGACTTTTTAATTACAAAAATTTAATTCACGGTTAAGACGTTGGCTGCAAACAATTGTCACCACAATTATATTTTAGAAGCAACATTAAAAAGTTTAAAAATTTCTTGATATGACCCTAAAAACCTTAGCTTTAACTTCTATATTTAAAAGAATCTTATTTATCCTGTAAAAAAAGATGAAAGAAGCAAGTAGTTTTTATAGATCCTTCAGTCACAAGACACTAAAGTATTATTAATTACAATCTATACAACGTAGTTGATACAATAACATATGAACAGAAGAAAATGTTCATAACAATAAAAATTTCAAAGGAATGACCTAACGTATGTATAATATTTATCAATTTCAAGTCTGCTACTTGTAATGTTCAGTGCTCAGTGGTGAGAGCGCTTGCACGGTTCGCAAGAGGGCGTGGGTTCGAGTCCCGCTGCGTTCAAATTTTTATATATTTTCTTTAAGTATTTTTCTATTCCTCAGTGTGGATTAACACTTTGAAAAAAATTATTAAAATATTTGTAATGTTTTGTTCGGCTTTTAAACTTATGCATATCACGCATATATATTGCTTGTTGTTTCAACTCAAGGTTGAGAATGGTAGTTATTATAAGGGATATGTCATCCATTTCCCCTAGCAGGAATCGAACTAATAACTGTCGTGTTAACATTTAGGCTTTGTGCCGCTGAGACGTCGGGTCTTATGATAAACATATTAATATAATGCAATAAAACATATAAACGTTATTTCTTGTCAAAATAATTACTTTTCAATTTGTGGAAGTTGTTTTAGTTTTACATTTCAAGAGACCAGTTTCGACTTAGAAATTTATCTACTAATTCGCAAGAGGACGCGGATTCGAATCCCGCTGTGTTCAAATTTTTATGTTTTCTTTAAGTGTATATATAATTTTTCGTTGGAAAACCCTTATAAATAAAAAATATCATGATAAGAAAAGAAATTGTTCATAATTGAACTGACATGGATAATATCATATTAATTCCTAGAATCAACTAGCACGGCCTTAGTATCGCATGCTAGTATTGAAAGTAGGAGACAATAGTAATAATAATTATAGTAAAGCCGCGGTTTCTCACGTTTAGCACTTTCGGCCATAGCGTGGCGGGTTAAGTGTTATTTCGACTTCCGGTCAATGTAATCGAAGATAATCTGAGTTAGATAAGAGTGAGAGTGTTTAATGTTCAAAGACTTGTTGCGTTTAGTAATAATTGCCATTAAAGCGTTGATTAAATGGTTAACTACAATTTACGTTAATTACAATTAATGTGAATCTATTGAATTATTTTAGGGTTCTTTTTAAAAAAAACTCCATATGTGTTGATTTTAACGTTCAGTTTTCAGTGTATTTTCCTTAATAAAATTAATAATAATGCTCTTGAAGGAGAAAAAACAACAAAATTCGAATGTTTTATTTTAAATCTCGCTGCATTTTATATGAAATTCCTGTTGCAAAGTTACCCAGCACATTCTAATATATCAGTGTTAACGAAAGAAATAGTGCTAACATTTGTGATAGTAATAAAATATATGTTTTGGGTAAGTTTATGTCAAAGTGCAGTTTTTCTAGTACTTTTGCAAAGGAAATTGTATTTTCTTCTATGTTTGTAAAAATATTAATCATTTTTGTTTAAGTAATATATTGACGGTAAAATATACTTTTGGTATTAATTTCCAAATTTTAAAATTAAAATATTTTATTTATCGCACTTTGTTTAAAAATAATAAAAAGAAAATCTTATATCACTAAAATAGGCGGAAACTGTAGTATTCATGGATGTGTATTTATGTATTAAAAACTCACCTCAACTCTATATTTTTTAACAATACATGTAAAAATCATTTATATATCAGTTTGTCATTTTTAAGCTAATGACAATATCAACATTAATTGCATGTTACAAAATATAACTACTACACATTACTATAGACATCAATTAAGTAATTAATATTAGAATATGTAAATTTTATATTCAATAATATTTTTCCTTTCACTTTCAGATCGTCATAATTATCTACGAATACAACACGATCTCCCATTCGAAACCGAAAAGTAACATACGACAAAACTGGCTTAGTTTAATGAACAACAGCTTAGAGGCGATGCCATTTGAAATAAAATTTGATAAAGCCAAAATAAATCCGGCAACAATTCAAATTTTACCATTAATACTGAAAACAATAAAGAAAAATGTTTATTTTGACAAAATTTTAGAAGATTCTGTTAATTCAAGCACTTCATATGATAAAAAAGATTCTACGGAATCAGTTTCTTATAAAAATACACTTACAAGCTCAAAAAATTGGGTGCGCTTTCCAGTATCAAAACTTTATACAATCGAATACAAAACTTCTCCTATTTTCTATTTTAAAAATCCAACAAAAAACATAGAGTATTTCACAAAAATAAGAAAAATTAGGGACTACAAGAGGGTCATGAATTATGTGGATAAAATGATTAGTGACAAGGTGTCACTCGGAACTACAATACCGATGGCAAAATATATTTACAATGCTTATAGAATACCAAACACAGAATATACAACACCTATGACAAAAAGAAAAAAAAGCGATGAAAATTATAAAAATATAAAGAAACCAGTTAGTCAATCACATACACAGACTAAAGTAACGAAATGCGGCTGTAAAGATAGTGTAAGAGATTTGTTAACCAAATTTATAACTAATCTTAAAGAATTATTACCAAGCGTGACAAATAAGCCTCCCAATACTTCAAATATGTGTAAAATTCACAATTCAATCAAAGAAGTAAAAGTTACAGATAAGGGAGTTCAAACAAGCGTAAATTTATGTAATGATTCTCCGCAAAAGGCCAAAGAACTATCAGAACAAAAACAATATATTTCCAAAAAATATCTAACACAAGATGAAATACCACGTTATGATAGCAAATTCATTAAATCTAGTGCAACTATAAATGATGCTGGTGAAAAATTAGATCCATATAAACCATTTATGGCGAAACAAAAATCAACAGACCAATATATAACGACAAATTCTAATAAACAGGAAACAATCACAATAGGAAACATTGAACACAACACAATTCAAAACAAAAAACAATCAACATTCTTAGAATTACAAAGAGACGATGAAAATTATAATAACACAGAATCAAATATATACGACTATTTCAAGCTTCTTGATGCCCATAGCTTAGAATTAGTTAAGAGAAAACTTATTCCAGCTAGAAACAAAACAAAATTTTCTGAGAATAATATTAAAACAAGTATTTTGGAAGATGTTTTCTCACCTTCACCATCACCTTCACCTTCATCTTCACCTTCACCTTCACCTTCACCTTCACCTTCATCTTCACCTTCACCTTCAGCTACACCTTCACCTTCACCTACAACTTCGCCTTCACCTTCACCCTCACCTTCACCTCCATATAATACAAGTAAATCAGGATCAGAAATCAATTCAGGTAACAATAAGCTAAACATATCTGAGACTAAAGATTCCGAGTATATTAATATTGACATAATAGATAACACATCGCAAAATGAATTTATTGATACCACAGTACAACCATTAATTACCGACACAACGACCTTGGAATTTTTTGTAACTGAAAAATCAAATAATTCGACTACTATGAATGACACTATGTTACATTTTGACGATATAACCGTTGAGGAAGAAATGCATAAAGCCTCAACTGATAATCCTGAAATGAGTATAAAAAATCTTGAAAATATGATTAAAAAGTTAAATAATTCTACATTATTAAGCAATACCACCAATGCTTCTGAATTTGAATGGGAGTTAGTCGATGTTGTAGAAGACAAATATAATGAAGATAATGTATTTTCAAATTCAATGGTACCACAGAGTAGATCAAGTTATTTAGAAATCCAACGCAATGAATGGAGAAACGAAGAACAGCAAGATTATGATAATAATTTAAATAATTACTTACTAGAGTAATGTTACACAATAATAATATTATGCACCTTAAATTATATTAAAATATGTTATGTAATATATGTTTTTATTTTCTTCAAATATGGTATATACATACATAAAAATATAAATAAAAAAATATATAAATTTATATTTCAACAATATGAAACTGTTCAAAAGCATACATTTTAGTCAAAATATTACTTATTTTTTTAAAAATATATATTTCTACTTTCAGATAGTTCTACTAATCTACGAGTATATGATTGCAGTAGAAGCCACAGTTGTACAAACGAAGGATATTAAGAATAAGACCAAATATATTAAAGAGACGCCAATAGCGGACAGACTTGATGGAAATTATTTAGGTGTAGATCAAGATTATTATGAAAAAATACCATTCCTCATTAATGATTTACAAGAAAGCTACAATGATTTATCTGAAGCGCAAATACGATCATCAAGAAAAGAACACAGATCTATAAATAGAAGATTAAAGACAAGATTTTCTGCCATTCCAAATAAATTTATAAGGAGGACAAGTCCTAGACCATTTGTTTATGAACACAGAAGCCCATATCCCATGCCTTTTACAAAAACAACCACAGATCCCAAGCTGTGGTTCGAGCAATATCGTAATTCTCTAAGGTTAAAAAATCTACGTAATGTTGTTAAATATCTCGAAAGAACGTTAAACGCTAAATTCAGTGATTTTTACTTACCTAGTGCCGAAGATACTACTTTTTCACGTCCCTATATTCCAGTTGATAATGATAAAGTAAATTCTGAAGTCGCACCCCAAAAGGTAGTTAAAAGTAATATTAGCCCAAACCATTATACTGATCCTTTGTTGGTTTTTAAACCTGATAGTCCTGGAGAAATAAATTTATTAGCAGACGGCTTTAGATTTGCGCCATCGTTAATGTTACGACAAGAAGAAAATGCTAATATTGATTCTACACGAACTAATGCAAGACAAAACTGTAGAATTAGTGGGTGTTCACAACACAATAGAAATCGAGTTAAAACATATTTTATTCCTAATTCAGAGAGAATTAGGAGCACATCACTTCCAGTTATAAATAATAAGGCAAACGTTATGGCTCCAAAACTAGAAATCTATCCGCAAGAAAACAAAAAAGAATATAAAATAGAATTGGATAAAATTTATATAACAACGTCAAGGCCAGTTTTATTTCAGTTTAGACAAAAACCGACGCTATCTACGAGACGAGTCTCAAATAAAAATAAAAGTTCAAGACTTTTAGATGTTAATAAGAGAGCTAAGTTTTCCTCATCATTTACTTTTGATAACAATAGTTCTACTTTGAGAGATAAAATTTATGAAATATTAATGAGAGGTAATGAAACATTTAAAAGGCAACGAGACCCTGCGTTGTTTGACAATTATATGCCTAATTTGAAACAAGAAGAGACGATAACACCTGCAACTGTTATGAAGCATTCAGAAGAATCAAATCTGCCTCGTATTGAAGACTACCACGTCGGCAGTTCAGGTATCATACCAATTGAAATAAGTTCTACTCAAACGTATCCTCTTTTTACATCAGTTCCACCACCAAAAGATATTTATATTCCAAATCAAGAGCAAGCATCCACGAATCCTCCTGATATAATTAAATTTAGCCCAGAAGATGCTAAAGTTCCAGATCAGTATTTAAATTTGAATATAGGGTATGCCAACATAGATAGGGTCACTGAAAGTGACATTATTTGGCAAAATTTTGAAAGCTCTAGAATTAATAACGATGAAAAGGAAGCAAATACCTTAATTATAAAACTTAAAAATAGGTTCGAAACTACCACCGAAGCCAATTTAGATGAAGCAGAACAAGATAAGTTTGTTAGTACTACGGAAGAAGAAGTCGAATCAACGACAAGCACATACGTGCCTCAAATAAACGGGCACTATAGGAACGTAAAAAATAAAACTTTAATTTTATTACAAGAAAGTTCAGAAAAATATAGAAAGAAGAGACTCGAAGAATTACTATCGATACGAAACTCGACCTATGTCCCCGTGTACGTGGATATAGTGAGGCATAGAAATAATACTATTAGTAGTGACTTAAGTTAATGTAAGCAACACTTGTGATGTCCCACCGACTTACTTTGAACTTTTAATAAGAAATATTTCTATTAATGAGATTGGCTTGTTGATTTAAATGAGTTTTGTTATTTTTTTTACATCGTTTTCTATAATCTCTTTGACAAGAGTGACAAGTGATAAGTTAAAAGATTAATGCTATTTATTATTTACTTTATTTAATAATAATATGAGCAAAGTTTTGTTTTTTTTTTATATTCTGAACAGCAATTACGTAACAATTTGTAAATAAAATAAGTTCTCTACTATTATGTATGTGTTTTTTTTTAATATTTTCTTCAGCTTCTTCCATTTTCATACATTACCATTTTAAATGATCTTTTACTTATCTTAATAAAGTATACATAATAGCTTTTGTAGTCTACAAATGTTACTACTTTTCATTTTACAGTTTACGGAAGAATTCAATAAACTTCGAAGATTCGTAACTTTTTAGCTAATAGGGAACGACTTGTGACATTATTGTAATGATCTACTGATGATCTTTTTATTAAATTTTATTATTTGATTACTGTTGCGATTATAAACATTACATTGTCAAACCATACTATGAAATATATATAACAAAATTATAATTATATAGTGTCATTATATCTGTTGAGGATCTTAGGGGCGCAGAGGCGTAGAGTCTGCCTACAAACGGGTGGGTTCAATTCCCACTTGGAGAAGATGGATTTCTTCATTTCTTTTCTTCTTCGCTTTGGTAACTAAACATGCTGTGGCGACCATTCCGCCACTTAACACACAACACTTCGAAAAAGCGGTAAGGTAGAAACGGAGTGTCTTAACACTAAATTACTTTTAGATTAGATTTCAGCGGTTCCCTTCTGCTTGCTGTTAAAATCGGGATAAAGCGAGATGCTAAAATAAATGTATAATTTATAATGTATACAATAATAAAATAAAATTGGTATAGAATATCATGGCCGTTACTAGCGCCATCTCTTGAGATATATAGAAACGACTTTGAAGTTAATCATTTGATCTATTATAGAAGAGAATATATTAACTTAAGGTACTAGTAGATGGCAGTATAACATATCTTTTTTTATATTATCTTTAAAACACGAATTGCAATGTATTATATGGGAAAATACTTAATTTATCATTCAAAATTATGTAAAACATAAAATTCTAATAAATAATTTTTAATTTAGTGGGAAATGGAGATCCAGGCCAGATTTTCTGTCAACTTACCCCCATTAACATACATAATTATATATATATATATATATATATATATATATATATATATATATATATATATATATATATATATATATATATATATATATATATATATATATATATATATATATATATATATATATATATATATATATATATATATATATATATATATATATATATATATATATATATATATATATATATATATATATATATATATATAAATATATATATATATATATATATATATATATATATATATATATATATATATATATATATATATATATATATATATATATATATATATATATATATATATATATATATATATATATATATATATATATATATATATATATATATATATATATATATATATATATATAAAGTTAGTAAAGTTATATGGTTACTTTTATTCTCATTTCTTTTGAATGTTGCTTTAGAATTGTCATATACCTAAGTAATCTGGTGGGTACAATAACAATTTAAAAGCTTATTTTCTTGGCTTTTTTTTCTGAAAATATCTTCATAAAATTTACACTAAACGTAATAAAGTTAGTATTATATTTTTTAAAAATATTTTCGTTATTGTAAATTACAAAACTAAAAAGGAATTCTCCTTTATAGAACATTAGGTTTAGTTTACGCCTGCTCTATGCTTTTGTTAAAAAATAATCATGCCATCCATTTAAGCGTTTAGATAACTTAGAATTTGTATCTTATAAGAAACACTAGAACTTAGTCATTAAGGAATGTCATAATTAGTGAGATAGTAAAAAAATACAATTAATATATTTTTTTAAAACAAATCAAAGTTTTTATTAAATAATCTGTAAATATATGTTGTAAAAGCTATTTTTCGCTCTCATGACCTTAGTGCAACGAATTTATACGACATTATAACGTGACCTAACTATATGTGTCTCTTTCTGGCAACAGCAGTAACCTATCTTCCCTTTCAGCTCACGCATCTTAAGAAAATCCCCGTTACTTTTACCTTCGCAAAAAGGCGCTATCTGCAATCATTTCAAGCTGAACATTATACATATAGCTGCCTCTTTCTTTTTTATACACAATAGTAAATAGTATGAATGAGATAAATATATTGTTTACGGATTAAGAATACCGGTGGTGCAAGTTTTTGACAGTACGTTTTAAACTTCGAAGTTCGTAAGATGTAATAAAAGTGCTAAATAGTTTCGTGAATGTAATTTGTGAAATAAAATATAACTTTTTGTGTGAAAAAGTGGTATTTTAAAATGGTTTCCAATTAAAAAATAAATTAAAGGTACGTATTTGTTATAATAATCTAAATAAGTGGTTAGCAAAAATAATGTTTACTTGCGGAACTTTCTTTGCATAACATATTGTTTAGTCATCAAGGTCATAATATGTGTGCCAAATATCAAAATTAACATACTTCTATGAAAAAGCCTCAATTTTAGTGGATAAGAAGAGAAGTTAGTGCTTTTGTATAGATATTATATGCTTTTTGATAAATTATGAGCTTTTAAGCTCTATGCAATATTTTGTATGTACCAAGTGTTTTGCGTTTCGCATTGTATGGAAATTCTTATACACTTAACTTTAACTGTAAAAATAATTTTATTATTAAGGCGACGTGGGATTGTAAGATTTAGTAAGCACGTTGGTTAGGGATTCGATTCTCAACAGAATATTTTATGTTTATAAATGTACATTTTAACCTCTATTATTTCTCTTTTTCAAGACTATTGCCAGTTTATTGTGGTAAAACTTTAGTTTTTTCATGAATTTAAAGCTAAGAATGAGCCCAGTTTGGTATATCGTCGAAATAGATTCAATTTAGCTTTATTGCTATGTATTTTTTTTAATTTTCTAAACACATGAAAACAAGACCTGTAGGGCCACTTACACAGTAGAAAATATAAAAAATAATTCATGTTTCAAAAAAAACAAATGTGATATCAGTATATATACGTCATTACTTTTTGCATTGGGAACGATGATATAATTAAATAAGTTAGAATATGTTTGAGTTTTCATCTACAAGCTTTACAATTACAACAAACACACTTACTAAAACAGTTGAAGTTTTGTCAAAATCGGTTCAGTCGATTGATCAGGTAATGATTTCCTTTAATTTCTGTAATGTTAAATATTTAAAAGACATAATCTGCAGCTGACAGGTATTTGTATAGGTACTTATATAACTTGTCAATTATATTGTCACATTAATTGCATTTTGCCTGTTAAGTGTAAAATAAAGTAACGGTATTAGCTTATCGGTCATAAAATATGCCAAAATACATAAAAATATGCCAAAATAAGTCAAAATATAAAAAGAAATAACAGTATTTACTACGTAATATACGCTAACAGCAAGAAACGAGGAACATCAAATTATCACATTTCCCACGCCTCTATTGTCCGTAGTTCAGTGACTTCGAGGTTATGAATGGTGTTCTTATGGTGTTCTACTAAAGTGGTGAAGACTATAAATATATATAGACTAAAATTGTTCTAGATTTATTAATAGTATAGTTTTCCTAAAATTAGGAAAATAAAAAAAATCGCTGTAGCCCGCAACACACACACACACACACACACACATATATATATATATATATATATATATATATATATATATATATATATATATATATATATATATATATATATATATATATATATATATATATATATATATATATATATATATATATATATATATATGTGTGTGTGTGTGTGTGTGTGTGTGTGTGTATGTGAAGCAATAATTTCCATATGATATGTACGATGGTATTTGGATCGTGTTGTGTTATTTCATGCGATCTGCTGCGTGTGCACTTTGCGTCACGATTTCCTCATGTGTAACTTGTAAGCAATATATACGAGTGAAGTGGTTTTGGTTTGGCATGCAGTTTTATATATATATATATATATATATATATATATATATATATATATATATATATATATATATATATATATATATATATATATATATATATATATATATTATATATATATATATATATATATATATATATATATATATATATATATATATATATATATATATATATATATATATATATATATATATATATATATATATATATATATATATATATATATATATATATATATATATACGTACATGCAGTAATTAAAGTCTGCTTTCAAGGAATATTGCATGTCAAACGAGATGTCCACAATTTTATCTTCGTGAAATACATGAAAGTTTATCCATTGCCCATTTTAAGTTCCAATTTTTCTCTACCAGTGCTTCCTTATAAACCTAAATCCGTATATGCTGCAAGTACCAAAGAGCTACTAGCCAGTACAAAATACAAAACTGTTCTTATGGCGTTTCGAGATTACTAAAAAATTCGATAATAAAGAAATCTGCAAAAAAGTAAAGAAATTCAGCTTACTTACTTATTTCATTCATGTCTCTTTCTCTATACTGGCTATCTGGATATAGAGGAAGAAATAATATTAAAGTGTAGGAAAAGCTTACAATAATATATAAAAATACCTTATATTGTTAAAACATATATGAAACCAAACTATATATTATTTGTTACTGTTGTTGTATGTTAAATAGGTAACTATATATATTTAATATATTAAAGATAATTATGTACTCACTGATTCTAAGGAATAATTACTAAATTAAAATATAAGGTTAATGTATTTTTATGACCAGTATTAAATATAATTTATATGAAGATTAAAAAAAAATAAAACGGTAAATACTCCAATCCACATATTAATTGTAATTAAAAATAGTTAACTGTCATTAATTAAAAAAAAGTACAGTCATATTATAATTATAAATTTGAGGTAATTGAGTAATTCTAACTATCTATTTGTAATAACTTAATGATAGTGCAATGATATTTATGATGCAATTTCATAATACCGATTCATTTTTTTATTTTCGATTTTATTTATTTTTTATTATAGTCTTGTTGAGCCTAATTAAAGACAATTAAAAACTTTATTTTAATATTTTTTATAGTACTTAATTATTTTTCTTACTATTCATCTTCTAGTACTCAAAGGCTATTTTGGAAATAATAATGTAATCGTTATTTATTAATTGTGCTATATACTAAGAGATAAATAAAACAAAACATAAAATATATGTCAAAAATAAAAATGTTATATATTTATATATGTGATAATTTACATATACTCACATACACATATACTATATCTTATCTGTAACTTAACATAAACTGAAGCAAAGGAAATTAGACACCACAAGAAATAAGATCTCCTTAGATCACGTTGCTATTATGTAGGTCGATGTAGAACTTAAACCTTAGAAGGTATAAGGTATGGTCACGTCTTAGCAGGTTCTATTTCCGCATCGTAAAGACATTTCAATGTACATTGTAGAACAAAATTTGTGTAACGCGTTAATAATAACCGTATTTTAGTCATTTAGTTATATATGTATATTGTATATATAAACAGTTATCGAATTAAACACGAGAGAGAGAGTTTACTCTAAAAGCTTATATATATATATATATATATATATATATATATATATATATATATATATATATATATATATATATATATATATATATATATATATATATATATATATATATATATATATATATATATATATATATATATATATATATATATATATATATATATATATATATATATATATATATATATATATATGCTCTCTTACTTAATTTAACTATAGCGCTATATTTACGTAAGCATTTGTTAAGGCTGACCGCGGGCGACGCAACACTATAGTTGTGAAATGTATGGCAGTGATTATGTTACTCGGCTAGGGCCAGTTCTGGTACAGGTTAGTTTAAACCGTTATCTGACGAGTTAGCGGTTGCTAGCGAAACTTTGATTTCATTGTATATATTTCAAATGTAATAATAACGGCGTTGAATTCTGCCACTCAACACGCAATTTCTCGGAAAAGGCGGAAAGCTGAGAAAGCAGGGATCAAGCAACGGAGTGTATTTACACCAGGTTCATATGGTTCCTGCAGTTCCCTATGTCTAACCTGCAATATGCGTCTGTATGTCAGATGTCAATACACACTCTATGCCCTCATTTAAAATAAAAAACACTGCTTTATTAAAACAACAAATATATTTAATTTATTTAGAAGATTACTCATTATAACGCCGGTTTATATTATTTTTTAGTTTTGAAATTAGCTAAAATATCACAATGTCTTAGTTATATAATTCTTAAAATACTTCTAAACCCCATAACTTTAACACCTAAGTACTTATAGTTAGACAGCTTAAATTATGTAAAAAAATCAATATACGGGCTAGCTAAAATTATAAAAGTATAAAGCATATGCCTCTACAATAGAAGGGCGTGTTATTTACGGCGCACGTGGATATTGGTGACATGAATCATTTACAAGACAACCCAATTAAATACCGGTTACGTGCGTTGTAAGAAGGTCAACACGAATACCTATGATGTTTAATATTGTGAGAATTAATATCTATAATAACTAATAAGATTGAAGATCGTTGTGGCGCAGAGGCGTACCGTTTACCTGTAAACACGACTATTTGTGGGTTCAATTTCCATGAGGGGAAGATGGATTTTTTTATTTCTATTTTCTTCGCTCTAGCAACGTGGCAAGTAAGCTAGGCGTTAACTTCTGCCACTCAACACGCAATGGGTTACTAGGTTCTTATAATTCCTGCGGTTTCCACTGCCTGCTATGCCTACAGGATAAAGTGTGAAGCTATAAAAAATAGAATATAACGTACTGATTCACTTCTGTTTCTCCACATACAGTAGAGTAAACAGAGGAAACCTAGTGTTAAGACACTCTGTTTCTAAATTTCTGATCAATTTTGGGACATTACGTATCGAGTGGATGAATTCAAAAACACACTGTCTTAAAAAATTAAAATAATTAATTTCATCTTACAGGAACTGAATAGACAACGTTGCGTTTGTAGTATTACTGTACCACTGTGCCACGACCTCTAAATTACATTATTATTATTAATTATTAATCAAATATTCGAGATTTCCAAAGATAGGACGAAAGAATAGAATGGAAAAACAGTGTTAATTGATAGAAATTAGAGCAAGTAAACGAAATAGAAGAGATGTTGCTGCCGCTAATAGCATTAACTATTCCATTACTACATGGAGGCAATTGAATGTAAAAATGTATGGGCATGTTTGAATGTATATCTATAATATTATGTTTTAAGATAAAAATTTGCTCTGCCTTTTCTCCGCCTACCCTACTATATACGGGATAAAGTGTGAAGCTAAAAAAAATATTTACCTTTTTCCTTAAGGATTTAAAAAAAAAATCTTTCACAAATTACTCTTCTATCCAAACTTTTCAGATGGCGGAAATAATCCTGCGAAGGCGCAAACCTGCGTCGGTGCTGAACGAACCAAACCCACTTTTAATATTACTAATTATATCTCTACTCGGTCAGTGTGGGGCACAAATTGTTAACAGAGCCCCACACTTTGTGCCCCAAACTGGGGATATGTCACAATTCAGTATATCGGAGGACACGGTTGTTGGAACGCCGGTGTATCATTTAAAAGGTATTTTCAACACTACTAGTGATAGTGATAAAACACTGAGGGTATCATTATCTTTTAATATATCGACATGAAGATATAAATGACATTTTGTATTAATTTAATATTTGTAATTGGTTCGTTTTTGTAAAATAATGTTTTTTAATCATATTGTTAGAAAAATTTAGGCGATTAGCTATTTATATATTAAAATAATTTAAGCTTATTATAAAAATATTCTAAAATATAATATAACAACTGTTTTTTTTTTCAGGAATCGATCCCGAAAACGGTCCATTAAGCTATTCAATATCGGGACAGTACTTCAGCGTCGACTCTGCGACAGGCGTAGTGACATTAGCAAAATCTCTAGATAGAGAAAGACAAGCGAAGCTGGAAGTTATTATTAGTATTACAGGTAAATAATATGTAATTTTTGTAAAAAATCAGCAGAAAAAGCACAAAATCATTTAAATAGGCATTTAAACAAATATATATTTGAAACATGAAAGTTGACTGATTCCTTTTTTACCGTACAATTTTCTTTGTGTGTTCTCTATACGTGATTTAGGCGAAGTGAATTGTGCTCAACTGGCACGATCGGAACATTATTATTTAGGAACACGTAGTGGTTGAGATATGTTTGAGAAATTTTTCACGATAGTAATATCGTTTTCTAAGAAAGACATATATATAAAAACCTAATGACAAAATATAAAATTACTTGGCAAAACTCACAAATTGTCATATTATGTTTTTTTTACAATAAAAATGGCAAAATAATTTATAAAACGATATATAAACATGTTTCACACTATTTTCCACATATAGCAGAGAAGGCAGAGTGAAGGTAATATTTAGACACACCATTCTCGCATTCTGAGATATCAAATTGGGAATAAATAAATACTAATTAAAAAATTGACGTAAGAAAGGAATTCGTGCTAATAATTTTCTAAATCCACATTAAAATGGAGAACATTTTTCATCATCAATTTCTGATTAAATATATAATGAGACTGAGAACGTTCCCCTTAATGTAAATCGAACTCACAGTCGTCGCGCTAACAGTCAGACTGTGTCACAACATCCTCTATGAACTAAAAAAATACTTAATTTTCTTCCAGACGAGGCCATAGAAGACACAGAGCCTAACACTGTATCGCTCAGACGGGTGATTCCCGTACGAGATGTAAACGACAACCCTCCTATATTTCATAACAGGCCGTACATAGTTAATATTAGCGAAGCTTTGCCTGTTGGTAGTGAAATCGAGGTGAGTTTTCTGAAGCACATTTATAATGTTACTAATTTTGACTATAAACGGTGGTTGCAGGTTCATTTCTTAGTAAAGAGAATGTTTTTTCGACGGAGATAGAGCAGAGAACGTAGTGTTTTGTAACTAGACGAAGCTAATAGTTTATACAGGTCTTTATCAGATAGATAGTTCTACCTGAGACCTGTGAAATCAAAATTTGTTTTCTATTTCCTATCTGGGACTTTATCAACTAGTGGTGAAAGCAGCCTTAATATCATATCTATGCTAAATATTTGCATTTTTTTTTATAATTTTCATAGACACATATATCTCTTCAATTAATCTGTTTTTTAGTGAAAAACACATTAAAAATGCTAGTAAAATTTAAGATACAACTAAAAAGCAATGGTCTAAATATAAAATATTTTTAATTACAAACTGAAACTACAATTTTATTTTTTATTTTAGATATTCTGAAACGGCAATACGTAATATTTTCAGTTAGATATGTGTTTAGGACCGTCGTGGCGCAGAGGCGCAACGTCTGCCTGTAACGCGACGGTTTCTGGGTTCGATCCCCAGTCGGGGAAAATGGATTTTTCTATTTCCATCTTTTTCGCTCTTGCAAACTAGGCAAAGCGCAGCGTTGAGTTCCGCCACTTACCCCTCAATGCCTCGAAAAAGGCGGAAAACGGGGACGAAGAAAGCTTGGACTAAGCAACGGAGTGTCTTAACACTAGGTTCCTAAGATCCCTGCAGTTCCCTCTGCCTACCCTGCCATGTGCGGGATAAACATTATTTTTTATTTACCTTCATCTTGCAGGTCACACCAAATATAATAGTAACTGATTTAGACGAAGGGGAGAATGCTAAAATACAAATAACTTGTTCAACTAAAGAAAGGGGAAGTGATGCCGAAGCTTGTGCTACTTTTAGGATAGAGACTGAAATGGTAAGATATTTAAAAAGATCTAGATCTAGATCTAGCTCTGTAGATAACACGATTTCCATCAGGTCTAAAAATATAATTCTCACTCGAGGAGGATGGAGTATTTCATTTCCAATTTCTTTGCTCTGGCAACTAGGCAAAGGCAGCGTTGAGTTCTATCACATAATGCAGAACCTTGAAAGATGGTGCGCGGAGAACGGAGTGTCTCTACACTAGCCTCTAGCCTCTCTGCCTGCCCTGCTATGTGCGGGATAAAGCGTGAAGATAAAAACATAACACAATCAATTAATAATTAAATAACAAATACGAATTAATTTTATTTCATGCAATTTAAACTACGTAATATTTTTAAGTAAATTATAAATAAATTATCAGGGTATCACATAGGATGTGGAGAATAAAAAAAGTGATAAATTCACACAAATAAGGCGAATTTAATTTTTAAATGTATACAAACAAAGAGTTTATTTTATTAGGTGTTATTTGACGTTTAAATATATTTTAATTTACCTTATCACTTTTATTCGTCACTGATTTCTATTATTTATTTATTTCTATTAATTTTAAACATTTCTTTTAAGAGAAAACCTGCAATATGTAGGTTTTTAATAAAGGCACAAAATAAAGTGTTTTGTACCATACTAATAAATATATATTTTCTTCAGGTAACCCCAAACAAGTACCAAGCCCATATATACGTATCGAAGCCTCTCGACTACGAGGCGCGCTCGTCGTACGTGGCGGCGCTGGAGGCGCGGGACGGAGGTCAACGCCCTCTCCGCTCGGTGGCGTCGCTGGCGCTCGCCGTGCGCGACGTGCAGGACCAGCCGCCCGTGTTCCTCAACGCGCCCTACTCGGCTGCCGTACTGGAGAATACACTACCAGTAAAAACCTACTTCTTTCTTTATATATATATATATATATATATATATATATATATATATATATATATATATATATATATATATATATATATATATATATATATATATATATATATATATATATATATATATATATATATATATATATATATATATATATATATATATATATATATATATATATATATATATATATATATATATATATTATTACATATATTAATATATTATCGAGACCATTATGATTCATTTGATAATAATCTGTAAAGTCAAAGTCAAACTCAAATAATTTTATTCAAAATAAGATTTCATATTTTGAACGTCAATTAATTTTATTTATTTATTTTTAAGAAGAACCGGCGCAACAAACTCAGCGAGACATTCCCTACTTTTTTTATAACTTGCCATAAAATTTGTGACAATGATAACGGTTTGTACGTTCGATTCCCACTCGGGGAAGATGAGTTTTTCTATTTTCATTTTCTTCGTTCTGGCAACTACTTACAACGTGGCATTGAATTCCGCCACTTAACGCCTCGAAAAAGGCGGAAAGCAGGGACCAGAGAAAGCAGGGACTAAACAACGGAGTGTCTTAACACTAGGCTTGTATAGTTCCTGCGGTTCCCTCTGCCTACCCTGCCATATGGGAGATAAAACGTAAAGCTAAAAAAATTTTCTTCTTTCTTATAAAGTAAAAAGCGGCGTAAACTTTAGTCACTTAACATATCTTTGTTTTAAAAATGGGGACCGGAATCGTTATAAAAACAAATATTGCTTGAATCTTCAAAAATAACATATATTTTTTCATACAGAACACAAGCATAATGGAAATAATCGCCAAGGACGGTGATACGGCGAACTCCCGACCAGTTCTATTGACCCTCGAAGGCGATAGCGCTCAGTACTTTAAATTAGTGCCAGAGAGGCCAATAGGTCGCGCTACACTGGTCACTGCAGATGTTCCACTGGATAGAGAAAGCGATATTGTTGTGCAGAATGGAGGTGTTTATAATTTTTTTGTTAAGGTATGTGCTTATTTCTGGTACTGCCCAGCATTTATAAAAATAATTAATAGATAAATATTTAATTACTAAAGCAAAATATTCTTTATTATAACTAACTAAGACTCAAAATTGTAGGCAACAGAACTGATAAACAACGAAGTACCATCAGATTACACAGTAATGCCAATAACGATAGTCGTGACAGATGTGAACGATCACTCACCTACATTTAACCAGAACTCCTTTTCCCTTACTGTTCCTGAAAATATCGAACAGGGAAGCCCCTTACCGGGCCTCTCTATGTACGTTGATGACCCAGATCTGGGGCACAACAGTCGCTATAATCTATCTCTGAGAGACATTTATAACTCAGAAGGAGTTTTTACTATCAGTATAGATCATGGAGAAGGTCGCACACCGATTAGTATTAAAGTCAATGATTCTTCAAAATTAGATTATGACGTAGATGATGAAGAACAAAGATTATTCGTTTTTGATGTAATCGCTTCTGTCAATGGTGAAGAAATGTCATCTACGCGAGTGAACGTTAAGCTTCTTGACTATGAACGATAATGCCCCAGTGTTCGATCTGCCCCAGTACAAGTTTGATGTTTTTGAAAATTCCGAGATTGGTTTGAAGATTGGTAATATTACGGCCACGGATAAAGATTACGGGATTTTTGGTGAAGTTGAATACTCGCTCGCGGGTTTTGGAGCTAATATGTTTAAGACGGACAAAATCAGTGGAGGATTATTTGTAGCTGGTAACTTGGACTATGAAGTACAAAAGAGCTATAGTTTAACAGTTCTGGCGACAGATGGCGGGGGGAAGGGCACTAGTGTTAGTGTGTTTGTCGATGTGTTGGACACGAACGATAATGCCCCAATATTTGAAATGCCTGAGTACAGTCGAACTATTCGTGATGGTGCTACGAGTTTTGAGCCGCAGCTTACTGTTCGGGTAAGTGGTAATATTGTTACCTAATAATACATACCTATATGTGATAGTTAATGTAGTTGTAAACCTACCCTTTAATTAGAACAACAAGCCATTTTCATACTTAATTATATAGGTATTGGATGAATGATTTTTTTTCTAGCTGTTTTTTTTTTAAGTGTTTGTTATAATTTTTAAAATATTTCAAATAATGTTTATTAATAAAAAAAATTAGCGCCTCCATTCATATTTTATTAAAACAAATTAAAATAAGCTTTCTCCTTGCTAGGCGAGCGATGCAGACGGCCCCACTCAAGGCGGTGGCCGAGTTAAATACACACTAGAATGGGACAACGTAATGGGGCAGATTGGGGAAATGGGGGACATGTTGGACCAGAATGGGGAGCAGAGGGGGCTCAATGGGGAAATCGGGAAAACTAGTGGGGTTTTCGAAATAGACGAAAGTAGTGGGGAAGTCCGGATAGTACGTCGTGTTGCTGCTACTGACACGCCGAGAGGAATATATGAGTTGTTGCTGAGGGCGACTGATTATGGTAAGATTTTAATGGTTTTAAAAGAACTTATATTAGTGTATTCTGTAATAGCATAATAATGCTTATCAAATATAATTCATTTTATTGATTTTAAATATAATAAAGGGTATTTTGTTAAAAAACGTTTGTATAATTATACAAATTAATAGCATTAATATGCTTCACATGGCTTGGCAAGTCTCCAGAGCTTGGAATATTTTATAAACGCTTAAACGCCCTTTCTACGTTAGTATGTTCCAAAGACCCTTTATTTTCTATGCACAATTACAAACATCACTTCCGTAAACAGATCCCACCCAGTTCATGTTCAACGGATGGCATATTAATGTGATATTTAACGTTTAAATACTTACAAGCCTTTATAATTTAATAATTCAACTAAATTGCATAAACATTTTTTCAGGAAAACCTTCATTATACAATGAAACTAAAGTGTATATCCGAGTGGGAGTTCCCGGGAATCAAAGACCTGTGTTTAAAGGAAACTATCATCAATACAAATATGCCAACCCCATTAACCCCATCAACCCCATTAACCCCACAAGTTATAAAGCAAGTATACGTGAGGACGTATCGCCAGGTTACAACGTGACTACTGTAGTAGCAAACGATCCAGACGGCTTGGATGAGCTTCTGAGATATCATATAGTCAGTGGTTCTAAGGATAATTTTGTAATTAATGAAATGTAAGTTATTTTATCTATCTCAGATGTGATTTTGATTTTTTTATATATATTTAGAATTGTAGCTAAAAAATACAAAACTCTCGACAAAAATCTGTTATCCTATTTAATTTCAGAACGGGTCTAATAACAGTATCAAACGATGCTAACCTCGACCGGGACACGAACCCAGATCATTATGAAATTATCGTGTCAGCAGTCGATAGTGGTACACCGGTACCAGAAACTGCTACGACAACTGTTTTTGTTACTATTGAAGATGTAAACGATAAGCCACCGAAGTTCAATCATACAGAAACAACCACATATATATCAGAAATAACCAAAAAAGATGACATCGTAACTAAAATAACAGCTTACGATACAGATTTAAATGCTAGACTTAAATATAGTCTTGTATCTATGAAAGCGTTTTCTAAAGCTGGAGTACAATTGAAAGAAAACTCAAATTATGACTACAAAACTTTATTCAAAGTCAACGAAGATTCGGGAGAAATAATTGTCAATGGCACTCTAGACTACAGTCAAGCTTCGATTGTCATATTAACTGTCAAAGTGACAGATGTCAACGCGGAAATAAATAAAGATAAACAATTTGACGTCACAGAATATACAGTGTATATACAGCCTTATGCTGATAAGAATCCACAGTTTACTAATCCCGGATGGACGCCTTCAAAGCCTTTTATTCATCACAAAATCAAAGAGGAACAGCCAATCGGAAGTACTGTTTTAGTTTTAATGGCAGAAGATCCAACTTCTGGTCATGTTGTGTCTAATTTTAAAGTTATAACATCTGAAAGTGGTCCCTTGCAAGTGGATCCGTTAAGTGGGCAAGTGGTTTTAACAAAGCACTTAGATTATGAAGAGTTGACCAATCCGAATCTAACTTTGACAGTACAAGCGACGAGCAACGACGGCAGTAAGCATAGTATAGCGAAAGTTGTCGTGGAAGTTGTTAATATTAACGATAACTCTCCAATATTTGAGAAAGAGGTAATTATAGTTAAATATAAAATTACAGTAGAGTAAATAGAGTTAAAAATAAATTTTTGACGACCATCGTGGCGCAGAGACGCAACGTCTGCCTGTAACGCGACGGTTTCTGGGTTCGATCCCCAGTCGGGGAAGATGGATTTTTCTATTTCCATTTTCTTCGCTCTGAAAAACTAGGCTAAGCGCGGCGTTGAGTTCCGCCACTCAACACGCAATGCCTCGAAAAAGGCGGAAAGCGGGGACGGAGAAAGCAAGGACCAAGCAACAGTGTGCCTTAACACTAGGTTCCCACGGTTCCTGCTGTTCCCTCTGCCTACCCTGCCATGTGCGGGATAAAGCGTGAAGCTAAAAAAAAATCAGTTCATTTTTTTATATTCTTTTCTATAATAATGATATTCCACAGCTTTACAAAACAAGTGTACTCGAGTCAAGTCAGTACCCGGAGGAGATTGTACGAGTGACGGCGCACGACGCGGACGCGGTGCTCACGGACGAGGACGAGGGTCGCGGGTTCAACGCCGTGCGGTACTCTCTGCGGGGGGACTACTCGGAACTGCTGCACGTGGACCCCGTCACTGGTGGTGTTACTGTTAGTTGTTTAAGTATATGATTGCGATTTTTGATAATTTGGCTTTGTTCTTATTTCTTTTTAATCTGTCTTTTTCTTTCACTTTTTTATATTTATGTATTTCTAGAGTTGATCATGTTTGTGTGGACTCATTACTATTAAGTTGTACTATTTGTATAATTTTGTTTTTAAGACTTAATAATTTAAAAATGAATTGTCAATAGTGTAAGGTTTCCTCAAACAACTTTACTGATGTTTAGAGAAGATTATTAAATATCTACATTAATATCACAAAATATATTTTTTAAGTTTAATTTGCCATAGAAATTAAACCACCTTCACTAATTCTCTCCAACAGGTAGCACAAAACAAATCCCTTGACCGCGAAAGGCAATCAGTACTCAGAGTGGAAGTGGAGGCTTGCGACGGAGGGGGAGCCGCGGGAGGGGACGTGGGGGAGGCGGGGGGAGCGGCGGGTGGAGGGGGGAGGTGCTCGAGGGCGGCGCTCCTCATTGACGTGCTCGACGTCAACGATAACGCTCCGGTGTTTGACAAAGATGTGTATACTGGTACGTGTTAGTGAGCTATGTCTTCACACTTTATCCCGCACGTGGCAGGGTAGGCAGAGGGAACTGCAGGAACCATAGGAACTTAGTGTTAAGACACTCTATTACTTAATCTCTTCTTTCTCCGTCCCCGCTTTCCGCCTTTTTCGAGGCATTCTGTTTTGAGTGGTGGAACTCAACGCCGCGCTTTGCCTAGTTGCCAGAGCGAAGAAGATTCTCGAGTGAGAATCGAACCCAAAAACTGTCGCGTTGCAGGCAGACGTCGCCTCTGCACCACGACGGTCCTCAAGGCTAAATATTTTGGAAACGAATTTTCCACACTCAAAGTGTTAAAAGTTATTAACGGAGTGGTGGGAAGGGATCGGGATGCACGAAGTCGATGTCGATTCAAATTATGATCGATGATTAATCAATAATAATCGATGATTAATCACTCATGATCGATGATTGATCACTCATGTTCGATCAAAATGGGCATGTCGCTTCCGGTGATTTTTATTACCCTATTTTTCGTAAATCTCTAATAGTAAGGAAATAAATTCCTAAATAGTAACACCAAATTGTATTCTCCACAGCGGTAGTACCAGAGAGTGCGGCCACGGGCGCACGCGTCCTGCAGCTGGTGGCCACCGACCCTGACGAAGGACTTGCTGCAGATGTGCACTACCGACTGCTGGACGAGAACGATGCACATGGTGAGGCTTGCTTGTGTAATGTCACTGGTCAGCATACGACTACTGTTTCACAAATTTTCAATTTAGCGGATGAGAGAACTATTGAAGTCCAAAATTATATTAACTATTTTTATGTGAAAATATATATATATAATATGTCAATTTGTCAATTGGCATGCTCTATAGTTATCAGAAAACATTAAAAGGAATGTAGGTATTATTAATAAAATTTCAATTCAAACAACCATACTGTGTAGGCATTTTGCCACAGTTAAATTATATATACGAGTTCCGCCAATCAACAAGCAATGCCTCGAAAAAGGCAGAAAGCTGGACTAAGTAACGAAGTGTCTTAACACTAAATTCCTACAGTTCCTGCAGGTCTCTCTGCCTACCCTGCAATATGCGGGATAAAGCGTGAAGATATAAACTTAAATACTTTTCAGGTCTATTCAGCTTAGATGCCGACTCCGGGCTATTGACAACGCAGCGCGACCTGACGGGGCGCGGCCGCACGGAGCCCTACCGCCTGTTGGCGGAGGCCAATGACGGAGTGCACTCCGCTGTGACGTCACTGCTGCTGTACGTCGGTGACGTCAGCGCCAACGACGGAGTGCCCGCCTTCGTGGCGCCTGGTGTTGGGGATGTGCTCACTGTTAGCGAGGTTTGTGACGTCACTCTGACTGTAATTTAATCAGTTAGTAGTTTAATCTGGTGTTTTTGTGATTTGTGTATGATGGATGTGTGTCAAAGATCATAATTTTCGTGAACTAACTTATTTTTTGTATATATCACTCTCGCTTTTTTGCATATTTAATGCTGTATCCCACACGTGGTAGGGTAGGCAGAGGCAATTGCAGGTGCCATTGGAACTCAGTGTTAATAAACTCTGTTGCTTAGTCTCGGCTTTTTCCGTCCTTGCTTTTCGCCGTTTCGAAGCATTGCGTGTTGAGTAGCGGAACTCAATGCCCCCCTTTGCCTATTAGCCAAAACGAAAAAAACGGAAAATGAAAAATCCATCTTCTCTGAATAGGAAACAAAACCCACAAACCGTCGCGTATACGGGTAGACGCATACGCTTCTATGCCAACAACTTCAATAAAGTTAACTATGACTTCTATAAACATATTTTTAACATTTTCAATATATCATTAACAATATAAGTGTCTGCTGTCCTTCTCCAGGACGCCCCCATCGGCACGCCGGTGTTCCAGGTGGTGGCCAGCGACCCGGACGACCCGGCGCTGCCGGCCGGCCAGCTGCTGTACTCCATACAGCCGGGGAACGACGACGCTGAGGTGTTTGCTATAGGTATGGCCATAGATTATTGTGTTTTCGAAAATAAGTCATTCGGGAAAGAACTTGTGTCGAGATGTTTTGTTTACTTCTTGCTCAAATTCCAAATTTAAAATATCATTTGTTAAGTTGCAATACATAACGCTGTGCCGTTATAAGTACATAATATATATTTAATTGTCTATATATGAATGTTATTAAGTATAAATCAGCTCTTAACTATTTCATTTGACATCTATTCTGTAGGATTATTTTAATAATAACTAACGCGCCATATTTAATTAAAATCTCCCAACCAGACCCTCACACGGGCGTGTTATCAACTCGGCGCGCGCTGGACCGCGAGCGGCGCGCCGCCTACACTCTGGTAGTAGAAGCGACGGACGCGGGGACTCCCCCGCAGCGCGCGTCCCGCGTACTCGCTGTACGCGTTGCTGACGTAGACGACCACAAACCTCGCTTCCCACGAGGACTGGTTAGTACTCAATTAGTCAAAGAAAACATATAAATGCGGGATAAAGCGTGAAACTAAAAAAAAAAATAAAAAAAAAATTGAAATTTGAACGCAGCGGGACTCGAACCTGCTCTGCGCCGTCTTGCGAACCTTGCCGTGTGAAGCGCTCTCACCGCTGAGCTATGCGTTCTTCATCACGCTGCTTCGGTGCTTATATACTTTATACAAGTTATATCGTTGTTAGCTCTGTAGGGAGATTTTTACAAATTTCCGCTACCCAAAGACGAGTTGTCGTTGGAGTCCCGCTGCGTTCAAAATTTTATATGTTTTCTTTAAATATTTTTCCTATCCTCGGTGTGGATTAACACTTCAAAATTCACAAAAATACTTAATTACTTACTTATATTTTCGTCATAGTTTCACGCTTTATCCCGCACATAGCAGGGTAGGCAGAGGGAACTGCAGGAATAGTGGGAATTTAGTGTTAAGACACCTCGTTCCCCGCCTTTTTGAGTTGAGTGTTGAGTGACGGAACTCAACGCCGCGTTTTATCTAGTTGCTAGAGCGAAGAAAATGGAAATATATAAATATATCTTCGTCGAGTGGAAATCGAACTCACAAATCGTTGCGTTTACAGACAGACGCTACACCTCTGCGGCTCCCCCGCTCCTCCGCTTACTTATATACTATATGAAAACATTTAACATTGTATTTTCCCCTTAATAACTCTTGAATCATAAAAAATATCTGGTATATCAATAATATATATTTTTTAAATTTTAATTAAGGTTCAAAAATGAAATACTTACTGATTTTTATAACTTGTCATGACTAATTCTATTATATTTTTTACATTAATATACTAGAATTTTTTTTGGTCATTTGATTGAAAAACCTTAATTTACCTTTAAAATCGTTCAATCTATTTTACTCCAAAGATTTCAACAATAAGTCCAAAACCCGTATAATATAGATAATAAATAAATATTAAATTTTTTTAGGACGATCCACCGATATTGATGACAACAAAGGAAGAAGTCCCCGTCGGAACAGTCATAGGAACTTTAGAGGCGATCGATGAAGACATCGATGAGAATGCCGAAATCGATTATATTATTACAAGTATTAATTAAATTTTCTTAAATATTATTATAGATATTTAAAAATAAAATTATATATCTAAAATAAAACGATAGATCTTATAAAATATAATTTTAGTAGAAAAGTAGTGGTTGTAAAATGTTACAAAATTATTTTTATTTTTAAATTTTTAAGCAGCATTAAACCTAAAGTTAAACTGAACTCGCTACTCTAGAACCCTTTACTCTGCCTGCTATATGGGAGATACAATTACTCTAAATAAAATACATATTTTACTGAATAAATAAATTTAATTTAAAAATTTTCCAGCGGGAAATGAACTGGAACTCATCAAAGTTCAACGCACCAACGACAGTAAAGCAGAAGTCATCGCCAACGCCCGGATAGACCGCGAGGCTCTGTCCCGGATTCTATTGACTATTAAGTGTTTTAAATATAAAACTATCCCGAAGTTGAGCAAGTCTTATAATCGATTGGTGAGTACATTATTTTTTTTTAGTTTAAAATATTTAAATGTTTGAAAGAGATTGTGGGTTCAAATCTCGTTTAGGTGATATACAAGAAGCAAGTTATTATTTGCTGATATAAAGGTTGATGATCTTGTCACGGTGGCACAGCATAGCAAACGTGGTTCTAGGTTCGATCTCGCGTATCCTTTACTTTCATTTTTCCAATATTGAAAGACAATCAAGACATGTGATCGGATACTGAATTATAAAGTGACTCTACTCTATGTCCTTTTTGTTCATATTATACGCGCGATAAATTAAACGAAAAAAACATACTTAGCTTGGTATAATTGCTGATTTAAATAACATTTGAGCGAGTGTTTTACTTAGGCTTATGTCAGTCAGTCAGATTACACCTTAAAACTTAAAAAAGGAAAAAACACAACAAGCTAAATCAAAAAACAAAACAAAAATTTCAGGATCCAACAGAAATCCAGCTTCTCATCAAAATAATCGACATCGACGACCACCTGCCGCAGTTCGACAGCGCCGCCATGACGGTGGGCGTCCGCCTCAACGTGCCCATAGACACCGTGGTGGCGGCCGTCCGCGCCGTGGACGAGGACCCGAGCGCGCCGCCCATAGACTATAGAGTTGTCAACATGACGTTCGAGTCGCCCATCAAGTCCAGATCTGTCAACGTCAGTCTGACAGATGTCATAGAGCTGAACGCGACCGACGGCAGGTTGAAGATCATGAAGAATCTGATACACTACGCGGACGGCACTTTCTGGTGAGAATCGTTTGTGTATATATATATATGGCGAGACGAAATAAGTTTTTTGTATTGAGTTTAGCTGAAAGAGTGGCCGTTGTCGAAACTATCTATAGGGTAAAATTTTTCAAGGCTGTATACAAAAAAACTAGTTGAGAATGAACAATAGTTTAGGCACAGGATCTTTTTTCCCATTTCCCGATATTTATACGTGCTGTGTAACGCGTGAGGTGGTCATAATTAAATACGAATGACGTATAGAGCTCGTCAATCTGTCACTTTTCATTCAAATGAATAACCAAATGAGAAAGAGATATATCTCTTCCCCGCTCTGACAGAATAGTGTACGCTTGCGTCATACTTGACAAATGGAGTTTTATTTTAGAACAATAATTTAATTATTTACTTTGTTTGAAAGTATTTTTTTATTTATTTTTAATAATATTACTTCTTTTATTTTTTAACAAGTTTATGAAGGCAAGTTAAAATTATGCTTTAAATTAAGGTTTCAGGTTCAGAGTCTACTTTTCATAACAAAATGACAGAGTGATATCAATAGTTTTGTTCTCTTGTAATAGTTAATATAGAAGAGAACAAATTTACATAATTAGGTACTTTTTATTTATTTAACAGCTGACATTTGTGTTCATTATTCAATGTACTTTTTTTTAACAATAAAACATTAATTTTCAGAAAATATATATATAAATATATTTTTCATTCTTTTTTTTTAGCTTCACTCTTTATCCCGCACATGGCAGGGTAGGTAGAGGGAACTGCAGGGAACATATGAACCTAGTGTTAAGACACTCCGTTGCTTAGTCCCTGCTTTCTCCGTCCCTGCTTTTCTTATATATAAATATAATAACAAATAACTTATATGTCGATATATTTCTCGATTTTAATAAAATTTAATTCATTCCAGGTTGACCATAAGAGCAAACAATTCAAATGAAACGGATCGATACAGCGATATCTTAGTAGAAGTAAGTATAGAAGTGGCTAAAAATGAACGCCTATTTAATATTTACTTTCATATTTGTAAAAACATAAATATTCCATATTTTTATGATTTATATAGTGTTAATCCACACTAAGGATAGAAAAAATACTTAAAAAAAACATATAAAAAAATTTGTACGCAGCGGGACTCGAACCCGCGCCCTTCATGTACGGTTTTCAAGTGATTTTGCAAAAAACTGTCTATCATTAGCGATCCACACTTTAAAATATATATACACAATAGCATTATCTCTCGCTAAACGATTGTTCTATGTAATATCTTTGGGTGGAAATTTGTGAAAATCTCCGTACAGAGCATATAAAGCATAAGAATTTCGACGCGGCGTAATGAAGAACGCAGCTTAGCACTCCTACAAGAGTCGTGGGTTCAAATTTTTATAGTTTTTATAGTTTAAGTACAAAATTAATAATATTTTACTGTGTCAACGTATCAACTAGAGCCAATCAGTATTTTCTCCCTATTTCAAAGCGCATTGAGCGGTTTGTAACGGATCAATTTGGGACCCGCTTATGCGATGTTTCGTCCACTTGCCATAATCATGCTTACGTAAATCAAATCAATCAAAAATTCTCATTGCAGGCTATTAAAGAAGTTAAGAGACGATGAATATATGATCATAATAAATTTTATTTACCACCAGAATTTATCTATATACTTTACAATTTGATTAACTTACAATTGCTTGAATGCTTTGTTTGCATTATTTAAAAATAACCCCAATGGACATGCTTAAAGAAAACATTAGTGCGGATTATCACTTTAAAATTCTTACAAATATGAATATGATCATCTTTTGAATTTTGAAAAAAAAAAGACAAGAAACACAATAACGGGAATAATTATTGTGTTTTTGGTATCTTTTTTTAATTTATTATAACACCCTGTATATACATACATAAACTACAAATATTATTTAAAACAATTCTGTAACTGAAAAGCTCTGGGTGAAAAAGGTTCGGAATTCTAACGACAACATGATAAGACCAAATTTTACATTCTATAACGCGTACTAACAAACGAGTAACGGGCACAGCGTCTCTATAGGGGAAGGTTGCTATCATTGGACCACTTAACTTTGTGACACCATATCTCATGAAATATCACCTACAAATTAAGACAATTAATGGTATCCGATGCTTTTTTACGTAAATTAATGATATATTAATTATTGGCAATGACAGTTGAGAGGTTTTAGAATTATTCTAATACAAATTTTCAATGACGAGTTGCTTTCTTTGGACCACCGTCGCCATGAATGGACCACTAAGTTGCTATCATTGGACTTTGAAACATTTGTATTAATGGTCCAATGAAGGTGACGCAAATGAAGCACTAAATAAGAATTACTTTTTTAGTTCAATTTTTATTAAATCGTTTATAAAATTGTACTGCTCATAGATAGCTCTTAGTTGAGTTGGAAACTTATATCTGGATGGCGCTTCATGAATGCATAGTACTATTTACCCAGCAGCTTCTTTGGTTTTATTAAAACGATGTTTAATTTTATTGGAAGCTAATTGGAAAACAAGCTGCCTGACACTTTTCAGAGTAAAACTAAAAAAAGAATTCTCTATTCAATAAGTGATTGCTCAATTCAGTTTCTAAAGCCTTAGGGAGATCTCCTTTTGATCTCACTATTTGAATTTCTTCCACAGTTTTTTGATTTTTCCCATCTAATTGTCTTTTTAATGTGGCTTTTGGAACGACATACATTCGAGTTGTTTCATTTAATCTAATAGTTTTTTTAAAGATTCTGTAGTGAGTTTCATACTAGTAACCAATACTATTTCTTCTTCTTTTCCTCTGCCGACATTCTGGAATATATAAATATAATCCAATTATAAGTAAAAGGTAGATATCTATCTACATGCAATACTAAAATATTCAATTTGCAATATAAAAAAATCAATATTTATTAACGTTGATATTAGTTTCTTTGATTGGACCGGTCCAATGATGGCGTCACCATTCCGGTCCATTGATGGCAACAAGGCATATAAACAGAACGACGGTAATTATTAAAAAATGTGCAATATTACGTAAAAAGCTTAGTACTGTATGAAAGCGCAGATAAATTTGCTATTCAAATCTAACACAATCATTAAACATTAATTAAAACAATTTGACTTACACGAGTTTGTTGATGGCTCGGTTATTAGATCACGGTCACCACTAACACAAGTACACATCTCACTACTTACCACGCTTCGCGAGCGCACAGAGGTTTTGTGGGTAGTCAAGGGGACCGGTACTGTTGCCTAGCAATGTATCAAACTTGCTGTGACAAGTATAGTTTTTGAAAAAATTGAGTGGTCCAATCAAAGAGCCGGTCCAATGATCGCAACCTTCACCTATATATCCATAGGTTTGATTTTTTTTAGCTTCACGCTTTATCCCGCATATTGCAGGGTAGGTAGAACGAGCAGGAACCATAGCAACTTAGCTTTAAGACACTCCGTTGCTTAATCCCTGCTTTCTCCGTCCCCGCTTTCAGCTTTTTTCGAGGCATTGTATGTTGAGCTGTGGAACTCAACGCCGCGCTTTGCCTAGTTTCCAGAGATAAGAAAATGGAAATATAAAAATCCATCTTCCCCGTGCGGGAATCGAACCCATAAATCGTCGCGTTTACTGGCAGACGCTTACGCCTCTGTGCCACGACGGTCCTCAATTATGATCTTTGATTTTTATAAGAGCGAATAAGTTATTTTTAATAAATAAATTTATTTCGAGGACGGTCGTGACGCACAGCCGTAACGTCTGCCTGTAAACGCGATAATTTGTGGGTTCGATTTTACTCAAGGAAGATAGATTTTTTTCATTTCTGTTTTCTTCATTCTGACAACTAGGCAAAACACGGCGTTGAGTTCCGACACTCAATACGCATTACTTCGAAAAAGGTGGAAAGTGGGGAAAGGAGTGCCTCAACACAAGGTTCCTGCAATTCTCTCTGCCTACTCTCCTATGAATGGGATAAAGCGTGAAGCTTAAAAATATAGAAAATAAAGGACTAGGATTAAATTTTTTTTATATAACCTACTAGCATAAATTAACAACTCTATCGAAATTAAATATACCCTAAGTTTCTATTTATAAAATGACCGAGAATAAATTGTAAAGTAAAGTGCCACTGCTCTCACCTCCTCCTTTCGGTACCGCAAGATGAGCTTTTAGCATTTCTTTTATAACTTTTCGATATATTTACCTAGTTTCGTTTCGTTCCCGTGTTGAACAAATATTTTATATTTTTTATGTAACTGATAGAATTGTGTAATCGTGTTAATATGTTGACACAAACAGCTTGACATGACTTGTGTAACATAATATTGTTTTCCGAGTTCTTTTATTTATTTAAACATTATCCAATATATTGTAATTTGGTTCGGATCTTTTTTATTTTATTATTATTTGTCGAAATATTGTTCTTCTCACTAAAGTTTATTTCTTCTCTTTTTAATCTTCCTTTCCAACAGGTAGTAGTGGTAAGAGAGCGCGATCTGCTCCGTTTCACGGGCGTAGGCGCCAATCCGCGCCGCACTGAAGCGCTGCGTGAAGCGCTGCAAGAGGTGCTAACGCCGCGCGGTCTAAAGCTGCAGCTTCACGACGTCGCTGAGCTGCCCGCTCATCTAGCGCTTTACGATGGCGGCGGGTGAGTTATTAAACAATTGACTATTTTTTTTACTACTAATACTTTCTGTCGGTCCGTCCGTCCGTCCTGGCGCAGAGCCATAGCGTCTTTATGTAAATGTTTAAGGTTCGATTCCCACTTGAGAAGATGGATTTTTCTATTTCCATTTTCTTCGCTCTGGTACGTAGGCAAAGTGCGGCGTTGAGTTCCGCCACTCAATACGCAATGTCTCGGAAAAGGTGGAAAGCTGAGACTAAACACCGGTGTGTCTTAACATTAGACACCTGTAGTTCTTGCAGTTCCCTGTGCCAACCCTGCCGTGTGCGGGACAAAGCGTGAAGATGTAAAAGAAATATACAGGGAAAGATATATTTGACAACGCGGCTTTTGTCAAATCAACCTCAGAAGAGAATCAACAATTAAGAATTGTTAATGCTCTAGGATTTTTTTCATTATACGATATTTGTACGTGCAAGGTGTGAGGTAGTCATTATTAAATACAAATGACGTACAAATCTCGTACTATAAGAATACTATTAAACGTTGTTAATCTGTCATTTTTCATTCAAAAATAACCAACTGAGAAAGAGATATATCCCTCTTACAGAACAGTGTACGCTTGGCCCAAGCTTGACAAATGGCATTTCATTTCGGAACAATAATTTATTTATTTATTTTGTTTGAAAAAAAAAACATTATTTATTTTTGAAAATATTACTCGATTTACAATTTTACTAAGTTGACAAAGGCTAGTTAATACTATGCTTTAAATTAAGGTCACATACCGTCTATATCCAATATAATACGACCACCGCCCCCAGGCCGTGCTTCCAACTCCGCAAGACGAGCACGGGCGAGGCGCTCCCGCCCAAGGCCACGTACGCGGCGCTGCGCTCCGCCGGCGCGCCGCTGCAGCGCGCGCTGCTCGCGCACCGCGTGCACAACGTGACGCGGTGCGGGCGCGGCGGGGCGGGCGGGGCGGGCGCGGCGGGCGCGCTGGGCGCCGCGCAGGCCGCGCTGCTGGCGCTGGCCGCCGCGCTGTGCGCCGCCGCGCTGGCCGCCGGCGCCGCGCTGTGCTGCCTGCGCGCGCGCCTCGCCGGTGAGTGGCCCGTGTGGTGATGAGTGATGATTTGAATGATTTTGAGAAAATCGATGATTCACATAATATGTATACTAGAAATATGCTTAAACTTACAGCGCCTATAACTAGATTGCAACGAGTCCGCAATTCTTTCATGGGGCAGTGTGTACTCTTTTACAATAGGATCCCAGAAAACGTCCAACAATGCTCTATATCACAATTTAAAAGAATTGTGAAACGACGTTTGTGTGTTAAAGGTTATTACCTGATTAATGATTTTTTAAATGACAACACACCTTGGGAATGAGATGCTCGCTCCAGTCTGTTTCAAATGTGTCATTATCAATATGAATTAATGTAAAAATATTGACCACTTAAAAAAAAAGAAAAATCCCGCTGAGTTTTTTGAGTCGGTTCTTCTCAGGTCTGAGGCATTAACTTTAGCGAACCGGTGGTAGTGTTTTTGACAATCAAAAAATGAACCATGTATTCTCATTTTGAATAAAATTATTTGAATTTAAATTTGAATTTGATGCAGTCGAGAGGCGAGAGCGAGAACGAGAGGTGTAACAGCGAAATCTCTCTGTAGTTTACGAAAAGATCTCGACCTGCCTCAAACTGTTATCTTTAATTATATATTGAATAACAGAGATGAAAATTTCCACCTGTCTCAAACTGTTCACTTTAAGAATGCACTTTTAATTTTCTTTTCTTCTCACTTATAATTTAAAATTGCTCTAAACAAGTAAGTTTACATTTTTTTCGTATAAATCAAAATTTATAGGAAATCGATTCTCGATTGTTCTATTACCATCTTAATTCGAGTAATTTAAATAACGCACCTTAACTTCGCGCTTCGTAAGTACAAAAACAATAGAAATAAATTATTTTCGAAATTATCACGTGCATGTTAAAAAATATGTATCATTTTAATTATATTTCACAGCGCAACAAAGAATGAAGTCGGCATTGTTGGTAAGAGAGTCGCCACCCGCCATGCCCGCGTTGCCGCCCCTCGCACCCGCGAGGCTGTATGCGGAACCTTTGTATTCTACGTGATTCTAAAACAGTGTCAAGTTACTTAAATTAACATGTATTGTACATTATATATAGTGTTGTGTATACAAGTTATAGAAGAATTGGTTTATATGGAGGTTGGTTCAAGTTCGATGCCAAGATGAAGTAAGACGAAGAAGTCTTGCGTTTTCTTTTGTATTTGGTTTGATTGTTTTGGTGATGTTTTCTTTTCTTATTATTTTGGTATTTTTTATTTCAATATTTATCATACAAGGAGAATCGAACCTACTTCCTTAACGTTCCGTCCTTAATAAATTCAACGTTTTTGTTAATTTTTAATTAAGTTTACTATCTAATTTACAAGATTAAATACGTCACAAACTGTATCTATATATTATTAAATGTATACTATATATAACGTTCAAGTTACATAAAAACTATATTGTTGCCGTAAATATGCCTTTACAGCTTTTTTGTATAGAAAAATATTAATTTATCTTCATAATCTTCATAAATATTATTTTATCTTCATACTAAATAGGCAGAGAACGTAGTGATGCGTCACTCCGCCATTCATGTCTTACTATTGAAAACGGAAAGCGAACCCATTATTGTACATATTTGTTTTGTTATTATTCTGTATATGTGTATGTCACACTACCTCTCCTGAACGGCTTAACCGATTCGGATGAAATTTTTCTCGTAAACTAGTACATTTAAAAAAAAATAACTTTTAAAAACTTGCAGGTTGAGTGGCAGAACTCAACGCCGCGCTTTGCCTCTTTTCCAAAGCGAGGAAATTAATTAATAGTTCCCCTCACAGGAAACGAACACACGACCTTAGCGTTTACCTACAGGCAAACGCTGAGCCGCTGCGTCACGACGGCCTCGATATTAAATTATGATCTATATAAAATAATGTAATATATATTTTATAGCTGGCCTTTCCCTTGTGTTATATGTCACCTCAGACCTAGACCTTTGGAGGTCACATCTTTGTAGCGCTCGAGAAAATATCCTAAGAATATGTTTTTTCAACATATTTTGTCATCATATTTATGATTTTTAATGTACTAACCCACAATGGGGATAGACTAGACAAAATATTTAAGGAACACATTAAAAAAATCATAAGCAATAGCATTCTGTCTCGCCAAAGGATTGTTCTTTATAATAATCTTTGGGAAGCTTGGTTGTCAGAGCTCTCACATGGTCGCAAGAGGGTTTGGGTTTAAATCCTGCAACGTCCAAAATTCTTGTGTTTTTTTTTAATATTTTGTAATACATTTATTAAAAAAGGCCCTTTCTGTATTGTTATGTAGGTACTATAGTTCTGTGGGTTATTCATAAGAAAATAGATAAAGAGAACCTATTGTTCGACATACACTGTCTTAGGGGCTTCATACAAAAGCAAGGAAATGAACCCACAACACTAACTTTGTTCTAGACTCATGTACCAGGTTCTTTCAGCTTATATAACTAATTGAATTTAATATATATGTAAAATGCAAATATACAATAATACTCAATATATGAATTAGTTAAGAAACATAAATTAGGCTAAATATTCTGATTTTTCTTTGTAAATAAATATTTTTTTTATATAAACTAACACGATCTTTAGTACCGCATACGCGAAATAATAGCTATTAAGTCCTAATGTCAAAAAGAACTATTTAAATATTATAAACCTTTAAGTGTTATTCCACACTAAGGACAGACAAACATACTTAAATAACCATAAAAATCTAAACGCAGCGGGGATTTAAGCCCATTTCTCTTAGAAACCGTCAAGTTTTCTGACCACATGGTTGAAAGCGCTTTAAAATTTTATGTTTTCTTTAAGTATTTTAAGTATTTATAAAAGTGCGTCTAAGAATTTGAACTGGGCCGGATTCAAAGCAGCAATCAAACAATTGTAATTTTGAAGTCACCTGTTCAATATTTTATACGATTATGCATATTATCCTTTTTGTAATGTGTGAATTACACTATCATTACTCACTAACATTGCCTTCTTATTATACTAAGTCATATAATTTACAATTTTTTTATTTATATTTAGTGTTTTTTTTTTGGTATTTTTAAAACTTCTTTGTCGATGACACAGATAATCTATATTTTACATTTAAAAGAACTGAGATGAAAGAATGTTATTATTTAAAAAATAAAACACCGTTTTAGGAACAAAATTGACAAAGGAGTTTTACCTTATTTTACCTTTTTGTTGGTATTTTTTTTTATTTTAAAATTAAATGTACAAATAAATATATTAATAGTGACCATAATAGTGTGATAATAAATGTAAGTGTCGAGTCACAATTTAAAAAAAAAAAACATTTTTATATAGCTTATTTATAAATATACAAAAATTATACTTTTTTTACTTCGTGTTTTATTTAAATACATGAAAAGAAAACAAAATCCAAAGTCCATCCAATAATATCTCATGTGTCGTCTATACTATTATTTTTACTATCAATTTTTTGTATGATTATCACATTAACATTAACAGTATTAGAATATTAATGGCTTTTTGATACTTTTGCGAGGACCGTCGCGGACGTCTAAATTATTACTATGCTCCATACTACTAACACGGAGAGGATAATCACAATGTAGAACGTTATTTTCGCAAAGTTTAACGGTACTATAACTGAACTGGGCGAAAACTGACGCTATAATGAGAATAAATCGCGCTGCTACCCGGTGCGCTGAGCACTTGGAGCCAAAACGAATTAGTATAGGTGGCGCCACTAGCGGACAGGAAGTGAAAAGCTGGATAAACGGGCAAAAAGACTGGTACTTGACTCAATATAGTTTCCGGATATTGAAACGAAACAAATAATACACAATTCATATGGTACTTTTGAGATTTCACTTTCAATATCATTGAAAACTTTGATTTATAAACGGGTTACAATCTATTGATTTCTTTTTACTTAAATTTTTTAGTATTACATACATTTCAAAATTAAGCACAACCTCTGAAAACCTCTAGATAATTAATTTATAATTAACTTCTTAAACCCAAATGCAAACAAAAACAAATCCCATTTACAATTCAACGTGTTATATTTCACGAAAAAAATCAACATGGCACAGTTATAAAGGCTTGTAACTAAAATTATTATATACAGTTAACCTTAACCTCGACCGTGTATTAACAGACCCTTAAATAGTACACACGATTCAAGTGTTTTATTCACGCGCCAACCTTTTAGAGGAGCTGTTATTGACATCTATCTCCCGCCATATATAAGAAAATAGACTTAAAATGTATCTTATTGTAACAATATGTAGTATATTAACAGTGTTCTTAGTGAGTTTCTATCAGAAGAGAAACAACGCGATGTGTAAATCAAGCAAGAAATTGTATGGAAAGACGGTTATTGTGACTGGAGGTACTACAGGCATCGGTTTACGTATAGCCATCGATTTTGCATCTAGAGGAGCCAAAGTCATCATAGCTTGTCCTTTCGAAAAAGAAGGGACGAATGCTAAAAGGATTATAATAAGGGAAACGGAAAATCGTAACATTGTATACAAATGCTTAGACTTAGCAAGTTTGAAGTCTATTAGAAGTTTCGCCGAATATATAATTCGAAATGAAGAAAGATTGGATATTTTGATGAACAACGCAGGTGTTGGTGCCATAGGTGATTATTTAACTGAAGACGGAATGGCTGCTATAATGCAAGTAAATTATTACGGACATTTTCTTCTAACCCTCCTACTTTTGCCACTTTTACATAAAAGCGGTACAAAAGGTGAAAAAAGTAGAATTGTGAATACCACATCGATGCTTCGATCTCAAGGTTGTTTGGACATCGATAGTTATAATAAAATCGGTCATAATTGGACACAAATTTCTATATACTGTAACAGCAAATTATGTACTGTCTTATTCTCCAACGCCTTATCAAAACGGTTGAGAAATAAAAATGTAGTCATCAACGATGCAGATCCAGGACTTGTTGCTACCAGAATATATCAGAGTTATAATTACATATGTGGATTTATAATTAAATGGTTATTGAATGTTTTCTTTAAAAGTCCTTTAGAGGGAGCTCAAACAGCGATTCATGCGGCGGTAGATGATGATGCAGGGAATGCGAGTGGACTGGTCTACGCGAATTGTACAGTAGTTGATAAAAAGATATCTGGTGATGTGGAGGAAGCAGCTGAAAAGCTCTGGAAACAGTCGTTAAGGCTTGTCAAATTGGAAAACAGCGAATTAGAGAGTATTTTACAGTAATAATTAATTTTATAATTTCATTTGATAACCTTTTAATTTTGTGTGTAAGCTTAAAATTTCTTTATTAGATGTATCTTGATATGAAGTTAATTTATAAGACTAAACATTGTAATGATTATGTATATATGTGTATATATATATATAGGTGAAAGTTGCGATAATTGGACCGGCTTTTTGATTGAACCACCTATTTTTTTCAAAAACTATACATTTCACAGCAAATTTTATACATTGCTAGGCAACAGTACCGGTCCCCTTACCTACTCACTAAACCTTTGTGCGCTCGCGAAGCGTGGTAAGTAGTGAGGTGTGTACTTGTGTTAGTGGTGACCGTGATGTAATAAACGAGTCGTCAACAAACTTGTGTAAGTCACATTGTTTTATTTAATTTTTAATGATTGTGTTAGATCTGAATAGCAAATTTATCTGCGCTTACATACAGTACTAAGCAATTTTGCACGTTTTTTAATAATTGCTTTCGTTCTGTTTATATGCCTTGTTGCCATCAATGGACCTGAATGGTGACGCTATCATTGGACCGGTCCAATCAAAGAAACTAATATCAATATTAATAAATAATGAGTTTTATATTGTAAATTGAATATTTTAGTATTGCATGTAGATAGTTACCTTTTAGTTAAATTAGGAAATAGTTATTAGTCTGCAACTAACTATAGAATCTTTAAAAAAAACTATTAGATTAAATGACGCAAGTCGAGTGTATGGCGTTATAAAAGCCACATTTAAAAAACGATTAGACGGGAAAAATAAAAAAAACTGTCGAAGAAATTCAAATAGTGGAATTAAAAGTAGATCTTCCTGAAGCTTTAGAAACAGAATTTAGCATTATTGAAATGGAAAACTCTTTTTTTGATATTACTCCCAAAGATGTCAGAGAGCTGGCTTTCCAATAAACGGAGAAAAATAAAATTTAACATCGTTTTAATAAAACCAAAGAAGTTCCTGGAAAAATAGTATTATGCCTACATGAAACGCTATCCAGATATAATTTTTCGTAAACTAAGAGCCACATATATGAGTAGTACCACAAAAAAGTAATTCTTGTTTAGTGCTTCATTTTCGTCACCTTTATTAGACTATTAATACAGATGTTTCAAAGTCCAATGATAGCAACTTAGTGGTCATTACCAACCGCCTTGGAAGTGATAGACAGGATACATCAGGCGGATACAATACAATCAGGCGTGATGACATTCGCCATCTTTAACAATGTTTCAGCCTTCGTAGAGGCTGAAATTGTTAAAGGGGGAGTAGAAAAATGTTTATTTAGAGAATTCAAATCAAATGAATGTTGAGAAGATTTTGAGGGATTACCCACGCCTAAAGATTTAAAAAATATCCACATTCGTGAAGTAGTCAGTTTATCGATGTAGGAGTGTATGAAACGGCGTTTAGCATCTCTACACATCCTATTGCAGAGATTTCACAATTTTTTATGCGTCGCAATATTGAAGTTAGTAGGATTCCTTTTCGTTTTGGCAAAACGTGACAAAACGTGTCACGTTTTGCCATAATATTTTTAATAGTTTGGGTAAGCCAAGGTGCACGTAGATGTTTTACCTTAATTTTCTTAATTGGAGCGTGCTTGTTATACAACTTTGTTAATGGTTCATTAAAATAGGCCAACTTATCGTCAATATTCGTAAACGTATAAATATTACTCCAGTCAATGCCATTGGCGTCATAAAATAAATTGGCAATATTTATATTTTTCATGTTGCGTCTTAAAATTATTTTAGTCTTGCGCTTTGAGAAAGAGAATTTATAGCTAACGAAGAGTAAATCATGGAAGGAGAAAGGACTGTCAGCTGACCATGAGCTGACACACTGTGAGAGTTAGAGACAATAATGACATCAAGAATAGACGGAGTACAATTAGGTGAAAAGTGAGTTTCTGAGAGAGGAAAAATATATATACATATATTACTTAAACAAGAATTCTGAATAGATAAATAAATACACATAATACATACAAAAAAAATACACACATACACACATAGCCGTGTGGCATCGGCGGAGGAGAATAGTGCCACCCTCAAGTACCAGGTGTCGTAAGAGGCGACTGCGGTACTGGATGTTGGCCGTATTTTGCAGTTTTTTAAAAAGGAACTCGCAAGGACATCATCAGAGAAGGAAAACTTGAAATAAACCCGGATCGGAATCTCCGTTAAGCACGAGCCAGTTCCTGCAACCAAACTAGCTCCACACGTAGTGACTTCTCACTCCTGTGGGCTTAGCTGGTGAGGTCGAGAGGGAAATGTGGGCAGGTGGGAAAACCTTCATTTCCTAAATAGTATCCCAGGCTTGACAGTGAACGTCTGTGGAGAGGACGCTCTGCCATCGCAGTATCAGTTTTCATAGCCATCAACGAAAGTGTCCATAATCACGCACTGTCTTAAATCATCTGTAATAGATGAAAAGGCCAATGTTTACACACATAGACATACATAAATAGATAAACGGATAACTATATTGTATACGTTTATTGATTTAAGTAAAGTTACTTTTGGTTACAACCTGCGACAGTCTCACTTCTTGTGGCAGCTTATTCCGTAATTTTGCTGTTTTAACAGTAAAAGAATCACTATAGCATTAAGTGAAGCAAGGTATTTTTCCAAGTTGTTGTTTTTACGGAAATGAGGTTTTGGGAGAGACCGGTGACTTCAATAACTTAAAACGGTCCTTGAGGTGCGAGAAGTAACGGGAGAGAAGATATTATAAAAGAGAGTGAGAGAGTGTGACGTATGTGTTCAATTGTCAATTTAAAGATAAATATTACCTATTAGATATTAAATTATGCAGACATTTGAGCTTGCCGAACCGTTACTATGACAAATCTAAATAGCAGGAATCAACGTAATCTACTTAGATTAACGATACAATACGATATTTTGGCCTTTAAAAGTAGTAGGTAAAGGTAAGGGTAATGTTATTTACCTTCCTTACCTTCCTTATTAATTTCATTTGAATTCGTCAAAATTCATTAAACAAATAATTAAAAATATTGGTAAAGTGCGAGTATTATTCTGGCATCGACGATTCCGTAACTATTTTATGATTATGATTACGTTTTCGTTGAGAGTAATATGACTTAAAAAAATATTGACATAATTTAATTTTCCTGTCGTTTCCACCATTTTCCTACTAAAAAGATTAATTATAAATATAGTTTTGTATTGGTTTCTCTCCATTTATTATTTACTTGTAAAATATGTTTATTTAATTATTTTTATTAATTTTGAATTAAAGTTTGCCTTTAAGTGGTCGAATGCATTCATTTTGTATGATATTAACTACAGTATTACAGTACAGCTTGTGATCATTATTTACTACGTTTCTCGTTCTTTTCTAAACAACCAGGTTAAGTGGTGAGTTACCATAGCGTTACCATAGTTACTAAAATTAAAATACATTATTGTCCCCAAGTAAGAATCGCGATCGAATGTTCAACTGTCTTGCTTACGTAAGTATAATATCGATATAATATTATCGCATATTTAACTTTAATAAAATAACTATATATACAATAAATTTTGATTCGTGAACTGAAAAGAATGCCAATATTAGATCATAGTAACATATAAAAGGTGGTTACCCAAAAATATCTTTATTAAATTAATTATATTACCCTAATTTTGGGGTAATACACATAGATGGTGGAAACACTTCAGTATCTATCTCCATTCAAAGATCAAGAGCCAAACAATATTGTTGCAGTGAATACTCAAAACGTAATGAACAACGACACAAAATGTTGCGATTTTATTATATTTCTTTAATTTTCGTCATTTATTTGGAGTTATGTATAACATCTTGCACAATACGAGGGTCAAACTGAAAGTTTTTAGAACTGGCAACCTAAAAAAATAAGTTTAAATTTTGAAAATAGAACTATTTACCAATAATATTGAGTATACATTTCATTCATTTGTCATTTGTTTTACGATTTGGCGGCAAATTGAAAATTGTCTGTGCACTTCAGAAAGAATTTAAGCCGAGAAAATTTTCGTGCAATGATTTTTTATGACATATGATTTCGATGTCATATAAGTCAACAAGAAAGTTATGATCGACTTCGATTGGCTTTTCACGATAAAGCCCCATCTCGTGCCACAGTTTACAACTGGTTTAATGAATTCAAACGTGGTCGAACTAATCTCACCGATGATTTGCGTGAGGGACGGCCTTCTACAGCGACGACTGAAGATAATATCAGTGTTGTGCAGCGTATGATAGAGACTGACAAAAGAGTGACCTATCAGCAGATTCGGACAAGTCTAGGCATACGTATGAGCCAAGTGCACAAAATCCTCCATGAACATTTAGCGGTCAGGAAGCTTTGTGCCCGCTGGATACCGCATAATTTGACTGAGGCTCAAAAGCTTGAGGTATTCATTTAAATTTTACTTGTAGTAGAATTTTTACTGCTAATTATTATCTTATATAAAATAATATTATATGTACTATATTAGTCAAAGAAGGAAAATTACGAGGCAAAATTGAAACTCTTTTAGATGGAACTTCTTATTACAGTTTCAAGAGAATAGCCTTTGCATCTATATATATATATATATATATATATATATATATATATATATATATATATATATATATATATATATATATATATATATATATATATATATATATATATATATATATATATATATATATATATATATATATATATATATATATATATATATATATATATATATATATATATATATATATATATATATATATATATATATATATATATATATATATATATATATATATATATATATATATATATATATATATATATATATATATATATATATATATATATATATATATATATATATATATATATATATATATATATATATATATATATATATATATATATATATATATATATATATATATATATATATATATATATATATATATATATATATATATATATATATATATATATATATATATATATATATATATATATATATATATATATATATATATATATATATATATATATTACTTAAACTTAATAAAATATTATTATAGCATTTTAGTTAAATTTGAAACTATATATAATTTTAAAAGAAGTACAAAAATCCAAGATATGAAACATAAAAAATAAAAAATTGTCGAGGTGAAACACATGAAACAAAAAATATTTAACTTAATATTTAACTTTATATTAGTCTTTACTTAAGTAAGATATTTTTCATTGATATTACCGTACATCCTCTATACTATACCTACTACACTATATCTTGGACTTTGCAGCAACCGGGGACAACCGCGTAAGTCGATCGCATGATTGTCATGTTCTGTACATATACGTATAAATTGTTTTTGTTTGGGGCCAAAATCGAAACACAATAGCAACTTAACAAACAAGGTAATTTGACTACCCAAGGCTTTCCCTTGTAAAGTTTTATCTTGGCAATACGCGCAGAGGCGCAACGTCTGCCTGTAACACGACGGTGTTTGGGTTCAATCCCCACTCGGGGAAGATGGATTTTTATATTTTCATTTTCTTCGCTCTGGCAAACTATGCAAAACGCGGCATTGAGTTCCGCCACTCAACACGCAATGCCTCGAAAAAGGCGGAAACCGGGGACAGAAAAAGCAGGGACTAAGCAACGGAGTGCCTTAACACTAGGTTCTCACGGTCCCTGCAGTTCCCTCTGCCTACCCTGCCATGTGCGGGATAAAGCGTGGAGCTAAAAAACACTCAATACGCTGTAGTATGAGTTTTCCCCTGTTTTTATAGAGGAATTTTAATACTCCTTATTAAAAATATTATTTAATGAAATTTTTTGAGAAATTTCCAACCGTTATTCTAATTAAAATGAATCTAAGCTATTTAGGTTTTTAATATTTTTCTCTTTAAATCTTTAGCTTTGTCCTGATTACGAGAATCCACCAGTTTCTGAATGACGTCATTATCAAATTTTAGGTAAATATATTTGTTTTCAAAATAAATTGTTCAATCGCATTACCAGTTGTTTTGCAACACTTTAAAAAGAACAAATCAACGAGACTTGAAAACCGCGTAACTCCTGGTTCACCTAAGTTCGGGTATACACAATATTATCTACTGGACGCAAAGATCGATTTATCGTTGTCACGTGAAAAAGTAACATGTGGTTCATAAAGTTGACGCAAATGAAGTATCGGGCGTCTACTACCAAATAATCAACTGGTAAATAGTCACAGTCTGACAGCGTTATAATTTTTTTTTAGTAATAAGAAGTTCCAGAGGACCGTCGTGGCACAGAGGCGCAGCGTAGGAAGGGAGGGGGTGAGTGCCCTCTGTGCCCACCCTAGAATCGTCTGACGCCCACCACGGAATGTTCATTATCAAAAACATAAAGGGAAGTGGTTTGAAACGTAAAATAAACAATTCAGTCAGTATTAGTTTTTTGAAAATTGTGATATCCAAAAGCGGTGACAAGTTATCAACTTTTTTTACTTAATTTTTTTAGTATGAAAACCTCTAGATAATTAATTTATAATTAACTTCTTAAACCCAAATGCAAACAAAAACAAATCCCATTTACAATTCAACGTGTTATATTTCACGAAAAAAATCAACATGGCACAGTTATAAAGGCTCGCAACTAAAATTATTATACACAGTTAACCTTAACCTCGACCGTGTATTAACAGACCGTTTAATATTACACACGATTCAAGCGTTTTATTCACTCGCCAACCTTTTAGAGGAGCTGTCATTGACATCTAGCTCCCGCCATATATAAGAAAATAGACTTAAAATGTATCTTATTGTAACAATATGTAGTATATTAACAGTGTTCTTAGTGAGTTTCTATCAGAAGAGAAACAACGCGATGTGTAAATCAAGCAAGAAATTGTATGGAAAGACGGTTATTGTGACTGGAGGTACCACAGGCATCGGTTTACGTATGGCCATCGATTTTGCATCTAGAGGAGCCAAAGTCATCATAGCTTGTCCTTTCGAAAAAGAAGGGACGAGTGCTAAAAGGATTATAATAAGGGAAACGGAAAATCGTAACATTGTATACAAATGCTTAGACTTAGCAAGTTTGAAGTCTATTAGAAGTTTCGCCGAATATATAATTCGAAATGAGGAAAGGTTGGATATTTTGATGAACAACGCAGGTGTTGGTGTCATAGGTGATTATTTAACTGAAGACGGAATGGCGGCTATAATGCAAATAAATTATTATGGACATTTCCTCTTAACTCTCCTACTTTTGCCACTTTTACATAAAAGCGGTACAAAACATGAAAAAAGTAGAATTGTTAACACCACATCGTTGCTTCGATCTCAAGGTTGTTTGGACATCGATAGTTATAATAAAATCGGTAATAATTGGACACAAATTTCTATATACTCTAACAGCAAATTATGTACTGTCTTATTCTCCAATGCCTTATCAAAACGGTTGAGAAATAAAAATGTAGTTATCAACGATGCAGATCCAGGACTTGTTGCTACTAGAATATATCAGAGTTATAATTTCATATGTGGATTTATAATTAAATGGTTATTGAATGTTTTCTTTAAAAGTCCTTTAGAGGGAGCTCAAACAGCGATTCATGCGGCGGTAGATGATGATGCAGGGAATGCGAGTGGACTGGTCTACGCGAATTGTACAGTAGTTGATAAAAAGATATCTGGTGATGTGGAGGAAGCTGCTGAAAAGCTCTGGGAGCAGTCGTTAAGGCTTGTCAAACTGGAGAACAGTGAATTAGAGAGTATTTTACAGTAATAATTAATTTTATAATTACATTTGATAATTATTTTGTATATGCTTTTAATTTTGTGTGTAAGTTTAAAATGTCTTTATTAGATGTATCTTGATGTGAAATTAATTTATAAGACTAAACATTGTAACGATTATGTATATATGTGTATATATATATATATATATATATATATATATATATATATATATATATATATATATATATATATATATATATATATATATATATATATATATATATATATATATATATATATACTTAGTCTTGCCATAAATATTGTTATAAAGAAAAGCACGATTTTTTTTTTATACGTAACATTTATTCCTTTCATAGTGAGTTAGTTTAATACATCAATATATAACTATTAAAAATATACAATGTTTATTCGAAGTGGTCCCCATTGGCTGCAATACAGTCTTTTAAACGTTGAGGCCAGTTATCAATAGCAGCACGAACTCTTTCTAGAGGAAAATTCTTCACTGCCAACCGAATGGATCGTTTTAGGGACTCCAAATTATCATGGCGTTTAGAGCAAGCCTTACTCTCTAAAACTGACCATAAATCATAATCCAATGGATTTAGGTCAGGACTTGACGACGGCCAGTTTTCAGTGCTGATAAAGTCCGGAACGTTAGTTTTCAACCAAGATTGGGTGGATCGAGCTCTATGACCCGGTGCCGAGTCTTGTTGAAAGCACCATTCTTTGTTATTGAACATGGTGTTAGTTAAAGACTTAACTACCGTCTCAAGAATGGTATTTTGATAAACTTGTGCCGACGTTTTAATACCTTTTTCACAAAAATATGGCTCAGTCACCCCTTCATAGCTAACACCCCACCAAACCATCACTGAAGTGGGATAATGCCCACGTTGTACTCTGTTTACTAATTGCGAAGCTTCTTTAGAGCTTCCAGCATAAATACGGTCATTTTGTTTATTAAAATACTGCTCAATTGTAAAAATTTTCTCATCCGTAAACAAAGTTTTTTTGTGACCTCCCTTTGCGTACCGCTTAAGTAGTTGTTTGGATTTTACCACCCTACTCTTCTTTAAATTATCAGTTAAGAAGTGACCAGTACGTCTCTTATAGGCTGCAAGTCCTAAGTCATCTTTTAATATACGCGACATGGTTCTAGGAGCTATCTTCATCTCCCGAGATAAAATCTTTTGCTTACGGACAGGATTTCTTCGAATTCTTTCCCTAACTGCTTTAATCACCTTTTTCACACGAACGGTACGTGGACGGCCAGATCTTTTTCTGTCTGGGCTATCAATAGCCCGGTAAACAAACATTTGACTAATACCAAGCGGGTGGAGGGTTTTAAAAATTGCACTTTTCTCCATACCTACTTTATGTAAGGCAATCACAGCGATTCGGTTCTCTTTATCACCCCACTCCATTTTAATATAACAAAATATTTAACAATAATGACAACAACAATGGCGCGAAAATAAGAAAACACATCAAGCAATCATATAAAAATGACAGATTCCAAATTCAAACGTAATATTTTCTTTTTTTGAATAGTAACAGTATTTATGGCCAGACTAAGTATATATATATATATATATATATATATATATATATATATATATATATATATATATATATATATATATATATATATATATATATATATATATATATATATATATATATATATATATATATATATATATATATATATATATATATATATATATATATATATATATATATATATATATATATATATATATATATATATATATATATATATATATATATATATATATATATATATATATATATATATATATATATATAAGTGAAAGTTGCGATCATTGGACCGGCTACATTTCACAGCAAGTTTGATACATTGCTAGGCAACAGTACCGGTCCCCTTACCTACCCACCAAACCTCTGTGCGCTCGCGAAGCGTGGTAAGTAGTGAGGCGTGTACTTGTGTTAGTGGTGACCGTGATGTAATAACCGAGTCGTCAACAAACTTGTGTAAGTCACATTGTTTTAATTAATGTTTAATGATTGTGTTAGATCTGAATAGCAAATTTATCTGCGCTTACATACAGTACTAAGCTTTTTACTTAATATTGCACGTTTTTTAATAATTGCTTTCGTTCTGTTTATATGCCTAGTTGCCATCAATGGACCTGAATGGTGACGCTATCATTAGACCGGTCCAATCAACGAAACTAATATCAATGTTAATAAATAATGAGTTTTATATTATCAATTGAATATTTTAGTATTGCATGTAGATAGTTACCTTTTAGTTACAGAAAGAATTTAAATATTATTGTTAAATTAGGAAATAGTTACTAGTCTGCAACTCACTACAGAATCTTTAAAAAAAACTATTGGATTAAATGACACAAGTCGAGTGTATGGCGTTATAAAAGCCACATTTAAAAGTCGATTAAACATTTAAAAGTAGCTTCCTGAAGCTTTAGAAACAGAATTTAGCAATCACATTATTGAAATGAAAAATCCTTTTTTTGATATTACTCCCAAAGATGTCAGAGAGCTGGCTTTCCAATAAGCTGAGAAAAATAAAATTAAACATCGTTTTAATAAAACCAAAGAATTTCCTGGAAAAATAGTATTATGCATACATGAAACGCTATCCAGATATAAGTTTTCGTAAACTAAGAGCCACATACATATATGAGCAGTACCACAAAAAAGTAATTCTCGTTTAGTGCTTCATTTGAGTCACCTTCATTAGACCATTAATACAGATGTTTCAAAGTCCAATGATAGCAACTTAGTGGTCCATTCAAGGTGACGGAGGTCCAAAGAAAGCAACTCGTCATTGAAAAGTTATATTAGTATAGCTCTAAAGCCTCTCAACTTCAATTGCCCATAATTTATATATCAATAATTTAAATAAAAAGCATCAAATTCCATTAATTGTCTTATTTTGTAGGTGATATTTTATGAGATATGATGTTACAAAATTAAGTGGTCCAATGTTAGCATATATATATATATATATATATATATATATATATATATATATATATATATATATATATATATATATATATATATATATATATATATATATATATATATATATATATATATATATATATATATATATATATATATATATATATATATATATATATATATATATATATATATATATATATATATATATATATATATATATATATATATATATATATATATATATATATATAGAGCAAGTACAAATAAAAAAACTTGTAAAATTTTATACAGCACAATACGGATGTTATTTGGTTGTTTTTATTTCAAGTAAACTGGTTATAACTGGTCACCTACAAAATAAGACAATTAATGGAATTTGATGCTTTTTTATTTAAATTATTGATATATAAATTATGGGCAATTGAAGTTGAGAGGCTTTAGAGCTATACTAATATAACTTTTCAATGACGAGTTGCTTTCTTTGATTGAGTTGATATATATATATGATATATATATTGAGTTGATATATATATATATATATATATATATATATATATATATATATATATATATATATATATATATATATATATATATATATATATATATATATATATATATATATATATATATATGTATATATATGTATATATATATATATGTATATATATATATATATATATATATATATATATATATATATATATATATATATATATATGTATATATATGTATATATATATATATGTATATATATGTATATATATATATGTATATATATATATATATATATATATATATATATATATATATATATATATATATATATATATGTATATATATATATATATATATATATGTATATATATATATATATATATATATATATATATATATATATATATATATATATATATATATATATATATATATATATATATATATATATATATATATATATATATATATATATATATATATATATATATATATATATATATATATATATATATATATATATATATATATATATATATATATATATATATATATATATATATATATATATATATATATAGGGCAAGTACAAATAAAAAAATTGTAAAATTTTATACAGCACAATACGGATGTTATTTGGTTGTTTTTATTTCAAGTAAACTGGTTATAAACAGGTTGTAAATATTTAAATTATCCCACTACTACGAGATGTACCTGACTTAATAAAAAAGTATTTAATAAGTACATTTAATATGCCTAACGATATGGTTTAGTATGAAAAAAATATAATACGAGATGTCGTTTGTAGGTGATTTAAAATTTACTACACCATTTAGCGCTAAACGCTGAGGTCCCTGCTTACATCTTTCGCCTCGTCCACTTTCATTAACCTATTCATGCATGCTCTCCGGGGAGTCCTCATGCTTTTTACGTATCCTTCTTCCAGTATCTTCAATACTGTGTTTTCGAAAGTCAACCGAGGTCTCCCCTTACCTCTTTTACCACTCACTTTTACTTCATGTATCATTTTACCATTCTTCAAGTTAAGTGAACGAAGGATACCAAGCAATATATCAAAGCCGACTGAATTAAAGGCACTGCTAAAATCGAGCAAACTGAGGATAGTAATCTCTCTTTTGTCCATAGCAAAGCGAATGTCTTCAGTGACTTTAAGTAGTGCGGTGGAAGTGCTGTGACCGGAACAGAAACCGGATTGAAAAGGACTAAGGAGATGATTATGAGTTAGGAATTCTGACAGTTGCTTATGTACAACGTCTTCAAGGATTTTTGATAGGATAGGCAAAATAGAGATGGGACGAAATTGTGAAAATGAGGAGGGATTTGATATTTTGGGTAAAGGAATCACATGTGCTAACTTCCAAACTGTTGGAAAGGTAATGGATTCAAAGGAGAAGTTAATGTCGGTAATAACAGGGTATAAAGAGTCAAGGACAGGTATTAACATATCCCGACTAATGTTGTCATTACCAACCGCCTTGGAAGTGATAGACAGGATGTTTTTCTTGACTTCGCTCTCTGTAACTGTATGAAAATTAAAAAGAATACAATCAGGCGTGATGACGTTCGCCATCTTTAACAATGTTTCAGCTTTCGTAGAGGCTGAAATTGTTAAAGGTGGAGTAGAAAAATGTTTATTTAGAGAATTCAAATCAAATGAATGTTGAGGAGTTTGTAAGGGATTACCCACGACTAAAGATTTAAAAAATATCCACATTCGTGAAGTAGTCAGTTTATCGATGGAGGAGTGGATGAAACGGCGTTTAGCATCTCTACACATCCTATTGCAGAGATTTCGCAATTTTTTATGCGTCGCAATATTGAAGTCAGTAGGATTCCTTTTCGTTTTGGCAAAACGTGACAAAGCCAAGAGAGTCTCTGGCTTTGTCATGTTTTGCCATAATATTTTTAATAGTTTGGGTAAGCCAAAGTGCACGTAGATGTTTTACCTTAATTAACCTTAATTTTCTAATTAGAGCGTGCTTGTTATAAGTTCCATCCTCTTAATTAAGAGAGAATAAATTATTTTCCTTACCCGCTCTCATAAGAAAATGTGTTAAGTTGCAACACTCGACATTAGATTTAGGAAGGGAAGGGGTGAGCGTTCTGTGCCCACCCCAGAATCGTCTGACGCCCACCACGGAATGTTCATTATCAAAAACATAAAGGGAAGTGGTTTAAAACGTAAAATGAACAATTCAGTCAGTATTAGTTTTTTGAAAATTGTGATATATAAATGGGTGACAAGTCGATCAATTTTTTTACTTAAATTTTTTAGTATGAAAACCTCTAGATAATTAATTTATAATTAACTTCTTAAACCCAAATGCAAACAAAAACAAATCCCATTTACAATTCAACGTGATATATTTCACGAAAAAAATCAAAATGGCACAGTTATAAAGGCTCGTTACTAAAATTATTATACACAGTTAATCTTAACCTCGACCGTGTATTAACAGACCGTTTAATATTACACCCGATTCAAGCGTTTTATTCACTCGCCAACCTTTTAGAGGAGCTGTCATTGACATCAATCTACCGCCATATATAAGAAAATAAACTTAAAATGTATCTTATTGTAACAATATGTATATTAACAGTGTTCTTAGTGAGTTTCTATCAGAAGAGAAACAACGCGATGTGTAAATCAAGCAAGAAATTGTATGGAAAGACGGTTATTGTGACTGGAGGTACTACAGGCATCGGTTTACGTATGGCCATCGATTTTGCGTCCAGAGGAGCTAAAGTCATCATAGCTTGTCCTTTCGAAAAAGAAGGGACGAATGCTAAAAGAATTATAATAAGGGAAACGGAAAATCGTAACGTTGTATACAAATGCTTAGACTTAGCAAGTTTGAAGTCTGTTAGAAGTTTCGCCGAATATATAATTCGAAATGAGGAAAGGTTGGATATTTTGATGAACAACGCAGGTGTTGGTGTCATAGGTGATTATTTAACTGAAGACGGAATGGCTGCTATAATGCAAATAAATTATTACGGACATTTCCTTTTAACTCTCCTACTATTGCCACTTTTACATAAAAGCGGTACAAAAGGTGAAAAAAGTAGAATTGTTAACACAACATCGATTGCTTCGATCTCAAGGTTGTTTGGACATCGATAGTTATAATAAAATCGGTAATAATTGGACACAAATTTATATATACTCTAACAGCAAATTATGTACTGTCTTATTCTCCAATGCCTTATCAAAACGGCTGAGCAATAAAAATGTAGTCATTAACGATGCAGACCCAGGACTCGTTGCTACTAGAATATATCAAAGTTACAACTTGATATGCGGATTTATAATTAAATGGTTATTGAATGCTTTCTTCAAAAGCCCTTTAGAGGGAGCTCAAACAGCGATTCATGCGGCGGTAGATGATGATGCAGGGAATGCGAGTGGACTGGTCTACGCGAATTGTGAAGTAGTTGATAAAAACATATCTGGTGATATGGAAGAAGCTGCTGAAAAGCTCTGGGAGCAATCTTTAAGGCTTGTCAAACTGGAGAACAGTGAATTAGCGAGTATTTTACAGTAATTATTAGTTATATAATTCCATTTAATAATGATTTGGAATTAGAATTAAATGGAATGGTATTAAAAAAAGACTAAACATTATATATGTACATGTATATATATTGCCGATGATATGTTGAAGGGCAAGTACAAATTAAAAAAAAATATACAGCACAATACGGATGTTGTTTGGTCGTTTTTATTTTAAGTAAACTGGTTATAAACAGTTTGTAAATATTTAAATTACTTCACTACAACGAGACGCTGACTTAATAAAAAAAGCGATACGAAATATCCGACTTAAAAAAAGTATTTAATAAGTATATATATGTTAACGATATGGTTAACGAAGTATGCTTAACGATATAGTTTTGTATGTAAAAAATATAATACGAGATATAAATCACCTACATACGATGTTGGTGATTTAAAATTTACTATAAACAGTTGTATCTTGTATCTATTAAGTTATTGTAGATAAGAAATTTTATCTTCTAAATATTTGAAAATTTACTTCTTAAAAATTGATTAATAAAATAAAATTAAAAATATTGACTATATTGGTGGTCAATGAGTTCACAGTACTTTTTAAAAGACCTTACCTTTCACTCAATGAGAATACACATCAATTCTAAATTAACTATTGTGAGAGTTGTTATCTAAAAACCATTTAAGTACAAAACAATTTCATAAAATGATATGTATAAAACTATACATATATAACTTCACGCTTTATGCTTAAGTCGAGTAGTTAGAGAGAAAGAAGTCTCCAGGGAGTCCTCATGCTTTTCACGTGACCTTCCCAGGGTTGTAGCTAGAGTCAAATGTTAAGTAGGGCAGCATTGATTACAGGTAGGGCGGAAGTAAATAAAATATTATGTTTGTTTATTACCAATAATGTATATTATCTTAGTTTTGGTATTTTTAAGGTGGGGCATTGTGATTTTAAGGTAGGGCATTGCCCCACAATGCCCCCCCTTAGCTGCGGCCCTGGACCTTCCTCCAGTATTTTCGATACTGTGTCTACGAAAGTCAGCCGAGGTGTCTCCTTACTTCTCTTACCATTCACTTTTGCTTCATATATCATTTTTACCATTCTTCCATTTCTAATTCATTCCACGTGCCCAAATAAAATTTTAATACATTTCTGTTAATTATAACTTTTCTTTTGGTTCAATTGATTTTTTTATTTTGATAAAACTAATTTTCATCAAGAAAAATTATTACAGTTTGTCTAGTTGCCAGAGCGTAGAAAAAGGAAATGAAACTCCATCTTCCCCTACTGGGAATCGAACCCACAAACCGTTGCGTTTACAGGCAGACGCTGCTTTTCGAGGCGTAAATGGCAATACACACACACACACACACACGCACGCACGCACGCACGCACGCACGCACGCACGCACGCACGCACGCACGCACGCACGCACGCACGCACGCACGCACGCACGCACGCACGCACGCACGCACGCACGCACGCACGCACGCACGCACGCACGCACGCACGCACGCACGCACGCACGCACGCACGCACGCACGCACGCACGCACGCACGCACTCACTCACTCACTCACGCACGCACGCACGCACGCACGCACGCACGCACGCACGCACGCACGCACGCACTCACTCACGCACGCACGCACGCACGCACGCACGCACGCACGCACGCACACACACACACACACACACACACGCATCGAGTCAAGAAAGAAAGATAATTTAGATTAATTCTCTATCTAATAATAATTATCTATATATTTAGAGACATCAATGTGCAATGGCGGCATTATCACTAAAATCAATCTTCTATAGGCAACCACAAAAAGTATTCAATTAACTGTAGTGCAGTGAGGTGCAAAAAATATTTATAAAAATTACATATATACGTATAAGTATTTTCATAAACAAAAATCTAAAACAATAATTATAGCACAAAATACATAATACATATAATACATATATAAACACACATACACACATACGTCGTTTAAATATCCCAACCTGGGACCATCTACACTTCTAGTGGCAGCTCCTTCGATAGTTTAACTGTTTTAGCAGTAAGAGTCTCCACAGCATTTAATGAGGCAAAGAGGTTTTTTTTAGAGAACTTTTTAGGAGTGACCGGTTTTTGACCCCAAAAACTTAAAACGTTCCTTGAGGTACGAAGAAGTGAGAAAGAGAGTGAAGGAGTGTAAGTAATGCCTGAGTTTAATTGTCAACCATTTAAACTGCCTATGGTACTGCGACACGTGGTTGTAATTTAACCTAAAGATAAATATTATTAAGTATTAAATTATGCAGACGTTTGAGCTTACCGAATATTTGCTCAGACATTGACAGATCTTAATAGCAGAAATCAGCGTAATTTAACTAGATAAAAGGAGGGTACAGGCTAATGATATTTTGGCTTTTAAAGTTAGTAGGTACCCTACCTACTACCTTAAGAATAAAGGTAAGGGTAATGTTATTTACCTTCCTGATAAGATAATATAGAAAAGTATTGAATACTTATACTAGACTAGTATTCTAGCATCGAGGATTCCGTAACCATTTCGTGGTTAGGATTAGATATTCCGCTAAAGATAATGTGAGTTTTGAAAAAAGTTGACAGACTTAATTTTGCTGTCGTATCCATTCTTTTCCATACCAGACAAATCAATTATAAATATAAATTTGTTTTAGTTATATATACTTGCACAATATACTTGATTTTAATTTTTTTATTAGTTTTGACTTTTTGTGAAATTTTAAGTCTATGTCAATGACATACAACTAATGAGTCGCCAATCGAAGTGTGCCTTTATAGCGTTCGAGTGCATTCATTTTGCAAGAAATTGACTGCATTAATTCGTTCTTTTTACTTAACTAATTTTTTGAAGTTTGCGTCTAATTGTATTATAAATTACAATGTTTTTTTTATTAATTTCATAACTCGAAGTCAGTGAAAAGTATCCTGTAAGTTCTGTAACAGGTAAAGCTACTACTGACATAATCTTATACTTATTTCATATATCAATAACTCAATGCAGCAGAAAAACTCAACTAAAAACTATAGTACTGGTTCATACTTTAGTGGAGTGGAGGTAAACTTAAATCACTCCGCCTCTCGTTTTCCCCTGTTCTAGATACCGAGGTTAAGCTGCGGAACTCAACGTTGCTCGTTGTCTTGTTACTACAGTGGTACCAAAGTTTTCAATTACAAGTGCGTTGTCAAAGTCACCAAAGTTAAAAGAAATCATTGTTCCCGAGGGAGGAAATTAAACCCACAACTGACATGTTTACGTGACGCTGTGCCTCGGAGCCACAAGGCAAACATAATAATAATAATATTCTTTATTGCACATAACTAAAAACATAGCATAAGGAGTTGAAAAAAAAATAATAAAAGCACAACAAGGCGACCTTATCGCTTGAAGCGATCTCTTCCAGGCAACCTTTGGATGTAGTAGTAGTAGTAGTATAAGAATGGGTGGTGCATTAAAAGTACAACATTACACACTTAAAGATACATGAAATATATATTAATAAAATATATATAATAAATATACGATTATAAACATATATACATAGTATTTATGTATAGGTACATATACATATATATACATATACACACACATAAACTTATGCATATATATGTACATATATATACTATAACTAAGGATTCTAGGTTATTAGGTATACAAAAAAAAACTAAAATATTAATAACAGAAAAGAAGAAAACTGCTTAGCATTCCATGGATTCACCGTGCGGGTGCCGGGCCCATCGCAAAGAAAAAAAAACATAACGAAAGGCAACACTACTGGTTTAGAAAGTATTCTTTAAGTTTCTTCTTAAAAATGTGTAGACTCTTAGCACGCCTGATCCTGAGGTAAAGAGTTCCATAGTCTAGCAGCTTTGATAGTGAAGGAATTAGAATAAAAAGAGGAAGAGTAAAGAATTGTTGGAGCGTAAGGAACGTGAGTGGGTGTCATGAAGGAACTTAAATTGTTTCTTCAAGTGAGGAGGTGTAGAAGGATTAAACAGCACTAAATAGAGAAGATGAAATATGTGAGTATTCCTGCGAAGGCCAATAGGGAGCCACTTGAGCTTATTTCGAAACACGGAGATGTGTTCATATTTACGTACACCGAATATGAACTTAATGCAAAGATTTTGAAGCCGCTCAACTTTATTCAATAGCTCCTCTTTAATGTCAAGATAACAAATGTCAGTATAATCAATAAGAGTTTGCCAACACAATTTTGGTGGGTTTGGTACAACTATTACCCACCAAAATTGTGTTGGCAATTACGCAGCCTACGCAGGCACGACGATGCAGCATAAATAAATAATAATAAAAAAATAAAATAAAAATATAAATAAACTTTATTGACTTAAGAATTACATTATAAACAAGTTGCAAGGGCCCCTGTACTAGGTGCAAACCCGTATTACTGGGTGCCCCGCTCATCCACCAAGACAACTAGAAAGTAAACAATGACTTTGTTGCACAGATTTATACTTAGTAATATTTTAATATAAAAAAAATGTGAACAATTTTATAACGTAACTAGAAAAAAAAAATAGTGTGTGTGTGTATGTGTGTGTGTACACTTAAACATATATAATTTTATTATAATTGTGAAAAGTTTAGATTAATTATTAATTTTTCAGTTTCATCATAATTATACGTGAGTAATGTTTCAGTTAAAACACTCTTTACTTTGGTCTTTGTCAGTCTGTAGAAGTCAAGTCTACTGTTTAGTTTATTATAAAGATATGACGATTGATAATTGTACTGCATTTTCTTATATTTTGTTTTACTAGTAGGGATAGGACAGACATATTTACGCCTACGGTTTTGAATTTGAGTGGGAACAAAAGGTAAATGATGATGGATTTTAAGTATACAATTTAATATATATATTTGACGAGTAGTCAGTAATTTGTACTCATTGTGTAAATCAAACGTTGGAAAAAGGTACGGTTTGAAAAACATTACTTTTATGAGAGACCTCTGCGCCCTTTTTAAAGTTATTAAATGCGTTTTAGCCGCACCTCCCCATACAGGGATACAGTAGCTCAATATAGATTGGGCTAGTGCTTTGTAGGTGGTAATAAGAGTGGCCTCGCTCGCAACGTGTCTAAGTTTTTTGAAAACCCAAGTCATTTTTCTTATCTTGTCAACGATACTCTCAATATGAGGTCTCCAGGTGAGATGCTGGTCAATAATTACAAAAAGATATTTTAACTTATCTGTTTTCAATATGTTATCACAAAAGCAAGTGTTAAAATTAGGATAATTACAGTTATGAACATTCAGATTAAAGTGGGAGTCGGGTTGTGTGGTTTTCCGGATTGAGAAAGTTATATATTTAGTTTTACTTATATTTAATGTTAAAAGGTTGGACCTTAACCAGCAAGAAATTCGATGAATTCCCGACTCAGCCATAGAATGAAGCTCGTACTAAGATTTTGCGTTGAAGATGAGGGCTGTATCATCAGCGTACGTGTATATTTTACAGTTTTGAACGTTATAATTACATAGATCGTTTACATATATTAGGAACAGGGTAGGTCCTAAAACGCTTCCCTGTGGAACACCATAATTGACACTAGAGGGCTGGCTCACATATTCATTCAACTTTAATATTTGCTGACGGTCGTTTAAGTAGTCTGAGAGAAGTGCATGTGGCAATCCTCTTATACCAAAATTATATAACTTTTCAAGAAGGATGGGAATGGACACGGTGTCAAAAGCTTTAGCCAAGTCAAGGAACACTCTAGCATATTTGTTACCAGAATCCAATTGATTGCTTATTTCATTCGTTAGTGCTAGAACTGCGTCTTCAGTGGAAATGCCCTTTCTAAAGCCAAATTGGTTTGAAGACAACAGATTATTATTTGTGAGATATTGTTTTAAGCGATTGTTAATTAGTTTTTCAAAAATTTTAGCTAATACGGAAATCACAGAAATCGGCCTGTAGCTATCGACATCACTCCCATCCCCACCTTTATATATTGGAGTTACAATAGCCTGTTTGAAAGGTTTAGGAAAACAACCGTTTGTTAACCGCAAAGATTATAGATGTGGCACAATATTGGTATAAGAGTGTGTCTGGCCATTTTAATAAATGAAATAGGAATATTGACCCACCCAGGAGCAGAGTTACTAGAAAGACTATTTATAATCGAAAGATTGATAAGTTTATGTATATGTTCAATTTTATTCTTACTAATATAACATATTGATTTAATAGATTTCCAAAGTGTTTTAGAATTTGTAGCGCTGTCCAGTTTATTTTTTTCGTAGCTTGTTTTTAGTTTTCTAACGAGTTTATGACAAAAATTTCTATACCGAGTGTAAGTTATTTTTATTATCTGATTATCAGGATTCCTTTTAAGTTTTAAATGGAGTTTATCACGAGTCCTAAGGCAACGCAAAACACCAGGGGTCATCCAAGGCTGTAGGTGACGTTTTCTGTTAGGTATCGTAATTGTTTTTTTGTTATTATTAAATGCTACGGTTATTCTACTTATCAACGTTTTGGTAGCGATTGTCGGATCCTCAATAGTCAATATATCCGAAAGTTTGTTTTTTATATCATTAAATGCTGAAACGTAATCAATTATAACTTTTGTTTTAAATAAAACTCGGCTTTGCTTGTATGTTAGATTTAGAAGAACCGTTGAATGATCAGTAGGAGCGTTATTAAGTACAATTGATTTAGCAGAATTGGTAGTTTTCAGCATCATATGATCATAACACATTTTGTGGCGTACTCGCCAACCTATGAGCTGGTAAAATTCCGTGAAACGCGAGTGTATTTAAATAGTTAGGGCAGCTTGGGTCTAAACTATCATGTTTAATGTCTATATTAATATCGCCCGTTAGAATAATGTTCTTGAAATTATCGAATCGCTGAAGTAAAGTTTGAAGTGAAGAAATAAAGTCATCCGTATTTCTTATAGAAAGTGTACGATATATACCTATTATTACCGTGTCCGGAAGCGTTAGCACTAGACAAGAAGATTTTTTTATACAAGGTTCCGATACGTTACAATTAAGATTCTTATTTACATACATGATTGCTCCATCACAGCGGTTTAAAGTATTTTTGGTAAAATACGAGTTATAATTGCTATTTAAAGTAGGTATAGGTTTATCATACGATAAATGACACTCTGTCATAACAAGTATATCACATTCAATTTTTAATGATTTTAGTGTTACAAGAAAAGTGTCAAAATTTTTATAAATACTCCTTATATTTTGTGTCAGGATAGTGAGGTGATTAGTTTTAATAATATGGTTATGACATTCGTCAGGGTTACACGTTAAAGCCTCGGCAATTTGAAAATTGTCTATATCTGTACTTGTTTGCAGCGTGTTATCCATTATTATATAAGATTGAAAAGATTGTCAAACAATAAATAACATTGATGAAAGATTTGTAAATTTAAGGTTACAGTTAATTGAATATAGCACGTATAATATGAGGAAAGTGACACAAGAAATCCAATAAAAACTAAGAAACTTTGACTTAATAAACTTATTAAAACGAAATAGGCGTGTAGCAGTGTAGTACGAGTGTGTGAAAGACTTGAGTAGTTGCATGTATGATGTGCATAGTGGTACGAGTTAGTGTACATGAGTAGTATTTGTAATATTTAATGTGTAATTAAACATACAATTATTTTGAAGTAGGAAAGTACGGTAAAGTATACACAAGAAAGTAAGTAAGTTTCTAGCGTAACTAGTCATTTGTTAGATTTATACATACTCCTAATTTGTGATTCACTTATAATTTTTATAATTGGAGAGTTTTCATCCTTCCTCACTAACACATCACCAATGGCGGTCCAGCAAAAAGTATAATTGTTTGTTCTGCTGAATTCTCTGGCTAAGAAAAACAATCTATTATCCTTTTGGGTTAGGTGATCTGATAGAAAAACCGGTGAATTATGGCTCGTTAACCCCAAATGTTGTGCATTTAGCTTATTAGTTTTGTTTTGATTGTTGTACTTTTTAGCGGCTTTCATCATATTCGTTTTCTGTATATATGAACACAGTTCCAGAATTATAGGTTTTTTATCTCCTTTGTTGGACGATCTATAGATATCTTTGATGTCATTTGTTTTGAGTTTAATATTCAGGGTATTCGGTAACCATATCTATAAGCGAGGTTTTTGTTTCACCGTTTAATTTGGGAACATTTTTAATCTCTAGTGAGCATTTACGTTGAGATTTTTGTAAACCTTCAATTTGGTTTTCTAAGATTTGTATGTATTCTTTATCCTTCTGTTTTTCGCGTTCCAAAATTTCCATTGCTTTTCTCATGTCTTCGTATTGGGAGGACAAAAACGACAGTGAATCTTCAATAATTTTTAAGGAAGCCGTGAGTTGCGCCCTTTCTCTATTCTGTTCGCTCATCCAAGAAGATAACATATCCTTAATGTTGTTCTTAAACTCAGAAAATTCAAAAAGAATCTCTTCTGAGCTCTTACGCTTTATACGGGTGTTTACAAAACTAGTCTTCGGTGTAAATTCTTCGTAACATTTTATGTTACTTATGTAACGTTGAAGTTAGGCACTCGCAAAGTACCAGGACCGCAGAGGACTATGGTAGTAGTTTCGTTAACAATATGGAGGGAATGTCCAAGCACCAGGCGCGACCACCCACAGTTTTGATGATTGGTCACTGGGTGGGTCTAACTAACACTCACCACTTCTTGGGCGGAGTAAGGAGGAGGGGCTAGTTGACAAAGATGGCTTCTTACCAGGCTGACAGTACTCCTGCGCAACCGTTAACAATTTATATGTACTCCTGCGCAATTATGTGCTCCCAATATTTTAATGGAATTTTTGAACACTTTTTAATAAAAATATATTTAAATAAAAATCAAAAACACACGGTATGCACGTCTACACTTGGCAGTGGTCCGGGGGGAGAGGAGATAAATCTTTCTACTCACCTAGTACTACGTAGTTCCCAAGACAGATCTTGATCCAAAATAACGCCTAAATTTCTCACCGATTCGGTAAATGGAATATAAATCTCATTTATTACTAAACGCGCCATTTGTGTTTTATCAATTTTTGCCAGCAACTTCGGGCTGCCGATTGCAATAGTTGAGTTTTTCAAGGATTTATCACTATCCGAAAATATTTACTCCAAATTGAAATGATCTCAAGGTCCTAAGCAATTTTTTTTTATAGTATTAGGTAGTTCAGTGAGAGACCTTGTGAGTAAATTGTAAATCGTCGGCATACACGTGGTAAAGAGAAGAGATTTTTTGACAGATTGAATTAATAAAAATTGAAAATAGAAGAGGAGACAACACGCCACCTTGAGGGACGCCCGCACTATTAAGCGACCAATCAAAATATGAGTCCTCTATTCGAATGCGCTGTCGGCGTCCGTACAAGTAAGAAGGAAACCAATCAATCACTTCAGGAGATATGTTAAAAGAACTAAGTATGGCAAGAAGTATGTCGAAATCAACAGTGTTGAAAGCGTTACTGAAGTCTAACAATGTCAAGACCGTAACCTTCTGACTCTCCATATCCTGACGGATGTCATCAGTGATTTTGACTAAAGCTGTAGTCGTACTATGACCATATCGAAAGCCAGATTGTAAAGGATTTAGAAAATGGTGAACAAACATAATATCTATTCTCAATATATACATTATTATAATTGAGTGCTTATTTATTTCATCAGTATTATGTATACGCGATAAATTTTGATTCGTGATTTAAAAAGAATGCCAATATGACATAGCAGTAATAATGATGAGTTCCAACAAAATAGCCTTTCTAAAATAATTTATATTACCCTAATTTTGGGGTAATATATATAGATGGTGGAAACACTTCAGTATCTATCTCCACTATAACAAAGATCAAGAGCCAAACAATATTGTTGCAGTGAATACTCAAAACGTAATGAACAACGACACAAAATGTTGCGATCTTATTATATTTCTATAATTTTCGTCATTTATTTGGAGTTATGTATAATATCTTGTACAATACAAGTAAGTTAACTAACTTTTATTTGACTTGTACTCTTGTTCCTTGAAACATTATTCTATTTATTTTTTTCCATATATTTTCACTGAATGTGAAAGCTTGAGGTATTCATTTAATTTTGCTTATAGTAGATTGGTAGTTTTATAGCTAATTATTTTCTTATATAAAGATATATTATATGTTACACTATATACTATATTATTTCTTAGAATGATCCCATTGTCGCGGTCACAGAAGGAAAATTACGAGGCAAAATTGAAACTCTTTTAGATGGAACATCTTATTATAGTTTCAAGGGAATACCCTTTGCATCTCCTCCAATAGGCGATTTGAGATTTCAGGTAAATTTATTTTTTTTAATATTTAAAGACAGAGCTTATAGTTTTTATTCTTAGTAAACATCTATGATAATATATATTATAACTTAGGCAAATTATAACTCGAGCAAATAAACTATTATTATTATTATTATTAGGCGAATTTAGGCTTTTCATATGCTTAAAAGGAGACTCCAACAACTTTATAATTAAGTACAAACTTGTTAAAGAAAATAAAGATTTTTTATTTATTTATTTATTTTTTATAACTTTTATTCTTAATTAACTTCATTTCCAGGCTCCTACACCTCCAAGTCCATGGAAAGATATTCGAAATGCAACAAGCTTTGGCAGCATTTGTACACAATTCAACTCTTTTAGCCAAAGTGTACAAGGTCAAGAAGACTGCTTATTTCTCAACGTGTATACAAAATCACTGAATGAAAATGCAAAAATTCCTGTCATGGTTTATATTTACGGGGGATCATTCACAGAAGGTTCAAGCAACTTTTACAGACCAGAGTTTTTAATTCAACATGACGTTATAATAGTTACTTTTAATTATAGATTAGAAGTTTTAGGATTTTTATCCCTGGATACACCAGAAGTTCCCGGAAATGCAGCTATGAAAGATCAAGTGGCTGTATTGAAATGGGTTAATCGTAATATAATCAAATTTGGAGGTGATCCTAATAACATTACACTTTTTGGGGAAAGCGCGGGGGCGTTATGCGTTTTTCTACACATGCTGTCACCCATGTCGAAAGGTCTTTTCCATAAAGCGATAACTCAAAGTGGTACCTTTGACTTGGGAAGGACCAATCGTCAAGGTGCAAAAGAAAGAGCATTCAGAGCTGGAAAGTTGTTAGGAAAGGAAACGAATGATGTCAATGAACTACTGAGATTTTTTAGAAGCTTGACAGCGGATAAATTAACAAACCTCACAACCGCAACATTTACTGCAAATGAAACGAATAGAGGATTGATTGCGAAATTTCTTCCAATTGTGGAGAAGAAATTTCCTGGTGTTGAAGCATTTCTCGATGAGGACCCATCTAAGCTCATTTTAGAGGGCAATCTCAACAAAGTTCCCTTTATTTTAGGTTATAATTCCGGTGAAGGATTGATACTAGTGAAATATCATATTGCTCGTTTGGATGCATTTAACAAAGATCCTTCATTATATGTGCCTAAAGAAATATTTGAAGAAATTTCACACGACCGACTAGTAGAATTCGGGAATAGAGTTAAGAATTTCTACTTCGGAAATGGGACTATAACGGACAAGGATTCAGAAGCTATTAGAGATATAATGACCGACACATTGTTCGCTTATACCACTCACAGGCTAGCGTATTTATATGCTTTGTTATATGAAAGTACATATATGTATAGATTCGATTTAGAAACAGAATTAAATGTAATTAAAAAAGATCTCGGTTTGGATTTGAAAGGTGTGAGTCACGTTGATGATATATTTTACCTTTTCAACAATGAACTAAATCAAAAGCTTTATGATGAAAAGCAAGAGTTGAGAAAAGTTGTTTATAAAGTGACAAAATTGTGGACAAATTTTGCTAAAACGAGGTAAGTTACATAAATATTATTATAACATAAATCAAAATACATTTTGACACACATTCATTATTTTAAATCTCTTGCAATGTTTTTTATTGCATCTGTTTGCTTATTAGTGATAGATTATAAATATATCTCTGTCAAACAATTTATATAATTCTCCGTCAGTACGTTTTTTATTTTTTTTAATATTATTACTATAAAATATCTAGGTATAAATAATAATAATAACAACTCTTATCAGTAAAATCATAGTTACCTCTTTTGAAACACGCTGTAAATGAATTATATCAAGCATTTTCCTTGTTTACGACAATTTCCTAGAACAAGTTGTCAAGATGGGTATTCCTTTGAGTCATATTTGTATTACCATTCACTTTTCCTTTGTTTATTTTGTTTGTCTAGCTTTTACCTTGTTTTCATTGTTAAAAAGTATTTTGTTTGAAAGAATTGTTTTATTTTTTAAAAAAAGTAAATATTAAATATTTTGTTTTGGAAAAAAGTTATTATTTAAATATAATGATTATTTTTAGAATTCCAATATAATATTTGATCTGGCTGTAATTCATTTTGTTAGTGGTCATAAATGTATTCTTTTAATGTTCTATTTTACCTTCACAGTAATCCGACGCCTGATGATAGTCTAGGGGCAAAGTGGCATCCATACACTACTCGCAGGAAAGAATATTTTAAAATCAATGAACCTTTTGCCTCAGGACGTTATGCTGACCGAAACAGAATTGAGTTCTGGGATCAGCTATATAAAGAAGCCGGTCTTTTACATATAAGCGATGATTAAACGTTTGGCAGTGTAGTTTAAAAAGTTCATTGTATTTGCTGTAATGAAATACTCAATAAATATATATGTATTTTCAACGTTATTTTTTTTATATGCAAACCCTGTTTTCCTCCAACTTGCTTTGCCAGTATCAGCTACGTTATCAACGAGTGACATAAAAATATCAAATTGAACCATTACCAAAAGCTGAATTTCTAAAATATTACCTAGCAGCAAGAAAAGTCTGTAATATAATGTATATAAATTAACTTTGGACATAAAGCACGAAGGAACAGTAATAACTTGGAATAACTTGTGGTGACGGGCAAAGTTGAAGGCAAGAGGCCGAGGGGACGCAACCCTAAAAGATGGTCCACCAATCCACCGCAATCCATCAAGCTAATAATCGCGTCAAATGTAAGGAAACCATGCGCTACGTACGTGAGCAGCAGAGAAGTCACGATCCTCAGCACTGAGAGACCGGCCGAAGAGGGAGAGATAGATTAATTAACAAATCATTGCTTTTTATATCATACATCATTACATTACATTTACTCCATCATGGGAAATTCAAGCCAACAGCGTCACATACGTAATTTGTGGTTTAAATTACCCAAATTGTGTTTATGACACATTACTGAAAACACATTTTTCCTATGCGTATTTAAATGATGATGATTCAAACGATATCTAAAACAAAAATTACAAGAGACTAAGCTGTATTTAAGTTAATGACTTACTAAATTTTGTAAATAATTTTAAATATTAAATTTTAAATTTGCTGATTTTCCAATATGATGCTACATTTATCACTAAATTGAAACTAGTTTTTGTGTTTAAGTTACAAATGTAGAAAAAATTATTGTAATTTTATATATAATAATAATAAAAATATTTGAACCTAATGATTTTCAAGCCTTTTTTTCTTTTTTAGCGGTAATCAGATATTTTCCATTTAAAACTATATTTATTGATTTCATTCAAATTATTAATTATATGAGGAAATGCAAGACTTTAGTACTAGCAACACTTTTAAAATTACGTTCATAAACCTAAATGTTGAAAAACAAATTGTTTTCATATAATATGTATTATTAAGTGTAACTTGCTATATATATTTTATTTAGCTCATATTATGATATTTACAGTAATATTTAAGTTTATTTATTGAAAAATAATAAAATATTCTAAATATTTTGAAATGTATGCAATTGCTAGGTTTCCGAACGAATATAAGGAAAATATTGAGCACCAAATACAATTTGATCGAGTATAAAATGCATCCTCAATTACAGTTTTAAGTTATTCATTGCCGATTTGTAAAATGTACGGGCTAGTTGTGGTTCTTGGCTTATTACTATATTTACATATTTCCGTGATAGTTTCCTCAAAACTAGTGGAAGTAAGTATTTTCTTCACATGAGTTTATTTTATATTTCTACATTAAATATTTCTGAGCTTCATTGTGTTTATTGTTTTCCGTATCACACTATTCTTATTTATATTTTAAAAAGATTCTGCTAATGGAGGTAAGCTAAAGTATAATAGATATTAAAAAATAACAAATTTGTTTCTAATAATTATGTAAAAGAAAATCTCTAAGATTTTTTTATTTAATATTTAAATATTTTCTTATAATATTTAAATATAATACTAAACTATACCTCACATATTGATAATTATTTATTATTTCTTTTAATTAAGAATGAACCAATAGTTAGAATAAATGAAGGCAGAGTTAAGGGGACAGTCGGCACTTTAGTGGATGGGTCATCATTTTATAGTTTCAAAGGAATACCATTTGCAGCACCTCCTGTAGGAGAACTTCGATTTAAGGTAAGAAGTTGGTTTCCTTATACCTATCATATAGTTTGTAGTAAATTAAAAATAATAATAAATATGAAATTAATTGTATAAAAGTAATAATTTTCTGGTAGAAAATAAAAAAAATATATATTGTTCATAAATCATATGAAATTATTAATTTTCCTGTAGCTTGTTTACTTAAGAACTGTTGACATTATAAGATATTTAAATCATGGTTATTTTGCCATATGCTATAACTACCAACATTGGTTTTTACTTTGTAATCTCTCACCTTAAATATGTGAGGAAAAGTGTAATATGGTGCTTTATATGTAAAAAAACTAACAAAAATACTTTTAAAATACCTATAAATCACATAATGGCTTCTAGATAGAAGTTCCAACAAGATAATTTACATTCACCCACAATTGAAGGATTGCTTGTACAGTTGTTAAGTAACAATGACTTCATGCATTTGCCAATTTAGCTATGCGACTGAGTTCATACATACAAGTGCATAAAATATGTATCTACGTCTGGACTTTAGAGTACCTATATTGAATTAGACATAGATTTTTTATAAGACTGACACAATTATCTTCAATTGGACAAAAGAAACTTAGTTGTTATACACTCTATTCACCATTTTTAAGACGACCCAGCGAATAAATTGATAAGTTATTAACTCCAACAACTATCAACAACTTCTTCTTCTTTTTCTCCAGTTGAATATCTAATGGAGAACACATAAAATAGAAATAGTGTATTACTATATATTGATATGTCCTTTTAACACACTGCATACTGCAACTTTTTTAAGAAAAGTTGTTTTTTATCCTTTTTTGATGTCTTCACTTCAAGGTTAATTAGTGCAATTTATGTGTATTTCATTTTATTTAATTGTTACTAACTAGTGTTAGTATTATTTTTTTTTTTATTTTTTTTTATTTTTTTTTAGCTTCACGCTTTATCCCGCACATGGCAGGGTAGGCAGAGGGAACTGCAGGAACCATATGAACCTAGTGTTAAGACACTCCGTTACTTAGTCCCTGCTTACTCCGTCCCCACTTTCCGCCGTTTTCGAGGCATTGCGTGTTGAGTGGCGGAACTCAACGCCGCGCTTTGCCTTAGTTGCCAGAGCGAAGAAAATGGAAATAGAAAAATCCATCTTCCCCGACTGGGGATCGAACCCAGAAACCGTCGTGTTAGTCGCGTTACAGGCAGACGTTGCGCCTCTGCGCCACGACGGTAATGGTAATAATATTTAAATACCGTCGTGGCGCAGAGGCGCAACGTCTGCCTGTAACACGACAGTTTCTGGGTTCGATTCCCATTCGGGAAGATGGATTTTTCTATTTCCATTTTCTTCGCTCTGGCATCTAAGGCAAAGCGCGGCGTTGAGTTCCGCCACTCAACACGCAATGCCTCGAAAACGGCGGAAAGTGGGGACAGAGTAAGCAGGGACTAAGTAACGGAGTGTCTTAACATTAGGTTCTTATGGTTCCTGCAGTTCCCTCTGCCTACCCTGCCATGTGCGGGATAAAGCGTGAAGCTAAAAAAAATATATAGTCCTAGAATCCGAAAAACCTTCTTAATTAAAAAGTAAAAAACGAAAATAAGTTTGTTAAAACTGCGGTTCCCTCAGCCTACTATGATATGTGCGGGATAAAGCCGGAAGTTATAAAAAATAAAATTTAATTATTACGGATAATCTACTTGTCATTGAAGGACAGTCGGACAAAACGTATTTAAAAAAAAATCACGACTCAACGTCTTTAAACGGAGTGTTCCAACATAAAATTTTCCCGCCTATCCTGCTATATGCGGGATTTAACGTGAAATGAAAACAAACTACAGTCGTCATAACGAAATTAAACAATATTTTTTAAAGAATCCGGCTTCAAAATCAATATTTGCCCGATGATAATTAATTAAATAAGTAAACGTAAAGATGAATTTTAGATAGATATATTCAAGGTGGATATTTTTTTCATATATAAATTGAAATTACATCGATGCCGTAAATTCCATACTTTTGTATGTAACTTTCTTTTAATTCAGTAAAGTAAAACACTAGTATTTTCTTCTGTAGAAAGTATTATAAATTCTCCTTAAATCTTTCTCACAACATATGGTATGTAAAAATAAGTACTCGCCGAATAAACGCCAATATGAACATAAAAATAATTTTTTTTTCAACAATAGCTAATATCATAATGATGTAGTTGTATATAACAGAATTCGATAAGAACAATTCAGTCGTTCACTTCTAAATAAATTTTGTTAAATTAAACTTTTAAATAAAGCAACATAGCATATCCCTACCTATTTAAATATCTTAATTTACATTTTATTTAAATAATATGATTATATGAAAAAAACATATTAACTTAAAAAGATATTCGCTCTGGAAACTAGGCAAAGCGCGGCGTTGAGTTCCACCACTCAACACGCGAAAAAGGTGGAAAGCGGGGACGGAGAAATCAGGGACTAAGCAACGGAGTGTCTTAACACTAGGTTCCTGCGGTTCCCTCTGCCTACCCTGCCATGTGCGGGATAAAGCGTGAAGCTATAAAAAAAAAGAAATATACTTAGAGAGACTTGATTATCTCCTTTATGTATACTGTCTAAGGTTTTCAACCACTGCCACTTGTCCGTTTGGTAACGAAGCATAACATTAGGTTATTGTGCAGTGCATTACATTAGAAGTTTATTGCGAATTGGCATTAGTTTACTTTCACCCGGAGCAAATTGAAATTATATTTATGTTTTTTTTTTAATAGAAATTTCCTTTTTTACCATCGTGGCGCAGAGGTGCAGTATATAAATGCAACGATTTGTGGATTCGATTCCCACTCGAGGAAAATGGATTGTATAACCAAAAAGATTGTGTAACCAAAAAGTTACTATATAAAAAGAAGGGAATATTGTCAAGACACTCTGTGTTGTACCTAAATTTGAAATATAGCATATTAAAAGGCGGAGCTTAACGCCACATTTTCACATGCCAGAAAGGAATACTGAAAGTGATTCACTTTCATCTTTAATTTCTTCATAAAATTACTGCAATATTATTAATATTAATCCTGTAACATATTTTTCCTTTTTAAATATCTATAAGCATATATATGTATATTATTATAAAATTCCAGGCTCCAGAACCCCCTATACCGTGGGAGGGTATACGAGATGCGTCCAACTTCGGACCTATATGTACCCAATACAACTCTACATACCAAGGCGATGAAGATTGCCTCTTTATCAATGTTTACACAAAATCTTTGGACAGACAGGCAAAAATACCCGTCATGGTGTATATATATGGGGGATCTTACTACGAAGGGTCTGGAGACTTCTTCACGCCAGACTTTCTTTTGCAGCACGACGTTATTCTAGTGACTTTCAACTACAGGCTCGAATTGCTAGGTTTCCTGTCTTTAGATATTCCCGAAGTGCCGGGAAACTCTGGTATGAAAGATCAAGTTGCTGCTTTGAAATGGGTTCAGCAAAATATTCATAATTTTGGGGGGGACAAAGAAAGTGTTACGATATTTGGAGAAAGCTCCGGTGCGTCGTCGGTCACCCATCACATGTTGTCACCGATGTCCCAAGGGTTGTTTCACAAAGTCATCGCTCAAAGTGGGGCTTCGACTCACGACTGGGCAATAGGTAGGGAACCAGTGGACAGAGCTTTTAGAGCTGGCAAAATTCTAGGCATCGAGACCAACGATACTTACGAATTGCTGAACTATTTGAGAGGCTTAGGATGCTAATGCCTTGACTAATCTGACGTTTGCAACTTTGACTGACGACGAAAAGTACAGGGGACTTCCCGAGAAATTTATACCGGTTATTGAGAAGAAGTTTCCCAATGTCGAAGCGTTTTTGGACGACGAACCCATAAAAACTTTAGTGTACAGCACTAAACTACCCAGAATTCCTCTCATGATTGGATATAATTCCGGCGAAGGGTTGATTATAGTAAACGATCACGTGACTAAGTTAGACGTGTATAATAACGAACCGTCGTTTTACATACAAAGAGAAGTGGCCGACCGACTCACTGACGAGGAACTGGTTCAATACGGACAGAGGGTTAAGAAATTCTATGTTGGCAATAGAAATATTACCAAAGACGATTTAGACGTTATAAGGGACATACAGACGGACATACATTTCGCTTTTAACTCTCAAAGATTCGCTCATTTATATTCATATGTTTGTGAAGCGAAAGTGTTTTTGTACAGATTTGGTTATGAAACTGACTTGAATGTTATAAAAATAGCTTTGGGACTTCAAAAATTGGCTGGAGCGAGTCACGCCGATGAACTCTTCTATTTGTTTTATAATTACTTGAACGAAGACTCTTATAAGAAGGAGGAGTTGAAGAATATTGTGTATAAAGTGACGAAGCTGTGGACCAATTTTGCTAAATTTGGGTAAGTTTTAAACATTTTTAGTTAGAAAAAACTAATTTTAGAGTTTAGCTTTGTTCGCTCGTTTCGCTTCGCTCGCTAAATTGATTTTTTGATTGTAAGTAGTATTTCTACCTTTATTTGATTTGTATCGTGAAATAATTACATTTCTGTTTAAATTTAATATAAATATATTTTACTAAATCCTCCTTATATAACCATATGACCTTAGTATCTGAAAGTTATTATATTAGTTAGATAACAAGAAATATAAACAAAACTCAATTCAATACATACTATTTATATGTACGCTTAAACATATATTTATATATGTTTTGTTTATTTGTCATATAGAATGATATATATAATGGGTTAAATATAATGACAATTATAAACTCTATTATTTCTATATTAAAAAAATTAAAAAAGAAATCAATACTTAAAAAAATTCCTCTTGTGAACCGTGCAACAGTTTCTACGTGTTTTCTTATAATAGTGATTCTTATATACTGACCGTTTGTTTGTGAATTAACACTTTAATAATCATAAAAATTAAAAGGACGGTAACGGTTTGTGGGTTCGATTCCCACTCGGGGACGATGAATTTTTTTATTTCTTTTTTCTTCACTCTGGAAACTAGGCAAAGCGCGGCGTTGAGTTCCGCCACTAAACACGCTATGCCTCGAAAAAGGCGGAAAGTGGGGACGGAGAAAGCAGGGACTAAACAACGGAGGGTCTTAACACTAGCTTCCTATGGTTCCTGCAGTTCCTACCCTGCCATGTGCAGGATAAAGCGTGAAGACATAATAAAAAAACAATAAAAAATATCAATTTCTTATAGAAATCCCACGCCGGATAGCTCATTGGGTGCAATATGGAAGCCTTATACGACGGAGGGCAATGAATATTTCAATCTAGGACGACTCTTTTTGTACGGGGACGTATGCGGATAGGGACAGGATGGAGTTCTGGGATAAGATCTACGACGAGGCGGGCCTCCAGCATCTCCGGTACAAGAACTTCCCCTACCAGAAGCGCACAGGTGAGACCAGCATTACGATACTCAGTGAGAATCTGTGCGACTGACATTATTTACCTTTAATCCTTTAAATCGCAATCGAGTCGTCTGTTTTTTTTATAATCTGTTTGGAATTTTTGAAATTGAAAAATTAAGTGTACCTTGTAAGATATTTTGTCGAAAGTAACGCCATCTAGCGTGTAAAGCTATGTTTTTATATACATTTTTTTAATTAATATTACGTTTTTGTGCATTAAATTGTATTATTTTTCGATAGTAGCGCCATCTAGCGAGTGAAGCTAACTGTTGTATATGAAAGGATATTTTTAAATGCTTATTACATGTTTTTGTGTATCAAATTATATTTTTGTCGAATTAACGCCATCTGGCGAGTCAAGGTATATTTTTATATATAAGAAGGTTTTATTAAATGTATGTATATAATACGTAATAATTGATACTTTAAATTATTTTATTTTACTAATTTAATGTTATTAAGAAACCGATAGCATAGTCAACGCCATCTTGTGAACAAAATCATAATATATAATTTTAAAATATTTTATTTTGTTTTATATGGTACAATGTTTATATGTATTTTATATGGAATGTTTTGCTATTAATTTTATTTCTTACAAATTCCAAACAGAATTGCGAGTTAAAGGATTAAAGCCATGTCATTAATGCAAGGACATTTTTTATATCAAATGCGTTAGGATAAGTTTATTTTTAATAAATATATAGACTTTATTAGTAGCAGTTAGTGATACATTGTTTATAAAATAACGTAATTTTTATGGAGTTTTAAAATTTTTTTATTATTATTTATATTTAGAAAAATATATATTTTATTTAATTAAAAAAAATTGAAATTTTTATATATATTTTTTTTTAATTTTTATTATTATTTATTTTAATACCTAACTAAGCCAAAAAGATCTAATACTATATATTATGTATTTCGGAAGTAAAATAAAAGAGTTACGTTATTTCATTATTTGTAACAATTAATTAATTTGTAGATATATGTATATTTTTGTAAGTACAAATAAACAATGTATTAAAATTTAAATAATATAAAAACGTTTATGCACAACACTTATATAATAAAAACAATAAGTAAAACTTTAAATTTATAGAAATGATTAAAAACACATGTATGCATATTAGTGATGTAACGAATATTCGCATTCGCAAAAAATCTGCGAATGTCATTACAGGAAATTTGACGACGATTATACGTTATAAAAAATTAAATCAATTTCCTTTTTGTGTTTTTTAATTCAAAAAACAGTAACTTAACCTCGTTATAACATTATCAGTCTTCATTATATCTCATAAAACAATTTCTAAACAAATAAAAATCAATTCTCTCTCCCTTCTAAAAAGTTTTATCAACTAATACTCAAGTTTTTAATGTTATAATCCAAAGAGCTATCTTGCTTGCCGTAAACAATTAGCGCCAAATTTATAAGAACTACTGAATATTCGCATTCGCGAATGCTAAGAAAATGACATTGCTTACATCACTAATGCATATAACTCTACTTCACTTCTATGCACTTCCATTTTTTATAACTCAAAATATTTTAAAAAAACTTGTGATTGTAAACTGTTTAAGAGTTATAAACAATTTCTTCAAGCAATATTTAAAGCGTATAATTAAGTAGAATGCATATTAAATATACTTTAAAAAATATATATAAAAATTTGAATAAAACCTCGCTTCATTCAGAATTTTATATTTTCTTTAATTATAAGAATGGGTATATTGATGACCACTTTGTTATAAAATACAAATATGTCAATAAAAATACAATATAAAAAAGTATATTTAATATTAAAAAAATGGATACATTATTGTTTACATTTAGTGTAATCTAGACCTAGCTGGTGTATAATAAATATATAAAATCTCTTAATATGTAGTCCCTTGATTATTTTATTTCTCTCTACCCTTTTTAAAGCTAGGAGAAATTACATCAGTGATTTATCACTGTCTTAGAAATATTTTGCATGAAACATACCTTATATGTAAAATGAGGTAGTAGTACATTTTATATGAAAAGAAGTTATATATACATATACGTATACATATACATATATAGTAAATTGTGCTGCTTTATTTCCTACCCAAAACCAATGTCTAACATTACAATACTTTTTTAAGTATATATTTCTAAAAGTAAAAGCACTTTGGTAGGTCTATTATGATAGTGAATTTAAATCAGTTTTGATTAACATCCAAGGTATTTTCTTTTAAATTATAAAAATAACATCTGAGCTGATTTTTCTTATTGTTTGAGAATTTGAAAAATTATTATAAGAAATGTTTCTTAAAGTTGACCTATTATTAATAATATAATCAACTGGGAAATGAATTTTATTCATTTTAAAGTATTTTCTATAGTTTTGATTTATTCGGTTCTGGGAATCCAGCGTCGAGATATAATTTGGACCAAAATTCCATACTTTGTTTATTATTGTCTTTTCCCATAGATAATGTGTTGTCAATTTGTAAATATTCTTTATTTTCTGAATACGGACGCCATTTTACACCTAAACTGTTGTCTGGTGTTGGATTACTGGAAAACAAAATCATAATTTTTTTGTTAAAAAAAGATAAAAAAAACATAAATATGATTGTTTTATCTCATAACATGTTTAAAATAAAACTCAAAAACAGTATATAGATAGAATATGTGTAGTATATAGATAGTATTAAAAATAAATTATTCTTTTTCTGAAAACTTAATATTAGCATTTTCATATGGCATGTTATTAAATTAATATTTACTCAAAGAACTAAAATTTTTCATTTCTCTCATCTGGCCAGAGAAAAAACAACTTGGATCCCACAAAGTACTACCACAACCACTAACTTAATAGAATAAGACTAAATTAAATAAAAAAAAAATAATAAATTGGGATTTAATTATTCAAAAAATAATAATAGGATAGGATTATAAATTATCCAAAAAAATAAGAGAAAGGCTCAGATTAAAAGCTACTCAATAATGCTATCTACCAGATAAAGGCTGATAGTTGCAACAGGTCTTTATCAGTTAGATATATCTATCTGAGACCTATGTCATCAAAATTTGCTGTTTATTTATCAGATAAGGAATATCCTATCTAACATTATCAGCAAGTGGTTAAGCATAAGCGTAGTTGGATGGATGAGAATATTGAATTTTTTTTAGCTTCACGCTTTATCCCGCACATAGCAGGGTAGGCAGAGGGAACCGAGTGTTAAGACACTCCGTTTCCTGTTTTTCGCCATTTCCAGGCAGAAGATTTCCCCTCATGGAAATCGAACCCACAAACTGTCGCGTCTACAGGCACACGCCTCTGCGCCACAATGGTTAATTGATGATGGTGAATTATACTTGTATGATATAAGTACTCTAACTTAAGTTTGTTTTTAAAATAATATAATATACATACCCAGTTTTAGCGAAATCTGTCCACAATTTGGTAAACATAAAAATTAGCTTCCTTAAATTTTCATTTTCCTCATAAATGTCCTTATTTAAAGTATTGTGGAATAAATAGAAGATATCGTCGGCATGGCAAGCACCCTTCTCAGAGCCGAGTCCAAACATTTTTTTAAACATATTCAATTCAGTATCCAAACAGAACATATAAAAGTATACACTTTTGGCAAAAGCCGAATAAAAATCAGCAAACACATGATTGGCACGTATGAAATATAAATCAGAAGTTATATTTGTTAGAATTTCCACATCATCTCTTGTCAAATCTTTGTTGGGATAGTAAAAATTCTTTATTCTGTTACCAAATTCCTCAACTTTATCTGGAGAAACTCTTGATACTATTTCTTGGAGAACCCAAGAAGATGGCGTCTGGTTTCTGGTATTCACCTTCTTTCTCTCAGTGTGCATAAAAATCAAACCCTCGGCAGAGTTATATCCAGTCACATAGGGTACTTTATTAAATCTTCCAGATTTTAATAAATCTTGGGGATTCTCTGTCAAAAAGGCATCCTGTCCCATATTTTTTTCTACAACAGGTGCAAAAGCAATGGGCAAACCTCTTATCTTTTCGTCATCTGATTGTGTTTTATTTGTCATTGCAATAAAATCTGTTGCCGGAACACTTTGCAAGAACTGCAACAGTTCTTTATCATCCTTTGTCTCTTTTCCTAGCAATTTGCCAACTTTGAAAGCTCTCTCCCTACCATTGTGTTCTTGAGCCCAATTTAGTAAACACACTCCACTTTGTGATATAGCTTTGTGGAACAAACCCTTACTCATTTGAGATATCATGTGATAAGTAACCGAAGCCCCACCTGCACTTTCACCAAATATTGTGACATTTTCTGGATTTCCACCAAAATTAAGAATATTTTCTTTAACCCATCTTAAAGCTGCAACTTGGTCTTTTAATCCAGCATTTCCAGGTACTTCTGGAGTATCGAGGCACAGAAAGCCTAAAACTTCCAGCCTATAGTTAATTGTTACTACAACAACATCATGTTGTAACAGAAACTCTGGTCCATATATATCAGTGTTGCCGGATCCTGAAGTAAAAGCACCTCCATGTAAATAAACCATAACGGGAATTTTTCCATTTTGGTCTAAAGATTTTGTATAGACATTTAAAAATAAGCAATCTTCGCTTCCTTTTACAATTTCTTGAGTTTGAAGGTCAATTTGTGGGCAAATTGGTCCATGTTTGTATGCATCTTTGATACCCTCCCAAGGCAGAGGTGGAAGTGGAGCCTGAAATATTTATTTAAGATAAAATTTGAATTAAAACATTAATATTTTCAAGATGATTAATGAAAATATTAAAGTATACACTAATTTGGCACAGTAGGCAGTGCCTAATTGTCCTGTCATTGGTTTCCCCAAATAAAAATGTTTCGCAACAAAATAATGAATGTAATACCTACATACAATTTAAATAATATGAAGCTTATATAGAAAAAAAAGAAAGAATGCTATATTTTTATTTTAAGACCTCATCCAGCTGCAGAAACGGGGTAAGAATAACTTGGTTAGATTTGTTATACTGTTTTTAAAATAAATTTTAATTCCTTTATTATGGATCAGCACTGCAGACTATAAACAGATGATAATGTAAGTATATAATTTTATCTGATGATTTAAATTAAGTTGAAAATTGTAAAACTATATAGTTAATGTGTGTAAATATGTTTAAATATTTTAAGATTTTCTAAATCAACTCTGAGTTGTTTTTTTTTCTTTATATTATTAGAAGGCAAATGAACAGAAGGATCAGCTGATGTTAAGTGGACAATTCGCCCATTGACATCCACAACCTGAGAGGATGTGTTGCCAACCAAATACCCTTATAGGCTTCCACAACTCTCACTCACCTGACGAAACACAGCAGCATTAACATGCTACTGTTTCACAACAGTTTTCTGTGAATCTGGTAACTACTCGGTTCAAGCCTGGCCTTTTCAAGCTACTGGTGTTGGCTTTACCACTTAAAAAACATTATATGTGACTTTCTTACCTTGAACCTAAGCTCTCCTATAGGTGCCTGAGCATATCTAATTCCTTTGAAACTATAATAAGGTGATCCATCAAGTAATTCTTTCACAGCCCCTCTTAACTGGCCTTCTTTAACACTAACTACAGGACTTGCCTAGAGAAATATTAAAAACAATTTAATCTGATGAAATTAATATAGATATATATTAAAAAAAATTGACAAAATTTTGTTATAATTATTTTTTTGGTGTATCATGCAAGTGTATGCTAATATAAATTAGTTTTGTTGTTGTTTTAAAGTTTAACAAAAGTCACACGTTAAAACTTACCGAATCAGTTGAAAAAAACTTACACTTACGTTTTAAATTAATCAAAATTTTGTCAATTAATATTCTCATTGTGTAAATTCAAAAAAAAAACTAAATGTAACAATAATAATCAAACAGAACCTTAATATTACTCATATTTATAACTTTTATTAATATTTATATATGTAGAACAGTTGATTTTATTTATTATAGCTTTTATACTCGTAAATAAAATATGGACTTTAAACGGCAATGAAAAACAAACCCTATCATTATTTAAAGTTATTTGCAGGGGGGTGAAACTCCCATACAAAATAAGTTTCAAAGGAAACTAGCGCCAACTCTCGCCCAGGACATAAGAAAGTTTGATATTTTTTACGTATTACGCCACTAGATGGCATTAACAGGTAGGATAAAATATTAAATTAAAATTATTTCATTATTTTTTATTTTCTTTGCTAATAACTTTATTTTCATTTTAATGTTATTTTATTTTTCATATTTTAAATAAAATTAGTTTATTTATTTTAGTGGCAACATTGTATAACTACTAAAGTATGGCAGCATACTTAACGTTTTTTAATATTTGTGCTCGCTTTTGTGTTCTGGATGTTACTGAAATTTTCGTGGTGTTTATTTGGATAATTTAATATCACGTTGCCTTTTACTGGACTCTGATACTTGTTTTGACGATCTACCTCAGGAAGATACTCGAATCTTTGATTTCTTACGTCTGCGGATTAACTTGTTATTTTGTTTGCAGTAATGATGGTAAGTGTGACCAACAGGTTTTTTTAATTATATCGTTAAAGATAATTAGCCGAAATATGTTTTTGTGTAAAATATTTATTCATTTTCATTTAAAAGTGAGGATAATATATAATGGAGATACTAAATATGACTTCTTAGTAATCTAACATACACATCGTATATGTTTATTTACTATACTCTTGTATAAATTTGAGTTCGCCCATATTAATAAAAATGTTTAAAAGGAATAAAACCGGAGATGATAACCATTGACACTAAAATCAAAAGTGTAAATATTCTAAGAAACTTATAAACATCTATATTAAATTTCACTTTATAATACTCATAATTTATGATTTATTATATTAGTTAACATAATAGATATTTTTATTGTTAAATTATTGTTGCCAAATTATTTATATAATTGTAAGGCTTTAAATATCATTTTTTTATTATTTCAGAACACAAGACACTTCCCAACGAATCTCAGAAAACTGCTGAATTCTTTTATCTCTGAATTTATCAGACATTTGCTTTGCTTTGCTTAATGGTCATTCTTATAAAGACATGTCATGTTGATTAAATTGATTAAAAATCTTGACATTAAATTAATTACTCATAGTTGGTGTAAAAGGGTAAATAGTCTTAAGTGGAAAATAAACAACCTTTAATATGAATGACCTCTTTAAACTATAAGCATATGAATTTTGTAAAAAAGAAATAAAAAATTAAACTGATAGTCAAGTGTTTTATTTTATTAGAAGATAAACTTGTCTTGCAAAATACTATGTATATTACAATAATATTCATATCAACCAGATTTAAATTTATTTTATTCTTTTAATAATAGTAATTTAAAAATTGTCAATTTTTTATTTGATATTAAAAATTATTTATCATCACTAGGCGTGACCTCGTAGCACTATTTACTTCGTTAACGTCACGTAAAATGGAAAATTGATAATATTCAGTATATAAAATAATTTTAATAAATTATGCTAACATGTTCAATTTGTTGTTAAAAACTAGTTTTGTTGACGACTTTATCTGTATAAAAAAATGAAGAAAAATAAGAATTTGGTAAACTATACACTATCCTTAGGTTATATTATAGTAAATATGGAACGTAAAACACATCGCGGTCTAAACGCTTTTACACTTTTATGTCTTCACACTTTACCGGTTTTCCTATATATGGCAGGGTAGGCAGAGGGAACTGTACGGACCATAGCAACCTAGTGTTAAGTCACTCCATTGTTTAGTCCCTGTTTTCGGCCTTTTTCAAGGCATTGCGTGTTGAGTGGCGACTGCGCTCTAAACGTTTTATAAATTAAACAACATTAGAAGTGTAGACGATAAATCAAATATAATTGTATATTTATCTTAGCTGGTACATTGTGTATATTTCAAACTATTAAAAATATTTCAGTTAAAAAGACTATACTATGAACAAATTAAAAAAATAACAGCGCCACCTATCGAGCATATGCTCAAGATTATATAATAATTATAATAATTAAAATAAATATAATTCTTAAGCATAAGTAAAAATGGGTAAAAATAATTCCGTTTCTTTTATAATTGTGCGACTAGTAGAAATTATAAATACTGCAAACTTTTAAGTACATAAGGTACAAAAGATTTTGATGAAAATTGAAAAATAATATACATAACTTACATGTTAATTACGTATTTTTCTCACAATATAAATAACTTACATTTGAGGCTTTGTTGAAAACATATATTTCTGACCACCTGTTTTAATAAAAATCACTCAAGTGCAAGACAATTAAAATGTGAAAATCAATAACCCCTAGACATCCTCCCTACAAATGCATCGTGGGAGAAGGGGGAGGAGACGATTATATCCCTTTCCTTTGGTCTAGTTATGTCGTTTACTTTATGATCGCTCTAGGAAATAGCACAACGATTTATGACTTTAACTTAAAAAATTTGACTTAATCAACAAAGTTAACAAAATTAACTAAGTTAACGAAAGAACTGCCCCAACTCGATGTCAGTTTTTCACGTCTGCCATAAGTGTCACTGACAGCTTGGTATAACGGGTATGCCTCGAAGATGAAGCTGTCCAGGGGTAGCGAAAAATAGACTACCCCAATCATATTTCAATTCCTGCGGGTAGTCGACGAGTGTTCTTCCTAAGCTGAACTCTATACCAATAGAGTGACCTAATATTTGAAACTGTATATTTTGTTTTTTCACGCTGTATCCTGAACATGGCAGGATAGACAAAGGGAACTGCAGGAACCATATGAACCTAAAGTTAAGATACTCCGTTATTTAGTACCTGCTTTCTCCGTCCTCGCTCATCGTTGGGCTTTTACTTATAGTCATTTAAACTATATTTTTACATACAATATCTAGCATTTACTTATAGCGAAGAATTGATGTTGTACTACTTGTTACAAGGCAGAGGAGGGTAGGAGTAGGGCAACGGTAACATATGCAATATTTGTTGTGACAATTTTTCGAATAAACACAATCTTAAATGTCCTTTTTATCGCTTCACGCTTTATCCCGCACGTGGCAGGGTAGTCAGAGGTAACTACAGGAATCATAGGGGACCAGAATCCAGGATCCCTAGTGTTAACGCACTCCGTTCCCCGCTATCCGCCTTTTTCGAGGCATTGCATGTTGAGTAGCGGAACTCAACGCCGCGCTTGGCCTACTTGCCACAGCGAAGAAAATGAAAATATCCATCCTCTGAGTAAGATTCGAACCCACAAACCGTCACGTCTGCAGGCAGATGCTGCGTCTCTGCGCCACGACGATCCTCTTAAATAATTCTATTTAAAAGAAAAATATTTTATTTAACAGCCGTCCTTTTAAACAGCCGCATTTTTTTTTGTAGACGCAGGGGGAAATATTCATAGATACCCGACTCCTGGGAGGGAGGCTGGGTTATGTGAGATTGTACTCACTAAAACCCCCTGCGATGGCCGCCACAGCACGGAAAAACGGAGAGGCTACGGGATCGCTTTCGCAGCACGTCCGCGGCCTCTCCCGTGCGTTGCTCCGCTCGTGGCTTGCTCGAGCCCTTCTCAGGAGGGCGAAGATGTCGGGGAGGGTCTCGCCCTCCCCGCACCCCTCGCTGGTGCGTACACCGGCAGTCCGGGACCATACCGGACTGCCGGTGGCTGGACTTTAAAGCCGCCTGTAAAATTTTTGTTATATTTATATACATAATAAAAATTCTTTTATTCACATCATTCTTATTAGTATACAAAAGTTTTACTACAATTAACATATTTCAGAGATAATAACTATCCTGAAATAACCAAAACAACATTTAAAGCCTCTATTTCTAGTTTAAATTATATTATACTTCTATTTAAAATAAAGCAGGAGAATATTTTCCACGTTTTTCTACTGTCTAAAATTCTATCATCGCCGTCACTCATGTCACATATAATATTGCATTATCGCTTTTCAATAAATCAGGTAAAATTTTTATTGTTTTATTATAATATACATAACTATACTATGTATAATAAAATGCAAAAATTCACATAGTACCTATTTGAATTCTAATTCCTTCTTTATTTTACCTGTCATAAAAAAGGCGCTTGCCTGTAACGCGACGGTTTCTGGGTTCGATCCCCAGTCGAAGAAGGTGGATTTTTCTATTTTCCATTTTCTTCACTCTGACAAACTAGGCAAAGCGCGGCGTTGAGTTCCGCCACTTAACACGTAATGCTTCGAAAAAGGCGGAATGCGGGGACGGAGAAAGCAAACGGTCCCTGCTGTTCCCTCTGCCTACCCTGCCATGCGGGATAAAGCGTGAAGCTAAAAAAGAATATAATAAAAGATTAAATTAAATTAATTAAGCAGAAAGTAGGGACGGAGAAAGCAAGTCTTAACACTAGGTTCACATAGTTCCTACAGTTCCCTCTGCCTACCCTGCAATATGCGAAATAAAGCTTGAAGCTACAAAAAAAATAAAAATGTAAAACATTAAATGAAAGACAAAAATATCGTAATAGATAAAGCTGTCCTGTATGAAACCGGAAAGTAAATCTTTAGTAAAAATTAGGCGTCATGAATCGTAAGTTCTGGAAACTCTAATGAAGAATCATAATGTGGCCCCAGTATTCTGTGAAAAGTTACATTATTCTTTCAAATTTCATCAATTTAACTTAGCTAGTGGCTTAGTACGAACTAAGGCATTTTCAAGGCATTTTCAAGGAGCTTACAACTGCGTTCTCAACAAAAGTTGGCGCTGCGTAATCTCGCACGTCTACCCCACTTCGCAACAGATTTTAATGCGGTTTTTTTTTAATAAATAGAACAATTTAAGTGGAAGTTTTATAAGTAAGTAAGTTTAATACATACGCAATATAGGAACACTGCTCGTTTTTTTTATTTTTCAATATAATGTCGCTCTCTTTTAAGAGCAAACTCTAAATAAAATATATTCGTATTTTGTAATGATTAAAAGTCTGTGAACCTTGTATATAACGATAACGCGATATAATATGTTGATATATTTAGAAAATAGAAGTAGTTTAAGTTTACTTTAAAGAAAATCATCGAAACATAATTAGTAATTAAATCTGGAACTTGTTAAGGTAGAGTTTTTATGTAATAATAGTACCCTTCCAGTATGGACGAACATCCACGATTGACATGATTTAGGCTAGTTTTTATTGTCTATGTCACCTAAGACTACCCTCTTAACAAGAGAAACGAATTGGTATAATTTTTATCAGTAGGACCGCAGGACCTATTATATGCATAGGTTGGGTTTAATTTTTCATTACCTTTGGTGGTCTGCACGTCTAGTTTTGGTGGATAAGTAATCTCTGTGTTGAGTTGTAAGTAATATATGTATATAGTATATACATATATATAAATATGTATATATCTTTATAAGTTTTCATATACATTAAGCATATTAATCCCAGTAGCATTTGTGCAATATGAGGTGTCATATTCTATATAGTTTCAGGGAAATTACATAAGTGTTCAAGGAAATTACATAGGTAATTCGCTATATATTAAATAAGAATTTTGCCTTTATGTATTCTTTTATTATTTTTTTGTTTTCTAGCTTCACGCTTTATCTCGCATATTGCAGGATAGGCAGAGGCATTACCTTTATGTAATTATTTACAATAATTCAATTTCATTACTATTAACCATCTTGGGATGCTTCAAGCTTCAAGCTTGGGATACTGCAAGCATAATTTGATCAACTATAATTAATGAGAAAATTTTGTTCTGTTACCTTTGCTTTTAATTTGTAAGCCCATATTTTGTACTAGAACGCATTGACGTGTGATTTACGTCTAACAAAGCGTTTTTCGCGCCATAAAAAGGGCGCAGTATATAAAACAAACGGTGCGTTCGCGCCTTCCTAAAGTTTAATATAACAAAATCTATTTATTTATAATAATATATTATAATTAATATTTCATATATTCTTTACATTCACTATCTCCGTTACTATGGAGCGTAGATTTAGTATTACAACGGAAATTGCGAATTTCGCACTTAAATTCATAAATAGAAATGGCTCTTTTTGTCTAACTTAGCTTATCTTTTAGCCCACTTGACACTTATCCAATGTAAATAAGCATCAGATATATTATCAATTTTGCCATAACCTGGAAATACTTAAAAAGCGACGATTTACGTGTATTTACCGCAAAAATCGCCATTTGTTCAAACAAATATTGTTAATTTTTATTATAATTATTTGTATAGTGTTATTTGTATTATTTGAGTGCTTGCACGTGTTGTTTTGTATTGCTAAATATTGGATAGTGAAGCAGGTTCATACGTTGAATTTGCACGCAACGAGCCTCGGGCTTGTATAAGACGCTTGCCGTGTATATTATTATTTTAGATATTAGTATACGTATTCATATATATAAATAAAAATTTACCTTTTACAATTTTAAAAAATCAATTAAAAAATTTATTATTTCCAATTCTTTACAATAATTTAACTATGACAAAGTTGCGTTGCAACACATGATGACTACGTAATTGAATGCGCACTTTTCGAATGTATATTTTCTTTTCAAAGGAAAACAATAAGGGATTTAATATTAATTTTTTGTTTAATATTACTTAAGTTTCTAATTATATAACATGACGACATGTACCTATGTTGCTAGCAATATATTTTGCGTCTGTCTTCGCAAAATCAAGTCGTGAAAAAAAGATGATAACCAAAAGAATCAAGAAACAAAGAAATCAACGAATTAATATACTGTAGAGTATTCTTAACTGCAATATTATCCATTAATTATATCTCTATAATCTCTATAATCTATTAATTATATCTATACTTTAACATTTTGTGTTAAATAAATGCCATAAGGCTTTAGATAACGAAGTTATTTAAAGGAAGTCAAAAACATACTTAGTATTACTTCAGATTACAGTATTATAAGCTGCATAACAACTTGTACAAATGACTGTAAGCTTAATTGTTGTTTGCGTAGTTATCATGTCAAATAAAAACTTATAAATTATGCCTCAGACCTGATAAGAACGCAAAACACTTTAACGACGTTTAACCTGGTCATACATTTTTACACTAATTCATTTTTGACAATAATACATTTCAAACAGACTGTAACAAGCGTTTCGTTCCTAAGATATGATGTAAACTTTGACACAAAAAGAAAATTGTCAAAAAAATTATTAAATTTTGTTTTTATGATCACCGTTGAGCCGCAGAGGCGCAGCGTCTGCCCGTAAACACAATGGTTTGTGAGTTTGTTTTTCGCTCGGAGGGAATGAATTTTTTAATTTCCATTTACTTTGCTCAACACCTAGACAAATCGCGGCGTTGAGTGCCGCCACAGCACGCAAGGCCTCAAAAAAGGTGGAAAGCAGCGAACGGAGTGTCTTAACACTAGGTTCCTACGTTGTTAAAAGCGTGAAGCTATAAAAAAAATAATTTCAAAAGTAACATAAGCCTTGATTCTTATCGGGCTTTACACTAAACCATCCCTGCACTATATTAATATATTATGTATATATAATTGTGTATGTAAACAAAAAAAAACCTTATATCAATACTGTGTCCCATTCAAAAGAGGACAAGGATCTAGCTTTAAAAATTTTGGTACCCTGCGTTCTATCCGATTTCAAAATAATGCGAAAATGATAGCGAAATATAAGGAAAAAGAAATTTATTATTAAAATAATTTATCCGTACTTTAATAGACCCACTGAAACTCGAGACTGAGATTTGTAGTAAATTATTATTATTTTGTTTTCTAAGACAAAGGAAATACAATGAATAATTGTTAAAACTAATTACATACATATATTATAACACATTTTCCTCTTTTATTTCCAGTCTCCTAATGTATTTGAATACAACAGATAACAAATTATTATTTATATTTTTTTTTTATTTTAAAGATTATGACATGTTCATAGCAAGAATAAATTAAAAACATGTATTTAATATTTTAATTTTGTGTATTTTTATATTTTGTTGGTAGATATTTATTGATTCTAAATGTGACAAAAATATGTCGCAATAGGCAGTGTTCTAGGCCAAGTACAGATAGACAAAATAAAAAGTCTTCTAAATATTTTGTAAATATATATACATATAGATTGGTTACATACTAACACGGTAATACCAACATTTATTAATTTAAAGCCTTTGAAATGCATCAAAAGCCTTTGAAATTTTTAAAAAAAATCAGTCCGTAACAATTGTATTGCAAAAATTTATTATTCCTATCATTTCTTCACAGGTGTATGATACGTGTTATTTTCTCACGTACCCATATGTTTTATTACAAATGTTACATTCTAATTTCACTTAGAACAAACAAACTGACGGTGGATTTATTTATTTTGATTGTGTTTCAAGTATTTGTATTAGCGTAATGAATATTTCTTAATAACATTTTATTTTTGGTCAATATTATTGTTCATATTTCGATAACCAATTGTCTTCCTTTGGTGAAAGCTAGCTGTTACCTAAGTTGATGTCTGAAACTTTATCACTCTAAGATGGTCGTCGACGATCACGCTTAAATTTTTATATTATTGTAATATTTCGGCACATTTTATAAAATAACATATGTATACATTTAAAATATTATTTAAAATATATATATGATAAATTCTCCTATTTTTTTTTATCTAAAAACTTTTTAATCTATCCAAATCTGTCAGTCTATCTTTTTTTATATGCTGACATACCTGTCAAATTTCGTCAAATATGAAGTTGTATTAAGACATTGGCGAAGTGAATTGTGCTCAACTGGCACGCTCGAAACGCCATAATTAAAGAGAAGAAGAAGAAGAAGAAGTTGTAATAAATGTTCCACGATAATTTACATATCAATAAATAGGGTACGACGAATGAGGTCCGAATACAAAAAATATTTTAAATTTTATTAATAAGAGTTATCACATATAAGTAATCTTCTTTTCAGTTTCTTTTCTGGCATTCAACAACATAGAAAGTATACTCCTGACATAAAGCGACGTTTTACCAAGACCTGGTCTCAGGTTTTAAGACCAGCTCTAACCAGCACAGCTCCAGCTCCTCAAACAATAATTTCTCCAGTAAAAATACATTGATAATGATTTCTCATCGATTTTTAAAGCACTTAAGACCCCACCCCTTTATGGGCGACCGTTTAGTTTTCTATAGAGCTGCATCGTCATTATTTACAACCCTTACCAACTCTTAACAACAAAAGAATTTTAACATTTTAAAACTGCCATACACAATGTGTGATGTATCGATTTTTTTTTATATTTCTCTTTTTGACCCCGGCTTAGGGACCCGTAATAGTAATATTTAAGAGATTAGCGTCGTGTTAGTAGGTTGAAAAGGTAAATATTTTTGATTTTATACATGTTTTTGTTTGTTCAAAGATTTTGATTTTTAAATCTTTTAAAATAATGTTGTAGTTACAGAGAAATATTTGTCCTTTAAATAACCTTGTGTCCTTTGTGTAAATGTCCTTTAAATAAATAACCCTTTGTATACTAATTATATTGTTGCTTTAGGAATTAATAAATATGATGCTATTGTAATGTGAAATACCGACTGTCGTGGCGCAGAGGTGAAGCGTCTGTCTGTAAACGCGACGGTTTGTGGGTTCGATTTCCATGATGGGAAGATGGATATTTCTTTCTCATTTTCGTTGCTCTGGCAACTAGGCAAAGCGCTTTGTTGTGTTCCATCACTCAACACGCAAAGCCTTGAAAACGGCGGAAACCAGGAAACGGTAAAAATATATATATATATATATATATATATATATATATATATATATATATATATATATATATATATATATATATATATATATATATATATATATATATATATATATATATATATATATATATATATATATATATATATATATATATATATATATATATATATATATATATATATATATATATATATATATATATATATATATATATATATATATATATATATATATATATATATATATATATATATATATATATATATATATATATATATATATATATATATATATATATATATATATATATATATATATATATATATATATATATATATATATATATATATATATATATATATATATATATATATATATATATATATATATATATATATATATATATATATATATATATATATATATATATATATATATATATATATATATATATATATATATATATATATATATTATATATATATATATATATATATATATATATATATATATATATATATATATATATATATATATATATATATATATATATATATATATATGTATATTTTTCTAATATACCTATACTACTTTGCAAGACTTTTTAGTACACTCATTTATCCTATATATGTATATCATATTCTATACACTGTAGTTTAAATTTACATATTATCAACTTCGTAATTCCACGTAACCGTAACCAAATAACATTTAATAAGTACAGTTGTTCTTTCAATTATTTAGTTTTATATACACTATGTATGCTTTAAAATTGACATATTGTTAATTACTTAAATTCTCAATTAAGTGGTTTTTGTAATTTTTTTGAAAATGGATGTCTTTAAGCCCAGGAGCGGGTAAGATGGCAGCAGTTTCTACATTAAATATAAGTGAAAAGTTTTTAATACAATCTTAAATTACCTGCAAAGATTTCAAATAATCTCAATTCTATTGGATAGAGAAATAGGGTTTACTTATTTATTGGTTTAACTTTACTCATTTATTACTTTACAGGTTAAGTACCTGTAACCTTTTTAAGCGGCGAATTTAAAATATACACAAATTGAAAGTAACTGCAACATCTGTACAATAATGTGAAAAAAGACAGCTTTATCATTTTTAATAATAATTTTTATATTTATATAAAACAAATATATTTTTATTTAAAATCTTATCATGCTTATTAAAATCAAAGTCCTAAAAACAAAATGTAAGACAGTAGCGGCGCCAGATCATAATTTTATGTGGGCAAGATACATTTTGCGAGGCCCTCTCCACGGGCATAAAGACAAATAAAAAACATATGTCATTTCATTATTAAACTTTTATTCATGCAAAATATAGTCAAATTTACAATTACCCGATGAAAAATGTTTTTATCTAATTATGTATTATCATATATGATTATATATAATTAGGTAAAAAAAATTTCAACGGCTAACCTAAAAATATTTAAGATATTAAGACCAACGTTAAAAAACAATTTAATTTAATTATTACAGGAACAGAAATTTTCAACTTTTTACACTGCTGAATTGTTTAATTACGTGCTCGTAATCTAGCTTGGATGCTATATCAGCCTCGATAGACAAAATTGCGACCGCAGAAAGTCGTTCCTGTGACATCGTACTCCTTAAATAATTCTTAATGAGTTTTAATTTTGAGAAGCTCCTTTCAGCGGAGGCTGTACTAATTGGTATTGTTAATAATATTCTAATGACGATGTAAATGTTTGGGTATATTTCTTTTAAGTTATTATGTGTAATGTATTGAAGCAACTGTTTTACGTCTGTTATAAAGTTAGGTAAATTAGGGATCATTATTTGTAATTCTTCATATAATTCGTAAGGTTGAAAGTCACTGCTCTCACCCACTCGTAGGACTGTGTGTAAATCTTGACATTTTTTTAATATTTGTTCGTGTGGAATATTTTTTAATTTACTTATATCATACAGAAAACCGAAATTTTCATGATGTTGATTTAAAGCCATAAATCTCAAATCCATATTGGTAATAATTGAATCAAGCATAGTGTTTAAATTTGCTTCATACCGGCTTTTGGGACACTGTATAGGTTGATCCTCGCCCTCATAATCAAAGACCCTTTTCTTTTTCACTACTCTTTTGTTTTTAAATTCGTTCGGCAGATCATAACAGCTTCTGTCAATAAATTGTTGAGCATCAGACAAGCATTTTTCAAATCCAGTTTGCCGATATTCTTTGATCCAGTCACAAAATGTATGCAAATGTTTAAGGGCAATGCTCAAATGGACTTGTACAGATTGCCATAGTTTGCTTATCACATTAATACGCGATAACAATTCATATCATACATGTAAAGATATTACAAATTCTAAACTAAGCATTTCGTTTAATACTGAATCACAATCACTGAGAGTGTCTGATTGATCTGTTTGATTTTTCAAACTTTCTATGCATCCTACAACATCATCAAATTGAAATAGTATGGACTTAACTGCCTCGATTCTGTTTTCTCATCTCGTATCCGATAAAGGCTTCATGGTAAGTTTTAATTTATCTTTGACCAAATCCCAGCGTTTGCTGGAACCTGAAAACAGCAAATAAATTTTTTGGATAAAACCAAAAAATGTTTTTGCTGACACCGAAGAATTAGCGGCGTCTACCAACAGCAGATTCCAGCTATGACAACCGCAAGGCGTGAAAAATGCCCTAGGATTTATATTTAATATTCGAGTTTTGACTCCACTATTTATACCTACCATATTTGCGCCATTGTCATATCCTTGGCCACAGCAGTTTTGAATATCTAACCCATACTTTTCTAGCTCGCCTAGTATGGCATTACTTAAATATTCTCCTGTTGTCTCACTTACAGCAAGAAATCCAATAAAATGTTCTTCTATTGTGCCCGTTGATGTATTACAAAATCTTAAGATCACAGACATTTGTTCTACTTTACTACAGTCTCTAGTGCAATCAAGCAAAAAAGAATAATATTTTGCCTCTTTTAATTTGCGAATCACTTCATCAGTTACCGTTTTTGACATCAGTGTAATCAATTCATTTTGTATGTCGTGACTTAAATAATGATGCGCAAGTTGTTTGTCAGTAATACGTCTCATATGTTCTCGTAAAGTAGGATCAAATTTTGATATCAATCTAAATAAATCAATAAAGTTCCCACTATTCCTGAAGTCACCGTCTGTCTTTATAGTTTCTCTGTGACCTCTGAATGCAAGATTATGAGAGGCTAAGAAGTTAATAATTAATCGATATTATTCAAACCAATTGTACCAATGTTTTTGAGATTCACGAATAAGCCTTTCGTTTTCTTTGTCTATTGTTTTCTCATGTTTTATGCCTCTCTCTAATGTTATCCATTGGAACATAAATGCCATATGTTCTTTGGTATTCTCATGTCTTTGTAAAATACTGCTTAAATGTTTCCAGTCACAGCATCCTCCCTGTACCATCTGAGTTTGTGAATTGCCAAAAAGTCTGCATGGAAAACAGAATACTCTATTTTGAGACTTAGAATAAACTAACCAGCGACGATATTGAATTTCACCATTATTTAGTTTTCTAGAGAAATGAAAATTTGAAAAGTGCCTACGGTCGTCGTCTTTGGGATAATCTTCATCATCAATGTTTAATTGTTGTGAGGGACCGTTCTATATCATGACGCTGAACATCTGATATGGGCAACGACCACATACCTGGATCAAAATTATCAAATACTTGTTTAATTGCGTCACTCGCATCGCTGCTAGTTGGTGGAGAACAAATTTTCATTTTTTTTTCGTGATCTAGAATATTGCTCTCTGGAAACACAGGAATTTCATCGTCGAAATCTGATTCGTTACATATTGATTTTGTATCAATTTCAGACTGTCGTTCGGTATCAGTATTTAGTGGTTCTCCATCAGTACTTCTCAAATTTATAGGAATCTCAATCGTGGCTGAATATTTTTTAGAAGTCGACGCTGTCGATTCAGATGGTTCTGTCGTACCAGATGCAGTTGGATTAAGAAACTTCATCATACCTGTACTTAACGCCTGGTTTGATATTGCTCTTTCAGCTTTTCTTCTTCGTTTTGCTGATCCGGATTCCCATTTCCTCCCAGCATCTCTATCTCTCTTAGGGCCTAAGCCTCACATGATAAGTAATCTGTGGGCAAAAACAATAACACTTTATAAGACTAGCTCTCGTGGTCCATAAACAAGGCAGACACATGATATATAGAATTCCCCTGCCTCGTGTAACTTTGGGTTGGCTGGGTTTAGTTACCTACGTAATACTACTGGATAATTAGTACACTTTACGCTTTTTTCTTATAAAAATAAAGTTTTAAATATTAATTTAAATTTATTGAAAATAAAACCTACATTCCTCGATCAGATAATAAAATAAACATTTGAAGTCAAAAAAAGAAGTATTATGTGTAAATAAAATGATTTCTTACCTTTCACTTAATCCCGGTACAATTATTTTTCTTCAGATCACAAACAATAAATCAATAGTTAGTACAAGACTACGTATCTATTATTTTATAAGTAGTTATAGATACAAAACAGCGTATTGAAACAGTAAGCCACAGATTTAATTTCTTAAATAGAATGTCATATAAAAAAAAGATATTATCACTTATACACGACAAGTCAACCCAAGTAGACTATACGCTTTGCTTTGACGACCAACAGCATGAAAACAAATCGTCAAAAAGTTGCGGTGTCCCGTACACCGGGGCTGTTATTTGACGAACGGGGAATACCCTATTTTGTTTTGGGCAGCGCCGCGCAGCGGAAATTCTTCGCTAGCGATAGGAACGCAATTTCAGGGGAATACCCTTTTTTAGGCCAGTGCTGACGTGCATTACAGCGGAGATTTCTCACGTGTGATAGCGACGCAAGCGCGTTCATGGCTTAGGTTTAAGTAATACATAAATCTCCATGGCGCGAGGCCCCTTGGACCGCGAGGCCGTGGGCTGTGGCCCACGTCGCCCACGCCCTACGCCGCCTCTGATGTAAGATAATCCACAACAAGCGTATAATGAGAGTAGCGCGAGCCGCTAACTCCGCAGAATTATGCTTGGTGGCGGTTGTTTGTGTCGTTAGGGGCGCGCTCGGAGGGTTGGTCGGTTGTGTTCTAGAGATTGTTGATGTTTTTGTCGATGTATAGAAATCGATTTTTTTTTAGCTCCACGCTTTATCCCGCACATGGCAAAGTAGGCAGAGGGAACTGCGGGAACTATTGGAACTTAGTGTTAAGACACTCCGTTACTTAGTCCCTGCTTTCTCCGTCCCCGCTTTCCGCCTTTTTCGAGGCATTGCGTGTTGAGTGGCGGAACTCAACGCCGCGCCTTCCAGAGCGAAGGAAATGGAAATGGAAAAATCCATCTTCCCTGACTGGGAATCGAACCCAGAAACCATCGCGTTACAGGCAGACGTTACGCCTCTGTGCCACGACGGTCCTCGATAGAAATCGATAAAATAAATAAATAATTTTTTCTGATACTAATCAGTGGACTTAATTAATTAGGTCGATTTTGTAATTGATCACGGATTATATGCTTTTTTATAGTATTGTAAGGATGTTAGTGTTTATTTTTTTGTGTCGGTTATGATTAAAACACAAAGTATTGCTTCACTCTAATCATTCTCACTAACGTCTCTTTTATTTTCTCAACTTATAGGTATATAGAGATACAAAATGCTAGTTAGGTTAAGTTAGGTAGAATATTAGGTTAGCTCAAAGCTATTTTGTATTTTTGTTATATTTAAAATATAATCTACACAAAGGATGTAAAAATACTTTAAGGAAAGGATATACAAATTTAAACACAACTATTCTACCTAAAAAATCTGTAAATGTTATACAGAGCCTATATTCGATATATGAAATACAGTGACATTTATCGTAAATTATATTTAAAAAGAACAATAGCTTCGACCGTTTCTAGTAACTTCTATCATATATCATCAACATAATTAAACTGCCTTTTTAACCTGAAAACTAAGTTAAAAAAAATAATTTTCACCATCACCACCACCACAACCAGCTTCGTCTTCATCTATGCTTTCCATCAGGTGAGATGGGTGACAAACGCCTGTTCCATTATAACTATAAAAAAAACTCTTCTTCTTCTATCTTCTTATTCTATTCTTAAAAATATGACAGCTACATGTCAATTGAGATCGACACTTTCAAATGAGTCCAACACTAGCAACACTAACCCTTTAAACTGCGCCCGTGTAGAGGCGAATTTTAATGCATTCATGGGCTCTCGAGCGTGGCGACTGCAAAATAACTAACGGTTACACCCTATTTTATTTATTATTTTAAACGGCACTGTTATAATTTTAAGATTTACTTGAAATAGGGTTGTTAATGTATGCACATGTAAAGTTTACAGTCACCTGTTTTGTTTGGTCATGAAATCGAAATTAATTTAAATTTGTAACTGTAATAATGTAATAATAAATTTGAAGACTAAGCTGCAGAGGTGTAGAATTTTTCCATTATTATTTTCTTCGCTTTGGCAACTAGGCGAAGCGCGGCGTTGAGTTCCGACACTCAGCACGCAATACCTGAAAGGCGAAAAACAGGCAACGGAGTGTCTTAACACTACGTTCGCGGCTCTTTGGATTCCTCTTCTTATCTTGATATGTGTGGGATAAAGCGTTAAGTTAAAATAATAATAACAATGCAAAGTCCGAATTTGTCGTATAGTTGAGATTGTGATGGGTTTGGTGCTCGTTTATGAATTTCTTAAAAGTTTGTGACATGTAGAGAGGTTACGTTCAGCCTCTGTAAAGTAAAGTAAAATCTCTAAATACTCTGTCTCTCTGTCTATCGGTGGATTGAAGTGTTCTGAAGACGAATTAGCACATATATATATATATATATATATATATATATATATATATATATATATATATATATATATATATATATATATATATATATATATATATATATATATATATATATATATATATATATATATATATATATATATATATATATATATATATATATATATATATATATATATATATATATATATATATATATATATATATATATATATATGCACCTACAGCGGGATAGGTTAGTTCAAACAGCGTGACACTATTTGTCACCTCTCACAAGTAATTCCTGTTGAGGCGTGACGCCAAACATTTGCCCATAAAACATCTCCGTCACGGGTATTTGTTATCCAATCATCTGGAAAGTGACAGTCAACGGGTTCAATTATTATTTATAACATAATTTTTTTAAATATAAATTCCCTATTTTCTTCATTTGTGGTGACTCTTAATGTGATGTAAGATTTTAAATATCTTATTAATAATGTTAGATAAGTCTTATTAACATTTAAAACTTAAAGCCATAAATATGACGCTTCCCAAATATTTTTTACGAAATAAAATATTAATATGATTAATTAATGTAGAGCTAAAAAAATATACAAAATGACAGATATCACAGATAAGGTAAGTGGAGAACCCGAAAGAGAGAGAGTTAATGTTCATCGTGCGAACGAGAAGTGGATGTTCATTTTTTTTTATATATATATATATATATATATATATATATATATATATATATATATATATATATATATATATATATATATATATATATATATATATATATATATATATATATATATATATATATATATATATATATATATATATATATATATATATATATATATATATATATATATATATATATATATATATATATATATATATATATATATATATATATATATATATATATATATATATATATATATATATATATATATATATATATATATATATATATATATATATATATATATATATATTAAACATCTTATTATTTGGCGAGTCAAATTTAACAAATAATATCAATAAATTTGTTCACGTCTAAATACGCGAGACCGATTGGAAATTATTATAATTTATTGCTTGTCAATATTAAAGGGTTGTGCCAAAAACACATTTTCATGCACTATTAACTTTTTTAAGTAAATAATAAAAATATATTATGCATCTGTGCAATTGAAACTGAATCGAATCGTTTGCGCTAAAGACATATTTTTATGATTTTTGAAGTGATCCATACCTAGGATAGAGAATAATTGAAGACGGTACATACTTGGATGGTTGCCAATTCCTTAAATATTTTACTAACGAGACGCTACATTTTATTAGATATATCTTTCAATTGAAGGCTTTATCATCACTTAAACTGGTAAGTAGGTATGTAACTAAAAAGATTCGATTTTTTGTTTTTTTTTTTTTGCGAGTAGGTACTACCAGGGGCTTTTTCTAAACCTATTAGTGATATGTATATTATCTTGATCTTTTTGAAACAAGCTATTACTCATAAATTTAGTATAAAAACATATACTTATAATTTCACGATTTTATTACAATTTTAAATAAAAATAAATTTCCTGGGTCTACTCTCTTTACCAGATCAAACTACTGACAATACTAAATATGTTGCAATATATTTATATTGTTCTCGTATGAAGGAAATTCTCTTTAAGCTTTAGATCCAACTTTACTTCTTTTGTTAAAATTAAATCTTTTTTTTTTATAGCTTCACGCTTTATCCCGCTCATGGCAGGGTTGGCAGAGGGAATTGCAGGAAACACATGAACCTAGTGTTAAGATACTCCGTTGCTTAGTCCCTGAATTTTCTGTCCCCGCTTTCCGCCTTTTTCGAGTTTTCTCGAGTGGGAATCGAACCCAGAAACCTTCGCGTTTACAGGCAGACGCTTACGCCTCTGCGCCACGACATGATAGTGAACCTAGCTCAATATTTTTAGTTAAAAAGTGCAGCATTTGTCCTTCCAACACACAATGTCTTCTTTTTCTTCTTCGTTTTACTTGTATAGTTCCGAACGTGCCTATTAAACGAAATTCACTTCGCCATTGTCACCTCAAATGCAGAACAAACGTGAAAAAAAGTAAAAGTGAATCACAGTTTATGTGGGCGTAAGGTTCCTGCAAGGTAACCTGCAAGGTGTCACACCGCACACTGTACGGGAACGTTTTGTTTTTGTCTTTTAAGAAGACATATATTAATATAAATTGAACTATAATATACACAGATATCTGAAATTATTTTTATTTATTTATGTCGAAATAAACCGATTATTTCAAATAATAAATTTCTGTATATTCCAGTCCTTTCAAACACTTTGCTTTCTCTAGAAACAATTCAAAAATGTAAGCTTTGTCTTAACTTTGTCAAAGGACCTATAAGCTTATATCGTACGTAATAACTTGGTTTTCAATCGACACTACGGTGTCGAGTGGTAGGCGTGGCTTAGACGTCCCATTGGAAAAACACCATAAATGTAGGGAGCGAGCCGTCCTGCCCACAGTGCGTCGCCACCAGCATGGACGTGTACAACTATACTATAGCATACTATAGATTACTGTAAAATGTATTTCTAGTATTAGTTGTAGTAGTATTGTAGTGCGGTGAAGTGTGATTTTTGTGGTTTTTTTCTGGAATTTCTACGTAAGTTGTTATTAAGTTTCTTTTAGGTTTGTAAAATAATTTACCGATAACCGTTAATTATTCGTTGTAGATCTCCGTCTAACTAACTAAGGTATATTATATATAACTTAGATAAATGTACCTTACTATGGTATATTGGAAATAATATACCATATAGGGGCCGTCGTGGCGCAGAGACGTGAACGTCTGCCTGTAAACGCGACGGTTACTGGTTTCGACTCGACTCGACCACTCGGGGTAGATGGATTTGTCTATTTCCATCCATTTCCTTCACTCTTGAAACTAGGCAAAGCGCGGCGTTGAGTTCCGCCTCTCAACACGCAATGCCTCGAAAAAGGCGGAAAGCGGAGACGGAAAAAGCATGGACTAAGCAACGGAATGTCTTTCACACATTTTGTTATTTCTACATGACCACAAGAGCCTTATTATATAAAAAACTACCCTTATATATTTACTATATATTTCATTAAACTATCACTAGGTTAAATAGCAGTCCCCTTCTAGTTCAAAGATAAATTTTAAGTTGAAATCGAATTTGGTTCCCGTGGGACGGTCGCCTGTCATGATAGATTGTATTTAGAACTGAGCTTTTGGTAACTAGAGAGTTACCAAAAGCTTTTGATATTATATATGTATATCAAAAGCTTTTGATAATTCTTTAGCCTTAGGCAACTTACATAAAAAAGCCTTTTATGTCTTTAATAGCACCGTTCACATATTTCAATGATTATATGAGTCCGGAACTGATATACCTATGCAACAACGGTTTTTCGATAGTAGTTTATGATAGATATATGCGCTTTAAATATATATTTTATTTTAAAAGAACACATTCTTCACGACCGATTCAGAAGATTTCTTCACGGCCCGTAACCACGGACTACTGCAAAGTGTTCGAAACGTCGGGGTTTCACAAAAAATGTCAAAATACGCGATAAATCCGGTTAAATTGTTTTATTTAAAATGTAAAAAAATCGTGGAAATCAAAGATCTTGTTAAGTATTTCTTTGTCACTTAGTGCCTGCTGGAGTCTTTTTATATACAGTTGTCTTCTTTTAAATAATGTTTTCACCAATTCTTGATCCTATTCTAGTTTTAGTAGCAATGTTTGACAGAGTTGACTTATGACAATTAATAATAATTCGATTAAATATCTATTTAAAAATAATTTTAAAAATATTGTTTTACAGTTAATTTTGTTTTTAAAGTCATATTTAAAAAACATTTCAATTTATATATATATCTATGGAACTGCGACGCAGCGGTGCGGTATATGACTGTTAACGCGACAGTTCCAGGTTCGATTTCCATGACCTTTTCATGGCGTTAAGTTCTGTTATAAGGCGTTAAGTTCTGTTATAAAACAAGCAAAGTCTGTATAGGTGAAAAGGGACGGAGTGTCTTAACACTAGATTCTCTCTGCTTATAGCGAATTGACATATTGCAATTTGCATAAGATTTACAAAAACATAAAAATAACAATTAATTATTACTTAAGCAACTAAGTCATTACAATATTGTACATTGTTAATTACAATATAGTAAGTAAATAAGCTTCATATGCTAGGTCAATTAAAACCAATTAAAATTCTGATTTAATATTTTTTGGGGCTGGCTTCATTTGACCTCATTAAAACAATTAAAAAAAAAACAAATATAACGGCATAGTTCTCTCTGGGAACTAGGCAAAGTGCGGCGCTGAGTTCCGCCACTCAACACGCAGTGTCTCGAAAATGGTAGAAACCAGAAAACGGAGTGTCTTAACACTAGGTTCCTATGGTTCCTGCGGTTCCATCTACCCTGCAATGTGCGGGATAAAGCGTGAAATTTAAAAAAAAATATATGTCACTTCTCCTTTGCTGTCATTTTTCTTTATCTAAAGGTCGTTGGAACTCTAACGATATATGTATATTATTATTTAAAACTTATAACTTAACTTTACTTTTACTTAAAGTTTTTAAGCCTAGTGCAACAGGTCTCAGATCCATTAAAACAGTATTAAATTGATATTGATAGATTTATTATTTATTTTAATATATATTTTAATATATTTTAATATAATAGAGTAAGCAGAGAGAATCTAGTGTTAAGACACTCCGTCCCTTTTCATCTATACAGACTTTGCTTGTTTTATAACAGAACTTAACGCCGTGTCGCTTGTTAACTGTATGAAAAAAAAAATTAAATAACTCCTTTTCATGGAAATCAAACCTGGAACTGTCGCGTTAACAGTCATATACCGCACCGCTGCGTCACAATTTCATATATAAATTGAAATTTTTTTTAAATATAACTTTAAAACTAAAATTTTATTTAAAACATTAACTGTAAAACAATATTTTTATAATTATTTTTAAATAGATATTTAAGCGAATTATTATCGATATGTCATAGCTGTAAGCTGCGTAGAGTAAAGTCGATAGGGGGTGGTCGCGTGACCGACGCGTGCGGCACGCGTGTCGCGGCGCAGGTGTACAAGTATGCACTGTACCAGTAATAGGAAAACAATATACTTGTCGATTTGTTTGTAATTTTAAATTTAAATTAAAATATTTTTATTAATATCAAAAATACAAGATTCTTTCAACGTCAAAGACGTTTTCACCGGTTCACTAAAGTTAATACAGACCTGATAAAACAAAGCAAGAAACTCAGAGGTCTGTTTTCAATATTCGATATAATAGATAGATGGAATAAAAAAGATATAGAATAATAAATATATAAATAATAAGTAAAATAAAAATATCTAGATTTTGAGTACAAAATAACGATTCTAAAGAAACTCCCTTCCCTCGAAAACTTTCTTCGGTTATTATTTTAAGCAATGGTCTAAGCGTGTGATAATCTAAATGGTACATATGAACCATTACATCTATAGAAGATCGTAGGTAACGTTTAATAATGAAAATTAATTATTTTTCTATATCATCTATTTTGATTTAATTCGATTCAATGATTTAATAACTTATGGAAAATAAGCTCTATATTAATAAACTGTAACTAGCGGCCGTTTTACAATAGAACCCTACACGCATAAACTTCGTGTCAAACTTTTGTAAATTAATATATATTTACAATTAAAACTTAAACCTTTTTTAAGATATTTAATTGATATCAAAAAAAAATATATAATAATAATAAACGCCATACGTGCCGCCATTATAGCTTTTCCGGAACAAACAACGACACGTGTGTGTCGCGTGACGACGCTCAATCTGATATAGTTTCAATGGAGTTGACCACCTGTTGACTTTTCACTAATTGAAGTTGAAAGTTATTTAAAAAAATAGCTTCACACTTAGTTTGAATATTGCGTTTTGAGTGGCGGAACTCAACGCTGTACTTTACGAAAGTTTGCCAAGACGAAGAAAATGCGAAGAAAATTCACTCCCCCGAGTCAAAATCGAACCCCTAACGATCTTGTTTGCTTAGACGCGGTTTTCTGATAATAATTCAATTATATTTATATTATTATGAAAATATTGTTCCTTTCTATGAAACATTGAATAGTTTTTAATAATTTTCTCGTAAAAGATTAGTAAGAAGATTATATGCGTTCTAAATTGAATCAAATTATTTTGTTCAACTCATGTTCTTATGTCTTCAATATGCGCTTATTCGATAGTTTCTTAATTTTATTTAGAGCCATCGATTAATTGATGAAGACATTTGTGTTATACCTACCTATACATAATTTACACATAAATTATACCTTATATAATATTTTTAAATTTCTGCTTACGACACGTAATTCCTAGTTCTGGTAACGCGAGGAATGTGATAGGTAAATAAAAATAATTCAATCTCTTCGTCTTGGATTGAACCCAAAACTGTCGCGTTTACAGTATAATTATCTGTTTCTGTGCCACGACGGGAAAGTAGTTTATAGACGATTGCCGGAATAACCATGCACTATAGGTTTCCATGACAACTGACATTATATTGTGTAGTTTTAATATTAAACAAATCTAACACTTTTAATTGTGATTGCGTGAAGCGCAGAGACAAATTAACTTTTCAACTGCCCCACCGGAAACCGTGGACCGGAAATAGGAAGTGATAAAGCTCAACTGACTTTCCGTAACACATTGCACACGCGATCTAGCGCGGGGGGTTCCCGGGATTGACGTGAAAATTACACATTACATAAAAGGAACTTCAAAAAGTTATAATTGATAATAAACATTCATAAATCAATCAAATCTAACCGCATTGATTTTTTAATTTCCAATTCCTTGTTTGTGAGGAATGGATAAAATGTTTAACATGTTATTGCTTAATATCACTTTTCTAACGTAATTTTGCGTTATGTTGATGATGAATGAATAAATTTAAATAATTTTTGCTTCTTTATTCTCCCAATGAACATAAAATATTTTGGATATAGTTTAGTAATGGCTGATAGAACATCACAGTTATTCTCCTATTTATTGTTACAGATATTAGAACAATGTTTGGTACAGACTTCGAAGATTATTGTGATTTCAACTGACAGTATTTGTAGCAACGACTCTGGCTTCGAAAGGTCATACGCAGATTCATCAGCAACACTGTCCTCTACGAGCACTCCATTGAAACACGACATATCAGATCCTGGGATATCTTTGGGACCAAAAGAAAACACTGCCAGGAGAAGATTGTTTAACGACCAATTTCATTACACTTATCCAAGCCAAATTGAAGAAATTAAAAGTTTCGAAGAGTTCCAGCCAATAAACAATACTTCAACGCCAGTTAAAAAGGACAAGAAAATCAAAGATCCTAACAAGCCAAAACGTAAATATGCTAATGGGAAAAACAGGGTGACAAGATGCAAAAGTCCAACACAGATATTGAGAATAAAGAGAAATAGACGAATCAAGGCCAATGATAGAGAGAGAAATAGAATGCATATGTTGAATGAAGCTTTGGATAGGCTTAGATGTGTTCTGCCAACGTTTCCTGAAGACACGAAGTTGACTAAAATAGAAACGCTCAGATTTGCTCACAATTACATATTCGCTTTGAGTCAAACTCTTAGAATCGTTAGACGGTATTAACGCTGGTGTACCAATCGAGAATAAATTCGAAAAATTTGAAGCATGCGCCTTACTTAGTGACAAAGTGAATAAAGATGCTTTTAGAGATATATTTGTTAATAGAGCAGACGACAGCGGCGACGGTTACAGGAATTTTCAAGGTTTCAGCAAGCCTTTCCCTAATGGATCTAACTTCCTGCAAACTTCTGAAGGTGTTCTAATTAATGTGGGTAACGTCACTGTGTCAGTTAATAATAAGGGTGGGAATTGCATAACATCGACAACGGGCAGTGGGTTCTTTACCCATCCAGCGAGTTACGGTGACGATTTGCCACAAAACTCTCTGAACAGATCTTGCAATAGTTTCGATAATTTCGACGGAAATCAAAACGGAAAGGAATATTTCAATCAGAAAAACTATGATATATTTAAGAATGCCTTCGAAACAGGCCAAAAATAGGAAGAATCCAACGGAATTCACGTCAAATTATACGAATTTCACAAACAACGGTTACGCTTACAACGAGAAATATTACGATTCTAGCGTTTATTATTCACATAATAACTATTTTAATAATATTAACGACCAAAGATATATAGGTAGAGATTTCTACAGGTGTCCAAGTGTTGTGAATGCTCAAATTTAGTATATATGTATATTTTATACATTTGTATTTGTATAGAGACCTAGTCATGTAGTTAAAATTTTCTATTCTATTATAGTAAATGTATGTAAGACAATAAATACATCTCAGATGGTACCAAAAATTATATCTAGTCAGAGTAAATTCGAAAATATATTTTTTTATATTTCTATATGTTTCTTTTTTATTTATAACAACCTTTTTTAAAGATTAGATTAGAAAGATATATTGCGAAAGTGTTAAATAATAATTTAGACAGTACAAAATTTTCTGTGTATATCGCCGAGTGTCAACACCCTCCGTTCTCCGATATTTGGTACAAACATTACGTATTAACTGGCGGAACTTTTCACAATCATGCCATAGCTTTCATCTTAAAGATTTGACTTCCACATAAGCTTCCTCAGATTATAATTTTGATAACTTTGATAAACTTGGTTATATCTATATTATAATAAAATATACTGGAAATATTATACCTAGTATAAGATAATAAAGATGACATTATTATTTTTTTTAATTAGAACTTGGAGCGTTTAATTTTTTTAAATTTCAATCTATTCATACAGTTTTGGCACACTAATTCAAGAAAATTTACTTAACACCATAACTAACCAAAAAATTTATAGATATAGATACACTTTTAATATACTAATTCAAGAAAATTTTGTTAAAGAAACAAAAATTTATAATAAATTATTAAGAACTAAATAAGTTAAACGGTTTCCTCCAAAGCACGTTTATGAATGCAACGACACCAATTATACATATAAATATATTATAAAAGAAAGATTTCCACTTGATTTACAACCCCGGAATAACAGCAGTACGTACATACATAGTATGAATATAAATCAAATGCGAACAATAGATGTTAAAGAGCGAAATTGTGAATGACTTGGGCACCCCTGCGCGGGCGCATGCTCCTAACAGCAGTAGCACTTAAAGTTTGAACTATTATTTGTTTTTAGCTGTCCCATCTTAAACATATAGAGGTAGAATTATTATTTTGTAAATTAAAGAACTTTTATTAATATTTTGAATTTAAAAAAAATATTGTTTCCTTTTTCTTTGAGATAAGAAACTTTTGTTATTTCTTTGAACTGCATGCTTTTTTCTAGCAGGGTAACTACTAAATATGGCGGGCGGGTATGATACTGTGTTTATTTTGACCAGAACGGTAGAGATAGTTGCAGAAATAAATATTAAAAAACTATTAAAATATTAAAAAAAATGTCCTCACTTGTTTAACATTACACTTATGTCAAACAAGTGAGGCCATTTTTTTTTACTGTGGACTCTTGTTATACGTTTATCAGAAGCAAATTAAATAAAAAATTGTGGTCTGCCTGTAAACGCAACGGTTTGTGTTTTCAGTTCCCTTTCAATTCGTTCCTTGTGTTTTCAGTCAGGCTTTGAGTACCGCTACTCAACTTGCAATGCTTCGAAACGGCAGAAAGCAGGGAACGCAGTTTCCCAATACTAGGTTCTAACGGTTCCTGCGGTTCCCTTTGCCTACTGTTCTATGAGCGGGATAAAGCGTGAAGCTAAAAATAGAAAAAATAATAACTTATATATGATTAAAACTACGTAATTTGCTACAAAGCCACTATTTTAAGACTGAGAATTTAGAGATTACATTAATTACAGTTTGGGAAACGCTGCCCTACACAGTACTATGAACGACAATCTTTACAAAATTTGCTACCAACCTATATTTCAAGCTATTTAAACTATATATGTGCAATTTACACCCTTAATAATAAAGTTTAGAGTCTATTTTTGAATAGCAAGCACGTACAATGGGGTACCAGCAAAGGGACCCGTTTTCGGGTTCATATTACGTTAATGTTTGCTTTGGAAATTCGTTACGCTCTATTTTATTGTGTATTTACTTACATTTCAATCGTATTCGAGCTTTTTGAATGTGTTTCGTGTTATAATGCTTTGATTTGTATAGCAACTGGATATCGTTGTTGGAATCTGTTAGAAGAATATTAACGACAAAGATTTTTATATAAGTTGGCTAACTAGCAGAAGGGGCTGATGTTAAGTGGACACCCTCGCCCATAGACACCCACAACTTCAGAGGATGTGGATACATTTCCACCCAAATACACAAAAACCCCTTTATGACCTTCCGGAACTCTCACTCACCTGACGAAACAGCAGCATTAATATGCTGTCAGGGCCGTAGCTAAGGGGGGGCATTGTGGGGCAATGCCCTACCTTAAAATCACAATGCCTTACCTTAAAAATATCAAAACTAAGATAAAATAGCTATTGAATGTACCTATATGACTTTAGGTGATCGATTTAGGGGCCCGGGCTTCGAGGGCAGATCAATTATAATATTTTTTTTACTTCCGCCCTACCTGTAACCAATGCTGCCATACTTCAAATTCGACTCTAGCTACAGCCCTGTATGCTGCTGTTCCACGACGGTATTCTGTGAGAGCGTGGTAATTACCCAGTTCGACCCTGGCCCTTTTGAGTTGCTGGTGTAGCTTGGCTCTACCAATACTAGACAGATATTAATAGTAATTAATTCCTTATTCCTAAGAGTAATTTAGTATAGAATTAAATATATATAAATTATTTCCCTATTTTTTTTTCTTTAGCTTCCCGCTTTATCCTGCACATGGCAGGGTCGGCAGAGGGAACTGCCTTAAGAATTTTATTATTTTTAAATTTACAAATATTTTTAATTAACACTAGTAAAAATAGTTCTGTTTATAAGCGTAATATGTAAGAACATATATGTAAGAACTTAACTTATATCGAGAATTGGTGATCAAAGCAAGAAGTTGGGCAAAATGTTATCGACTGATGAATTACAATTACTTTTCTGTATTCATAAGCTATTAGTACCGTCGTATAAGGACCATCGTGGCGCATAGGTAGCGTCTGTCTCTAAGCACAACGATTTTTGGGTTCGATTTCTATAAGAAGATGCAATTTTTCGCTTTTGTAACTAGGCAAAAGCGTTGAATCGCAAAAAGAGGCGCAATATGAAGAACGAATTGTTTTAATACTAGATTCTCAGTCTTCCTGCGGTTACCTCAGCAGACGGTCCCATGATTTCATATTTCAATAATAATGATCATCACGTTCAACTACTTTGACTAAAAATTCTTTTTCTGGTTTCTTATAGTTGATTCTATATCAGGTGTTACAAATCCTTGATCTTTGTATGATATTAGGAAGAGCTTATCTTCTTTCTTTATTCAAAATTATAATATTTTATATAAATAGAAGTCTTTAAAAATTATTTTGAATTTCTAGTATATTTTATTGAAATTGAATACTTTGCGCGGAAGACACTTTAAAATAGTAAAATGTGTCAATGTTATAATATATTGCAAAAATAGGAAATTGGTTCGAAATCGGTAAGAAAGTACTTAAATTATTCAAAATCATACTCAGAGACGATAAATAGCAGTTAACTGGCATTAAATATGTAATATATCTTGGCATACGTATGAAACGACTTTTTTCTTAATTTATTTTTAAGAATTTGCTTGTAGCCTATCTTTACTATGCCAAATCTAACCAATACGTACTAAGTTTTTAGTTAATTTAAAAGTACATGAAATTATCACAAAAATACTTAAAATGATATATTAATATATTTTTTTTTCAATTTTATTATTATGTATTTTTGATCCATACAAATTGGGACTAGAATATTAAATGACATACACCACCCCACAATTTGCTCCCGCAGCCACTAATCCTCAGCATTTGGGTAAAATCCATTTGTCACCCTCGGAATTAGCGGACTTTGTAAATATTCAGTACGAAATCATGCATTTTTGACACAAAAACTTGTTTGTACTATAAGAATACATCAATAATATTAATAATAATGCAAAAGGTTCGTGGTATAGAGGCGCAGCAACTACCTGTAAACGTTTAAACGTTTATAGGTTCGATTCCCACTATGGGACGATGCATTATTTCAGACAAGCGCGGCGTTGAGTTCCGCCACTCAACATGCAATGAGAAGACCCTCACAAAATATAATCTATGCAGTATATATATATCAAAATTGTGACTGCATATATGCAACGCAATAGTCTCAGCAATGCCTTAACCGGAAAAGGTTTGTCATTCCTACGGTCTTAGGAGAAGTTCACTTAATAAAAAGATAGTATTTTTTTAATCTGTTCATAAAAATATTTGTTTAATGTTATTTTAAAGTTTTAAATTTCAGCCATAAATAGTACATTAATTCCATACACTAATGTAAATAACTACAGAGTGCAATAGTTTCAATTATTTTTATTTCTCAAAAATCTAATATAGCTAAGCAATTAAACCAAAAACAAAATAAAAGAAACAGCTTCACATTGTACAACTAAATCAAACAACATGTTTTATATTTTATATATAGATATAAACGTTTGTTTGCACGTCCATTAGCCGCAGGCTAATTGCACTATATTTACTCTTCAAAAACGGGTAACGCCGCGGGCAACGCCTGTAGAGACACGTATTTACTTAGTTAAGCCAATATTAATGTTTACTTTAGCTTTTTATTAGGGGTCATTCCTGATTGAGATGTAAATTAATTATTTTAAGTTGACTTTAGATAGTTAAAAGGAGTTTTAATTTTAAATTACTTTTTTTTATTTAAGTTTTGTGTAACTTAGATATGTCTATTAACGTTTAATTGGCGTTAATTTGGTATATGGCACGCGCACATATATATATATATATATATATATATATATATATATATATATATATATATATATATATATATATATATATATATATATATATATATATATATATATATATATATATATATATATATATATATATATATATATATATATATATATATATATATATATATATATATATATATATATATATATATATATATATATATATATATATATTTTTTTTTTTTTCTATATGCTGTCCTTTTTAATTTGGTTATATTATGTGTAAGAGTAAAACTGGACGTAACGCGGGATGACTATTTACTTAGTTAAGTCAATACTACTGTTTGCTTTTAACTTTATATTAGGGCCCATTGTTAATTGAGATGTAAACTTTATTTAAATTTATATATTTAAATAAGTATGCAGATTTTCATAGATTTGTTGTATTTAGACACTAAAATCATCACTTCAGATGTTACATTTTTATTTCTAACTATTAAATAAATAAACAAATGATATATTTTCATTAAAATTATATAAAAATCACTGATTTATTTGTTCAATAATTAAAGTGGGTATGTTGTAAGTAAAACAATTTATATATATTTTATATAAATATATTTTTTAAATAAAAGTCACATAGTGTCATCCCAAAAATAAATCATCCCCATAACGATTTATGGCAAAATAAATTCTTTAAGTAATCCCAGGCAAGCCGAGCCAATATAAATCAATCACCGCAAAGTACCCCCGGAGCTATGAATAAATCAATGTGCATCAATTCGGGGATGCCACCAAATTGCTGCACCAACTGACGTCAAATGATTTTGGCAATATCGATTTTTATACCGATATTACTATAATTATTTAACGTCATTTTAGTAATATCGATTTTTGTAAGGAAATTTAAGGTTGCTCGATGTCCTTTACTCGTTTTATTCGTATTAAGTAATTTATGTTTGTTGTAATTTACTGTCGTAAAATGTTTCTTTAGATTGGCTTTGTTTTTTAATACAGTTTTACTATTTTATTATTTTGAATTATTGCATGGCTGTTAAGGATCGGTGTCAATACAATATTGTGGTAAATAAAATAAAAAAAAAGATAATAATATTTAACAAGAATTAAAAATATATATATTTTAGTTATTTGAACTGTTTTTGAACTGCATTAGTTGTTGTGTTCTACTTCCTTAATTCGGTGATAGGGATGTTCCTGAAACCAATTTATTAAATACAGGTTTTGTATATCTATATATAAAATGTATGGTAATTAGAGTGACTATTTATTGTGCTCTATAAAACAAAAATAAAATGGATTAAGTACAGCTTGTAATAAAGTATATATTTAAAATCATTATCAATAATATATTATCACTTTTATAAAAATAACTTTATTCAACATTCTTACATCGTTATTTAACAATTAAAATTATTTTTTTTAAAATATCTGTATAAATTTTTATAATATAACTAAAAGCCTTGAATTGCGGCGTTGAGTTCCGCCACTCAACACGCAATGCCTCGAAAACGGCGGAAAGCGGGAACGGAGTAAGCAGGGACTAAGTAACGGAGTGTCTTAACACTAGGTTCGTATAGTTCCTGCAGTTCCCTCTGCCTACCCTACCATGTGCGGGATAAAGCGTGAAGCTAAAAAAAAAAAACTAAAAGCCATAGCAAATATTCGTGGGAACTTTTAAAACATTTTACACAAGTGGTTTTATAACATTTTAAGTGACAATTATGATCCAACGTATTGGATAATGTGATGATTATTTCCATAAAAAGCTTTTGAGTGGTCATAGTGATGTGCGATATCGTGGGATTTTGTAAGTTATTTTATAATCTGTTATTTTAACACTTCGTTAATGCAACACTAGGTACTTCGGATGTATTTATTTAGGGATCATTTTGTAAGTACCATATTTAAATGTTACAAAAAATGTGATGTCGTGAGAACATTAGCTAAAATTTGTTTAAGTTATTGATAACGTAAATATTTTTTTTTCTTTGAGCTTTACGTTATTTCCAGTAATAGGATAGGCAGAGAGAGTAGGTAGTGCTAAATCACTCCGTTTCCGGCTTCATCTTATTTTTCAGCTCATCTTCTTTTATTTGACTCAACACTGCACTTTGTCTTATCTGATAGAATATTTTTATTTATTAACACAAATAAATATTCCACAAATTAGAACATATATTTTAGAAGCTTATATGTATATAATTATTACTATACTTATGTTACAAATACATTTTTTATATTAATAAATTGCCACATAAATGGTGTTTAAGCGACACTCAAGTGACAGTATCCGAGCACGCGTCACTTTAAGTGGGATTAAAATTAACAAGCCATTAAAATCACATTGTCATTGAGTGTGATTGTATTTATAATCTGTCATTTTTCTTTCTGGTTATTTTCGTTTTAAGAGTCGTGAGAAGAAGAGTTTTTGTACTAAAGTTATAGTTCCTCATTACCTATATTTTATTTTGCTTTTATTAATGTTCAAATTTAAAATTTACACTTATCAGGCTAGTTAGTTATATATTTTATGTGTAGGTATATATTATAACTATTTATCTATGTTTTTTTGAAAATTGAGAATATCTGAAATAACTTCTTTTTTCAACCATCTGCTACATATTTTAAGCAGAGGCAACAGCAGGAAACTAGTGGTAACCTAGTGTTGAGACACTCTGTTTCCCGCTTTTCGCCATATGAACACGCTTGCCTAGTTGCCAAGGCAAAGAAAATGGAACTGACAAAATCCATCTTTCCCAAATGGGAATCGAATCCACAAACTGTCGCGTTCACAGGCAGACGTTGCGCATCTGCGTCAGGACGGTAAACATTATTTATATTTATCAAATTAATGTTTCCTTTTAATAATATTAAATATATATTAGTACTATATTTTACTAACCCTTTAATATTATAATGATAATTCACAACAAGCGTGGGTTGGTGTCATGTATGACTTAGCGTCGGCACGTGTCTGAAACGTGTTCACACTTTTCCACTCAGTGAATAAATAAATATATCATTAAATAATAATCCAATTACGATGTTACTAAAAAGATGAGCTTTTATTATTTTTTAAAATGTCTCTTTTTGTCATTTTGACAGTTATTTTGAATTTTTGTTTTTAAAAATAGTTATTTTGCAGGAAATTGGTACTATTTTTTTCAGATTTTTTGTTTACTTTGGTTTGTTACTAATAGTTATTATTAATAATCTGTGTGTATTTCTGATTACACTGTTAGTTAGTATTGCTTTATACAATGAGTAATGATATAGTACGACATACTATATTATATCTAAATATACTATACTGGTATAGTATATGTATATATATATCTAAATATATAAAAAGTTAGATACAATATATATCTTGAAGTTCACATAATTTCATATCCTATCAAGATTGTATATGATTACTAGCAAATAAATAAAAAAAAATGTTTTTTCTCTCTCTCTCTCCTAACTCATTATCACTGGCCACTAATTTCACACCATTTACACCACTGAAGTGGATTTTAATAAATTAAGTGACGCCGCGTGTCTTTGCGCGTGTCCTGCGCGTGTCGCACTATGGCAATCTGTTTACTAATAAACCTATATCTTTCAAATGACGGTAGTTGCGTATTTAAATGATACGGTACTTTAGACTTCAACTTAGTCACGTGGCTCAGGGTTAATATGTGTATGTTATGTCATTTGTTCGAGTGTCGGCCAAATGTTGTATTTTTATATTAGTTCGTTTGATATTATGTTACTAAATATACAAAAAGATTTAAATTATTTTGTTCTTTAGAGTTTTTTTTGTAACCTTGAAAACCTAGTGTTAAGACACTCCGTTCCCCGCTTTCCGCCTTTTCAAGGCATTTCATATCGAGTGGTGGAAATCAACACCGTTTTTTTTTTTGCTTCACGTTTTATCCCGCACATGGCAGGGTAGGCAGAGGAAACTGCGCGTGGGAACCTAGTGTTAAGACACTCTGTTACTTAATCCCTGCTTACTTCGTCCCCGCTTTCCGCCGTTTTCGAGGCATTGCGTGTTGAGTGGCGGAACTCAACGTCGCGCTTTGCCTAGTTGCCAGAGCGAAGAAAATGGAAATAGAAAAATCCATCTTCCCCGACTGGGGATCAAACCCAGAAACCGTTGCGTCACAGGCAGACGTTCCTCTGCGCCACGACGGTCCTCATTTCCAGAGTAGGAATCCAATTTTCATGCCACGATGGGCCTTTGTATTAAGAGTTAGTAAGTTTTAATTAGTATTCGTTACGTACATATAGTTATATTTCCGTAATGAATCTTGAAAAAGTCCAGATTGTAAAAAACGAAGTTTTGACATATGTTAGCTTACTTAAGAGAGAAAACTTCATTGATTTTATAAATACTACGAGCCAACTAGATACTAACAGGCAGGCCTCTGCGCCACGATAGTTTTTTTTATATTTTTTAACAAGTTTTATACACTAGACGTGTGATAGTACATTACTGAAGAACTGTTTTTACATATTAAAGATTCAATGATAATTTTGTTTCGTAATATTTAATTATTAACTAAATAATATTATATTTAAATTCCTGTCATATTTTCCTTTTTTTTAAGGTTATTACCTGATTAATGATTTTTTAAATGACAACACACCTTGGGAATGAGATGCTCGCTCCAGTCTGTTTCAAATGTGTCATTATCAAAAAGAATCAATGTAAAGTTATTGACTATTTAAAAAAAAGTCCCGTTGAGTTTCTTGCGCCGGTTCTTCTCAGGTTTGAGGCATTAACTTTAGCGAACCGGTGGTAGTGCTTTTGACGTTCAAAAAATGAATCATGTATTCTTATTTTGAATAAAATTATTTGAATTTGTATTTAAATTTGAATTTTCACTCTCTAAGTCCCCAAAATGTAAAGTTTTGGTACAAAATAAATTATAAAGCTTACATTTTGAGCACGTCTGAAAATAAAACAGGAAGATGTAGAACGGAGTGTTTGAAGCTTTTCAGCGTGAGGCTGGAAAAAATTATAATTTGGTAACAAAAATTATTATTTAATGATCAAACGCAATAGTTATTGCCCACAAAAGGTCCCTCTTCCAGCCAGTACGTACAGATGTGCTCCACTTCTATACTTCTACACTACAGAATACACTGCAGTATAGTTTGTGTTATCTTTACAAACAAACAAGCCGCTTTCCAATCAATCTCAAGTACCGAGGGCCAGTGTACCAAATGTTACAATAACTTTAGAAAAACATTATATATAATTTTGTTACTGCATTTAGTTTTACTTTTGAATGAATGGCGTTGCGTATTTTAAAGGGCGATTATGTATAGTGCTTAAACGTTTTCTTTGCTTAATGTGAAACTTAGGTATAAATATAATTATATTTTTACGTAGAAATCGTCATACGCAATGGTTAGTAGGTGTCTTTTTTTAGAGGGAATGTTTATCCCGTGGCAGGATAAGGACTGGCTATATGAAGTACCGAATACTGTATAACCAGAGAATGTTAAAGTAAAATATTTCTAATAAAAAGGCGGGATTTGAATCAACTCCCAAATTCTCTACAGCCTACTGTTCTAACTAATGATCTGTAATACCCTAGCAAGTTATTTGTATAAAACATCTTTAATATATGCACCTAATTACACAGAGGCCGTCGTTGCGCAGTGGCTGTCAACGCCACGGTTGTACGTTTGATTCCATTTCATTTTATATATTTTTTTTAGATTATATCGCAAACAAATAACGGGATATATTAACACTATGTTCCATCTGCCTCTCCCAATTATAGTGCTACTGCTATATAGCATAGTATATGTCGGTATACGAGTATACTGCATATACCTACTACATAGCGGGAGAAGCGTGAATGTGTATAAATATGAAAAAAAAAATTAAAGTTTAGTTTAGATTTCTAAAACGCGGGTTTAAATCCAGCGTTAAAATTTTACAAAGTCTAATCAAAAGTAAAGCATTTCCGTATATAAATAAAAAATAAATACACAAATATTAATAGTCAATTACGTTTCGATATACGTGAAATTGACGTGACACTCTTTGGAGCTCATTGGTCACGCGTGTAGGAGTAACTCGGGTTACGCGATTGTACTATGACAATATTTATATATTTGCTTGGTTGTTAATTTAACGCTTGTTAAATAACCATCACAGCTTTTATAAGCTACATATGTACAGGAATAAGCTGTAAGCTTAATTATAACTTTGATCTGCGTGAAAAATGAGTTTAAGTTATTTTATTTTTTTTTCATTCTTAAAGACTAACAACCTTAACTCATATTTGAAAAATTTTCAACACTAAATATAATGCTAATGCTAATAATGTTTGAGCTTTTAGTTTCCAGAAAGAGGTTTACTGTTTTTTCGCTATGCATTTTTACTATAGTATCGTTGACTTATTATATATGTGAATTGTGTGAGCTTTGATATTTTGTACCAATTCATTGAGAAAATACAAGAATATAAAAATAAAATAAAAATATTTTTTTACTAATTCTTATTAACATAATACGAAACTGTACTACTAATACTACTACTAACTACTACTAATTACTACTGTAACTACTACTAACAACTACGAAATACTTGTAATTACTACTACTAACTACAACTATCTACTGCTAACTAGTTCTATCTACTACTAACAAAATGCCCATAAATTAATTGTTTATTCTCTTTTTTTTAAAGTAAGTAGATATATATTTAAATGGTTTTTTGATGTAAAACTATTTTTTTTCTTTAGCTTCACGCTTTGGAGAGTACACATGGCAGGGTAGGCAGAGGGAACTGCAGGGACCATGTGAACCTAGTGTTAAGACACTTCGTTCCTTAGTCCCTGCTTTCTCCGTCCCCGCTTTCCGCCATTTTTGAGGCATTGCGTGTTGCGGAACTCAACGCCGCGCTTTGCCTAGAAAAATGATTGCCTATTAAACTAATTGTATTTAATAAAGAAAGCGTATTTTTTTAAGACGAATTACATTTTTTTTTTGTTGTAAACAAGAAATTCTTATTTTTAAAAATCAAAAATTAAATGTCCATACTTTTTTTAAATACACAATTAACTAACTATAAATTAACTTACTAAAGTGAACTAAATTATGAAACATTTATAGTTTCATATTATGTTAATAACAATATGTTTTTATTTATATTTTAGAATTTAGTCACTGAACTCACACAAAATGTCATGTCACAGCTTACACTTATAAAGCTACTACATCAGAAAACGTAAAATTGTCTTTAAACATATTATGTCTTAAAAAGCACAATTTTTATATATCAATTTACTTTAACATTTTAAGAGGGCCGTCGTGGCGTAGAGGCGTAAGCGTCTGCCTGTACAGGCGACGGTTTGAGGGTTCGATTCCCACTCGGGGAAGATGGATGTTTCTATTTTCATTTTCTTCGCTCTGGAAACTAAGCAAAACGTGGCGTTGAGTTTCGTCCCTCAACACGCCTCGAAAACGGCGGAAAGTGATGACGGAGAAAGCAGGAACTAAGCAACGGAGTGTCTTAACACTAGGTTCATGTAGTTCCTGCAGTTCCCTCTGCCTACCCTGCAAAACGCGGGATAAAGCGTGAAGCTAAAAAAAGAAAAAAAAAACATAACACAATTTAAATTTACTTCATAATTTAGTAAATATATCAATACAGCGTGTTAAGAATTGACGTATTAGTTAGAATTTCACGCCATTCTTCTTTTACCCGTAACTAACACGCTAACGAGCCAATAACACGGTGATTTTACGTGTTATGAAGTGATCATTTGTATGCATACATGGTGGCATAGTTTACTTAATAAGCAAGAAATTATAGATATTTAATATTTATTTCGTAAATACTGTTCCATATAGTTTGACATTTGTAGAGTGTGTGTAAACTGATTAATGACAATTTTTTTTATTTTAACCTTTTCACTTTATTTATTATTTTTTAATTATTATTATAATTTATTTTACATATATATGTCCAGCCAAGGCGTTCAGAAATATATAATATGTATTATACTTCTAATATATTTATGGTTACATACGTACCTTATTGAAAAACATGAGCAAAAATTATGAATTTCAATCTCACAAAAATAAATAATAAAAATATAGTAGCTTTAGTTACTGAATGAGCGACTGTAATTAAATCTTGAGGGTCTGCGGGTGGGGGCTGGGGTCGAGCCAGGTGCCGGGGCCGGCCTAACGATACTTTGTATAGCTTTTGACTAAATTTTATGACAGCATTAAGCAGTTATATATTTATTTTTTTGTACGTTGGAAATATATATTTGTGTATAATAATTGTATTTATTGACAATTTTAATTTTTATGATTTTTAAAGTGTTAATTCACACTAGGGTAGCAAAAATAAAACAAAAATGAACGCAAAAGGTTTTTTATTGTGTTTAAGTTTATTAAATATTTAAGATTTTGAGCAGCGCTTAGAATATATTGAATAGTTATTTTGGAAATGAAAAAAAATATCGATTGTTATTTTATTTAATTGAATATACATATATTTATTTTTAAATTAGCTTATTCTACAGTATTGTTTACATTATCAGTCCATAAGGTTTATTTGATTAAATACATTAAGTATGGAAGACAAAAAAATTGTAATAGTAGCTTCTGAGAGTAGTGCGTTTTACATTTGTAGATATACCCTTAGTGAAAATTTTATTATACCCCTACAAAACTTATATATATATATATATATATATATATATATATATATATATATATATATATATATATATATATATATATATATATATATATATATATATATATATATATATATATATATATATATAAATGTATTGTAAGAATATTATTAATAACTCAAACGCACCATATAATTGCATAACTTCCAAAGAAAGTTCTAATCCAAATGAATTTTTATACACAACAAGCATTAGATATTTACAATAGACAAAGTTCGGTAAAAATTTGTACCACCTACTTAAACCCGACACCCTACACAATTTTATAGCCGAAATCATGTTTTTGGCTTGGAAATGCATTTTTTTGATAAAAAAAAGTTTTATGAATGGACTTATTGTTCTCCTAACGACAGATGGGTGCAGTGTTCACGTGATAAGGGTAAACGGTTTGACACCGGCACAATCGGTCAGAGCTGGGAGCTGAGGGAAACTGATTTACTAAAATTTAATTTTATGTCTTTATTTATTTATATACTCTACTATTGAGATTGTTAAATATGTGAACATCGGATAATATATAAGAATGGTTATTTTTTAATATTTTTGAACAATATTTTTAATACGTAGTAATTTCAGTCATCTTAAAGTAAACACCAAAACAAATGCGTGACGTACTAGGAGCACCCTTAAGGAGTTATATTTTTTTACAACCCCAATCTGTAATACATTTGTAGATATATTGATAAATAGATAGATGATTTTTTTTAAATTCAAGCTAATTCCTTATTGCATACGTGAAACAAAACTATACAAATACATAACAAATTGAAATTCAAATTAATAAAGGGAAATTTCTTCTCCCCTAACTCACTCTCTCTCTCTTGCTTCTTAATAGCTTCTCTGCCTAACCCTCCTATACTTGGAACAAGAACTAAAACGTATTATTATATCGGTATTAGAAGTAAATCAACAGGGTTGGACGCGTACATGTATACTAATGAATATAAAACGCATCGCGGGGTTATCTGATACGGATTAAGTCGGTAAAAAGACCTTATTATTCCGTCCCGATGGACTAATGGGATTTTTTATTTGATCCACACCTCCGTTCTTTGTTAGGAGATTATGTTTTTTAGCCAAAGAATGTGTATACATACGTACATACATAGCTTCACGATTTAACGATAGCGAGGTAGTCAGAGAGAACGAAGAGCTAAACGCTGCGGTCCCTGCATACCGCTTTCGCCTCGTCCAGTGTCATTAATCTCTTCGTCCGCTTTTTTCTCCGGGGGTTCCTTATGGTTTTCACGTGACCGGCATAATCGGTCGGTAAGTAAGAATGAGTAGTGTAGTCAACTATGAATAAAACAGAATATTATTTCACTCCATGTTTCTCTACTTCTCTATCTTTTTATAATTTTCGAATAATAAAGTGAAGCTTTACGTATTTGTGTTGAGTTTATTACAAGTCACCAATATTATTCACAATTTCCAGTGTTTATAATATTTTTATAAATATCAATACTTGCAAGAGAAATTTAAAGCTCTTTGAGTTCTCCCACTCAACACGGAATGTCTCGAAAAAGCAGAAAGCTGGAAACGGAGTGTCTTGACACTAGATTACCATTGTTCCTGCGGTTCCTTTACCGGTTTAAAGCTTAAAAGTATAAAAAAATATTTTAAGCTAATTTTAAGTATAATTCCTATGAACTGTACTACACAAGCAACTAGATTTAGTTCATCACAAGTTTCTTTCAACAAAATGATTAATAATAATAAAGCCAAAATCCTTCACGAGATTATATCTCGATGCATTAGTGATAATTGTAGGGATAGCATCTTATCACCGATCTACCCTAGTACTAGAGGGTGATGAATATTTGTCAAAAATACTGGTAAGCTTTACGACGACATTTTGGTTATAATCTGTATAGTTTAACGTATAATAAAAACGGAGTGTCTTAACACTAGACTACATTTAAGTAAAGCAAAGTGGTTTTACTATATATAAAAAGTTTAAAAAAGTTAATTCAATTATTTCTTTCTGAATAAATCGATTATTCGATAGTTAAAGTTTTTGTAATAATTATGGTAATTGGCCAATTTATGGTAATTTGTCGAATAATCGAATAATAAAAATAATCGATATTTTCCGACAATTTATGTTTATATATATATATATATATATATATATATATATATATATATATATATATATATATATATATATATATATATATATATATATATATATATATATATATATATATATATATATATATATATATATATATATATATATATATATATATATATATATATATATATATATATATATATATATATATATATATATATATATATATATATATATTAAAAAAAGTAGTTTATATATTATATAGTATAAGGTTCAAATATAACGATGTTCAATAAAAAGGCTTTTATATTTTATTATTAAATTAATACTTACAATCCATCAAATTTGCGCCAATTTTTTATACACTTATATTATATTAAGTAAAGAATCTTTCCCTAGAAAAAAATGCCTAAGGCGGAATGAACCCATCCCATCACGCATCCTCATACCACTGGCCTACTCCACCACTAGAGTGTCAACAAGCAAATAGATACGCTTAATTAAAAATAATATACTAAATCAGCTTTGGTGCAAGGACAAGTTACCGTGACGAAGTAATTGTCCCGCCGCAGTATACCCACAATGTCACGCAATTAAATATTCAAAATACTTAAAGGGCCTTTAGATTTTGAATTTGAATAAATGTTTACACGTCTAACAATGACAGACGGTTGTACGCTGGATTAGCTGATAATAGCTTAGTTGGATGTGTCGTTGTAATATTTTTTGTTGTATTTTTTTTTTTGAAGAAAGTGATGTTAATTTTTTTTATGAGAGCAAAAAAACTTGTGAACAGAAAATATATTTTAAGAGTATCATTATCGCTAATAAGAATTGTTTAATTGTAATTTTTTAGCAAATTAATAAAAGAAAAATAGAGACTGATTTTCTTGAGGGTCTCCTCAGGTCTGAGGCATTGACTTTAGCGAACCAGTGCTAAATTAAGTAAATTATTTGGGGTTCCAAAAATGAAACACCATGTAGCAGTTTCTTTAGTTTGAATAAAACTATTTGACTTTGACTTTATGCGATAATAAGTGTTTCAAAAATTCTGGAATGTCTTTTATACGTTAACATTTCTCGCTTCGCTTCGTTTCGTACATTTTGTCAATTAAGAAAGATAGTAGCTAAAGCTTAAAAAATAATTATAAAATAAGGTATTTTAATGTGTTCGTGCGTGCAACACTTGCACCTGCCTATCGCACTTCATCACTTATTCACTTCTTTTTCACTTCTTCAATTCAATTCGATTTTTATATAATATTATCTATATTGACTTTATATGGCACATAAGTTAAAGCTATAAAAAGTAACTTTTAACTAAACGATGTCCGTTATGGCGCAGCGGTACGGCGTCCAATTGTAAACGCGACAGTTATACGTTTGATTCTTACTTAGAAAGATTGGTTACATCATTTAAATGCCCTGTTAAAAAAAACTATCAGTACACAATTTCTTGAAAATTGAATAGAAAATTTGGTATGGAGTGATTTAACACTAACTTATTGCGGTGTTAATTGCTGTATACAGGAGCAAGGGTCTATTAAAAAGTTATTAAATTCATAAAGCACAATCAAAAACACAAATAATCAACCTTATTTTGTTCATTTTCGTTATTTACTTTTAATATCTTGTAAACAATATTTAAATCGCCATTTTGAACTCAGCGATTTTGACATAACCTTGGTTCAACCTGTTATTGATGTTAAGCTATTTACAATGTTACGTGATATGTTACGTAAGTAAAATATTTACCTATGAATATAATAAAACTGTAAATACTATTGAGAACCGTCGTGGCGCAGAGGCGCAACGTGTGCCTGTAACGTGACGGTTTCTGGGTTCGATCTCCAATCAGGGAAGATGGATTTTTCTAGTTCCATTTTCTTCGGTCTGGAAAGCTAGGCAAAGCGCGGCGTTGAGTTCAGCCACTCAACACGCAATGCCTCGAAAAAGGCGGAAAGCGGGGACGGAGTAAGCAGGGACTAAGCTACGGAGTGTCTTAACACTAGGTTCCACGGTTCCTGCAGCTCCCTCTGCCTAGGATCGCCATGTGCGGGATAAAGCGTGAAGTAGATTTGAATTGATATCAAAGAAAACCCATAATAGCCTTTTCAAAATCAAAGATCTTGGTTTACCACGTTGTGTTTAAATTTAACACTACGGACACCTGGCACTTACCCTCTTACTGATTATAAATATTAATAATTATATTACTGTTAATACATACATAGTATATAAAACTATTAATCATAATGAATTCTTATAATATCTTTATATATTTTTTAATTGTATTATAACATATTTGGTTGGATTTGACACGATGGTAGTGTCTTAAAAATTTTTATTTAAAAATAAAAATTCTTCATAAAACAAATGCTTCCAAATACATCATCAAAATAATACCTACTTATGTTTAAATAGTTAGCCAAATAAAATTTTGTACAAGTATTATCAAAAATCATATAACAGAAGAACAAATACATAATGCAAATTAACTTACATTCTTTTATAAAGGGAGACGTCAAAGGCATTGTTACCCTAATAGTTGTAGGGGGAACTCCCCTCTGTTACACCCTTGCACTTGCACAGACTAAATATATGGTGGAGATCGTATCTAGAATTTATCTCGATGTATTTAATCTGTAATTATCATTTTATTTATTATATGTTTCATGTTAAATATCGTTCTCCTCGAATATAGTTTAAGTCAAGTTAATTTTCGATACAGGAAACTCTTCAAACCTTAAATTTAAATCGCCTTCAGTACCGCTGTCGCAGGAACTTTTTTCCACGTACCACACTACTGTGGAATAGCCTACCTGCGGCAGTGTTTGATCGATACGACATGGGTACCTTCGAAAAGCGCGTTTACATCCATCTTAAAGGCCGGCAACGATCTTGTAACACCTCTGCTGTTACACAGGGCCGTGGGCGTCGGTGATCACTTACCATCAGGTGACCCGACCGCTAGTTTGCCTTGTCCTTCACAAAAAAAAATTAAATAAAATAAATAAAAAAGAAAAATATTTTTCGTTTTCTTTAAGATCAACATTTTTAATAAGTTAGGTATATTTTTTGTGTATGCCAGATGTCGAAACCCAAATGTATCTCGTTACTCGTGACTTAGAATTTCCTTAAATAATAGTATTAATAAATATTTCTTCGAAATATTATTTAAATTCTTACAAAATAAAAATGTAAAAAAAACAAACCGTTTAAACGCTCTAAACAAATAATAAATAGTAATATTTGAAATTATATACAACCTTATTATTTCATTTATTAGAAAACTAAACACTGGCTGGTAACTAATTCAAAATTGACACAATATTTTATTTCAGTAGTTTCAAATCTAGAATAACTATTATTATATCAGAGCGACCCATCGGACGGGCGTTGGTTCGCAATATTTTTTTTCAAAATTTCAGTTTACACCAAATTTTTGTAAAACGTGAATATTTAAACGTTTTATATTTATTTTAAATTTTGTGTCGTCTAAATTCTAAGTATACAAGATGGTGAGTGATAAATATTTATATTTGGACTGTAAATATCCTTATTTGCTTGGTTATATATTTGTATCTATATGTATTCTATTACCTCACGTTTTTATATGCTACTAATGTATGTAATTCTTGTTTTTTCTTATAGTCCAATTTTTCATGATTCTGTGGTAAGGCACAAATAGTTGTGTACCAATAGATAGTTAAGAATTTATTAATTTTATACATATAAAAATCTTAAATAGTCTTGCAATTCACGATAGTAATATCCCTAAGATATCACAATGGCTTATGGCTGAAATCTCTATCTCTCTCTCTCTCTCTCTAAAATTAGTTACTAACTGTGTCTATAGTTCTTACTAGGGTCATAAAAAAAAGCAGAGAAGCCGTAGTGTTAAACGACTATTATTTCCACTTGTCGTAAAACAGACTAAGCGATGTCGTTGAGCTTTACCACATCTCGCGTTCTTTTCTTTTGACAAGCAGTAAAACACAGAAGTGTTGAAGCACTATTATTTTCCCGATTGCCTCACTCATTATTAATAGACGTTTTTGAGGTTCTGCGTTTAGTTACGTCTCTAATAAGTAACTGTGCGATAGAACATGGGGCTGATGTGTACTTTTTTGTTGACAAACTCAGAGAGAATGCATATCTGTTCACGTTGGTCAAGCCGGCGTGCAAATGGGCGTAGCGTGTTGGCAGCTGTACTGCCTGGAGCACGGCATTCGACCCGATGGTACACTGCCACTGTGCAACGCCGATCCATATCCGGCCGACTCCTGCTTCAATACGTTTTTCTTTGAGGCCAGCAGAGGGAAAATGGTGCCGAGGGTTGTTATGGTTGATTTGGAGGAGACTGTTATAGGTTAGTGGTTATTTCCAACTAGATCAAAAGCAAATGTTTTAAATACAATATATTACAACAATGTTTTTTAAATACATTTTCATAGTAAATAATTCAAGCGACATAAAATTAAAGACGAAGTCCGGTCCGGAGAATACCGTCAGCTCTACCACCCGGAACAGCTTATCACCGGCAAGGAGGATGCTGCCAACAACTACGCCAGAGGGCACAACTGCACCGGCCGGGAGGTTCTGGAACCAGTTCTTGACAGGATTCGGAAGATAGCTGATCAGTGTACTGGCCTGCAAGTAAGTGTTATATGAATGCTTTTTTCTTTTAACTATGGCTCAAGTTAGATTTAACCATTTTATTTATAGCATCACGCTTTATCACGCATATAGCAGGGTAGGCAGAGGTCTAATCTAGTGTCTAGACATTCCTTTCTTCCTCCTCATTCCTCTTAACATTGAAATATAACGATTATACTCAAGAAAATTCTCCTTTGAACCTTAACCTTATGTTCATTTATTTTATTTATGTATATATCAGTATTTTAAACAATTTTTTTCTCTGATATTTAATGAACACAATATAATTTCCAAATCTGTTTTTCAGTTTGAATGATTTCGGTGATAAATTTTCAAATTTCAATTGGAAATTAAATTATATACCTAATAAAATATCCAACTGAAATTTATTGACTAATCAAAAATCATCAAAGTGACTTCATCTATAATAAGTAAAAGCATGAATTAAGAGGCTACAAGGCTATAAATTATATCTGACGTAATTGGAATCTTAAACTATTGAAATAAAACTGACTGACTAAAAATTTTAATTTATTTTCCTAGTTCTTTTTTTGTACAACCTAATGTTAATGTGTGAAACGCCTGCGACACTACTCAGGGTTTCTTCGTGTTCCACTCGTGCGGCGGCGGCACCGGCTCCGGTTTCACATCGCTTCTGATGGAGAAGCTATCTGAAGAATATGGGAAGAAGAGTAAATTGGAATTCGCTATTTATCCAGCTCCTCAGGTGAGGTTTATGTAGAAATGAACAAAACAAGTAGTGGCACACTGCATACCGTCTACTTACCTGTACCTAGTATTTATTTTATTAGTATTAATATATATAGCTGCTACTTTGTTATAATGTTTAATCTAAGAAGTTATTATTTCATGCTCTTCTTTCTTATATTTACACGTGTTTTTTCTTTGTACATTTAGCGTAAGTCTTAAGTTGAACTGTTCCACAATTTTCACCCAATTTTTGAGACATTACGCGAACACTGCGCGTTTTTTATGACTAGAAAATAGAATTGTTTCGCAAGTAAGAATCGAACCTATCGTTTCATTGGTAGTCGGATCGATGAACCTTTTATGAGTATATTTTTATTAACATTATTAACGAGGCACTTGATGGCTGAAAAAATTACATTGTCTTTTATGTAATCGAGGTCAAGATTAATAATAAAAAGTCAAGTTTTACATTGTTTGTTAATTGTCATTTTGCTTTAGGTGTTTATTTTATATACCTAAGCAATTTCTTATACTTTGTAGCAAATTTGCTACAAATATTTTGAAATAAATATATTATTAATATAACAATTAAAACTTTTACACCACCCAATTTGTATGAACTTACTAAAATCATATTTTTTTCACTTATTTTTTTGCATACCCTTAATTTCTCACGAAATGAATGTCAGAAACTACTACATGCATTTATTTATGATTCATCTCAAAAGTAGTGTCTTGTTCAATAAGACTTATTTTTTGCTAGTAAAGGGAATTTACATAATGCATCGAAACAATATGATATACCTAATATAGCCTATAGGCTATACGATGATTGAATCAACAAATATTTCCAATTGGAACCAACAGTTCGTGATATAACGAGTTTAACCAAACGTACTCTTCAGTTATATAATATTAGTTAGGTTATAAAGTTTCAATTCCAGGTATCCACCGCAGTAGTGTCCAAGTACTATAACCGTAGATGTAGTGGGCTGCATCGAAACAATATGACTGACCTAACCTAATATAGCCTATAGGCAATATTAGGTAAATCACATATTTAGCGTATAGGCTATAGCCTTGCACAATAATTGGATTATCAAATAAAAAAATCAAATTAGACCCAACAGTTAAAAAAACGAACTAGTCGTTGGAGTGACAGCTGATTCTGTTGTTCTAATAGTTTAAAATAAAAATAAAATACATAGATCAATTAAACAGTTTTATTATAGTGACTATTTGTGCATGTGACAATTTAACGTGTAAAAACTATAGTGGAAAGAAACTAATTACATTTATTAACATCTATAATACTAAAATAATTCGAGCTGAGTGTTACAATATACCCACGTAACGTTTAAGTGACAAAAAAATAATAAATAAAATTTATTTTTTTTTTTATTCTAAATCTCTACCAGTGAAATAGTGAAATAGTGTGTGTCCAAACTCAGTAACTATTCTATATCTTTTATGTTAATTAAATGAATTAACTATTAATAAAAGTTAACAAAATAATTTTGCAACGCCATCTAGTTTCTATCTGTAATACTGTATAGTATCATATAATCAATTATGGGAAATAAGTGCAAGCATTGTGGTAAATTCCTTGCCACAACAGATGGCATTAAATGCTTAAAATGTGCTTCCCGCTATCACAGAGTCTGCCTTAATATCAGCCCAGACACTAGAATTAACGGGAAGTGGATGTGCCGTGATTGCAAAGCGAGTCCCAAATTATGTACTCCCGTTCTGGCTCCTTCCCCCCATAACGAGGAGGCCGTGGTTGACACTTTTGCTGATGCCAGTGTAGGCGAGGACACGACGGCAGCACTGTTACAGGAGATGAGATTATTAAGAAAAGAGATGGCATCTGTTTCCCGGGAAGTGTCCTTTTTTCGAGAAGAGGTCTCTCGACTTAACACGGCTATGTCGGAATTCAACAGTCGCCTTACTTCTATGGAATATAGAATTTCAGCCTTAGAAAAAGATGACATTAACAACCAAAGCCAAATTGAGGAAAGTACCAAAGCGGAAATATCGCGCTTGCGTATGCACATGAATGATAGGGCGCAGGAGCATTTAGCAACAGACTTCGAGTTAGCTGGCATGATGGAAAAGCCTGGAGAGAATGTTAACAGTATCGTGCTGTTATGTGCCAGAAAAGTAGGCATCGATCTGAGCGAACGCGACATCGTGAGCGCAGAGCGTATGGGTCCTCGACGTTCCGTGGCGGCCGACGGCGAGCGAATGCGACCGCGTCCCATCGTGGTGCGGATGACGCGCCGCTCACTACGCGACGACCTGCTACGAGCAGCGCGCGTGAGGCGCAGTGTTGATACGTCCGGCGTCATCGATGGCGAGCCGCGACGTTATTACATTAATGAGCGCCTCACACCACACAATCTTTACCTTTTATTTAGGGCGAAAAGAGGAAGGCAACAAGAAAGGCTGGCGTTTTGTGTGGACGAGGGGGGGGGAAAATATTTATTCGGCGTAGCACTGACACACCTATCTATCGTGTTCGTATAGAATCAGACTTAAAAAAGTTTTTTTGCAACAATATAGATTTGTCAGATTAATTTTTAACAAAAATAATGAGTACTTAACCTTTGTTGTAAAGTGCAATTTTAGTCATATTTCATTGTTTACTTAATCATTATTGATGAATTACTTGTACCATTAACACTTTATACTATGGTCGTATGTAGTTGCTTTGTTTATTTATGAGTGGGATGACCAAGTTTTTAGTACGTATCTTAGCATACTTATACCAATATTCTTATTATACTTATACAGCATCGTTATTTTATTATTACATTATTGCATTGTTTTTTACTGTATTTACACATATATTTATAATTATATTTTTCAACATGAATACATTTTCATATTTAGACATTATTAAGTTACTTAGTAAAGTTTGTATGATCGATGCCTGGGTTACGTAAGATAAGAATTGGTTTTCTGAATCCAGGATCTCTGGGGACACGTCACGATGAATTTATGCTGGCTATTAACCGCCATGATGTAGACATTATGGCCTTGAATGAAACTTGGTTGAGAGAGGGTGAGGAAGGGCGAGCGCCAAATATCCCGGGATATCGTCTGCGCCACAAGCCGCGTCCTGCTGAAGTACGTGGCCGTGGTGGTGGTGTGGGCTATTACATTAGACGTGGATTAGCAGCACGAACCCTCGTTCATCCTGCAACATCTCCGGACATGGAACAGATGTGGCTTAGTGTGAGCGTAGGTGGGAAAAAGTTAGTCATCGGCACTGCATATCGACCTCCTTGGCTAAATCCACGTATCTTTTTTGACGGCCTTACGGATATGTTCGCTACACTTTCTGCTTATGACCATGTAGTTCTGACCGGTGATTTTAATATTAATTTTTACGAAACCGGTGATTTTAATAATAAATAGTTGAAACTCCAGGTGTCCACTGCAGTAGTGGAGCCCTACAACGCGGTGCTGACGACGCACGCGACCATAGAGCACTCGGACTGCGCCTTCATGGTGGACAACGAGGCCATATACGAGATCTGCAGGCGGCGGCTGTCCATCGAGAGGCCGTCGTATGCCAACTTGAATAGGCTTATATCACAAGTGAGTCGTAGAGACTGTGATTTGTGAAAGTGTTATAGCTTATGCTGCCTTAAACACTTGGTATAGTAGCTTAAATTTTCAATTTAGTTTTTTGCTTCAAAGCGTATTCCGCACATGTCAAGACACTCCGTTGTTTAGTCCCTCCTTTCTCCGTCCCCGCTTAACACTTTCGAGGAATTGATGTTGAGTGGCGGAACTCAACGCCGCGCTTTGCTTAGTTGCCATAGTGAAGAAAATGCAGCGGTGGAAAATCCATCGTAATGATTCAAATGGAAACCGAACCCACAGACCGTCGTGTTTACGATGCTCCACTCGTTAATAAGAATGTCAAAAACGTAGGTGGTCTCGTCAATAACGGCGTCGCTCCGTTTCGACGGTGCCCTGAACGTGGACCTGACGGAGTTCCAGACCAACCTGGTGCCGTACCCGCGCATACACTTCCCACTCGCCGCCTACGCGCCTGTCGTCTCAGTCGACAAGGTAAGTGGAGTGCGGCTACTGGAATACTGTGTATATATTATGATTTTATTATAGATAAATAGATCTGGATTGGTGTATGTTAGTGACCAAGAAGAAGAAAACTCGCGTTTTAGGAAGAGGAGCTCCGATCAGCGCTTGGGACTTGCGACCCAAGTGTAGGTTTAAAGGGGCCCTTTAAAATGCATCAACGCTCACCTTCACTGTCAGAGTTCGTCCCACTACCTAACCAAATTTTAAACGATTCTACCAAAGCCGCCTTTGAAGTGCGTTCTAGAAATGAATTTATAATAGTTCTGGACAGGTCGAGATCTTGTAGTACATTTTTTTTTTCTTTTTTTTTTCTTTTTTTTTTTTTTTTTTTTTTTTTTTTTTTTTTTTTTTTTTTTTTAGCTTCACGCTTTATCCCGCACATGGCAGGGTAGGCAGAGGGAACTGCAGGGACCGTGGGAACCTAGTGTTAAGACACTCCGTTACTTAGTCCCTGCTTACTCCGTCCCCACTTTCCGCCGTTTTCGAGGCATTGCGTGTTGAGTGGCGGAACTCAACGCCGCGCTTTGCCTTAGATACCAGAGCGAAGAAAATGGAAATAGAAAAATCCATCTTCTCCGACTGGGGATCGAACCCAGTAACCGTCGCGTTACAGGCAGACGTTGCGCCTCTGCGCCACGACGGTCCTCATCCAATGTAACTATATTATTATTGTCATTAATTTCTCCGGTAAAGTATGAATCGATACAAACCTACTATTAGTCAATATTTCTCTTTTTCTATTCACTCGAATACGTGCTTATCAGTTATTTGAATTAGTAAACTGTTTTATATTTCTACAGGTTGGCTTTATAATTTTGGAAACGACGATGATATTGATAATTATTTTTTCCTAATACAATTGATACATTTGTCGTTATTAATATTTTCAAAAAAACCCTCTTTTGAGAATCGATTCAGGAACCCTTAGAGCTGCGACTATAATATATACAATTTACAAATTTTCACCTTTCTTGCGAGCTAATATAAAGCTTATTACGAAGCTTTAAGCGTTCTTCCTATACGCCAGGCATACCACGAAGGCATGTCAGTATCGGAGATCACAGCGGAACTGTTCGAGCCTCAGAACCAAATGGTGAAGTGCGACCCGCGCAACGGCAAGTACATGGCGTGCTGCCTGCTGTACCGCGGCGACGTCGTGCCCAAGGACGTCAACGCGGCCATCGCCTCTATGAAGGGCAAGGCTGGCATACGGTTTGTGGACTGGTGTCCGACTGGGTTTAAGGTGAGGCTTAGTAGAGGTAATATCTATAGGGTAAAATAGTTTGAAATTTAAAATAGTTTATAGGTAGGTGTAAAACAAGGTGTAAGGAAATTCGATCCTTTACTAAATACGGTACATGTAGAACTTAATTTTCTTTTGCCAATATGGAATATTTTGTCTATTCTTACAGAACAATGTAATATTTTCCTGCTATAGTTATTGAGGATTGAAATCACTTTCATTTTTATGGCTTATCCTTAGCCCTTCAGATTAGGCAAAATATAGAAGTTTAAATTTAGTAAAAATATCTTATTATCTCGTCCTGGTAACAGAGACAAACAGTTATATTTTGAGGAACGTGCCTTATCCTACTACTACTGAGTTCTCTCTTCCTACACTGCTACGTATTAAAGACTGTGTGTGTCATCACCACCACCACCACTATCATCATCATCATATCATCACTATGATCTTCATCACTAGGTGGGCATCAACTACCAGCCGCCGTCGGTGGTGGCGGGTGGCGACCTCGCGCAGGTGAAGCGCGCCGCCTCGATGCTGAGCAACACGACGGCCATCGCGGAGGCGTGGGCCAAGCTCGACCACAAGTTCGACTTGATGTACTCGAAGAGGGCGTTTGTGCACTGGTTAGTGGCGGGTTTGGAGGATTGGGAAATTAGAGGATTGGGAAATTGGAGAATTGGGAAATTGGAGGATTGGGAAATTGGAGGATTGGGAAATTGGAGGATTGGGAAATTGGAGGATTGGGAAATTGGAGGATTGGGAAATTGGAGGATTGGGAAATTGGAGGATTGGGGAATTGGAGGGTTGGGGATTTGGAGGGTTGGGGATTTGGAGGGTTGGGGATTTGGACGGTTGGGGATTTGGACGGTTGGGGATTTGGACGGTTGGGAAATTGAAGGATTGGGAAATTGAAGGATTGGGAAATTGAAAGATTGGGAAATTGAAGAACTGATTGGTTATTTAATTTAGTTAATATACTTCATCAAAAACTCGTCTTGGGAACACAGATAAACAGCAACATTTTTATATTGAGAAACGGTGTGACTTATCCTACCTACCGAGTTCTCTCTGCCTACACTGCTACTAATAATAATAATAATACTGCTGCTAGTTTTGTATATAGGGGTGTGGTTATTATTGGCAACAAGTTTGATGTGAAGGTCTTTTTGGTATTTTTTAATGTGGTTAGACCAAGTTAAATGGAAAAAATAATAAATTCTAATTGCACGACAGTTTAGGGAGTACCTACAGAATATATCTTTTCCTTTTTATTCTACTTTTTTTTAAGTTTTAAATTGTTTATTTTTAGATTATAAAACGATTTATTACTAATAACGAAATGGCGCTCTGTCACAGGTATGTAGGTGAGGGCATGGAAGAGGGCGAGTTTACGGAGGCGAGGGAGGACCTCGCGGCGCTCGAGCGCGACTACGACGAGGTCGCCATGGACACCTCTGACCTCCCCACAGACTGCACCGACGAGTTATAACATTGCCTTTATATAAAGAGGTGTGAGAGGCGGCGGGATTCGATTCCCGCTTGTGATACGTTTTTTTTTTTCTACTCAGTCCGCACAAGTATTTTGGGTTTTAATACTGAAAATCGGTATTGTTTAAAGTTTGTAAATATAACCTGTTAGCAATTCACCAGAAAAGAAATTTTCAATGTAGGTATTAGACGTGAGTGGACGCTAGAAAACCGCGGCGACGTTTTTAATCGTTTATTATGGCAGAAATGCGAAATTGGAAAAGGTTTGGAAAATGTCCACGGAAGTCTAATGCTTATTATTATCTCTCGGTCTTCTAATAATGTAGCAAGTTCAAATCCATTTAATCGAATAGTAACTTTGAAGGTTTGCTTTTGTATGTGTATTTGTAAGTGTAATTGTTTTGTGCTGTTTTCGTGAATTTTTGATGTCTGTTGTGTTTTTGTAATAAATATTGAATTTTTCACGTAGTGTTTTATTTATAAATCTGTGTTTAATTAGAAGTTCGCTAAATTATAGTATTAGTGTTAAAGCATGGACGGAGAAAGCAGGGAGTAACGGAGTGTCTTAACACTAGGTTCGTATGGTTCCTGCAGTTCCCTCTGACTAATCTGCCATGTGCGGGATAAAGCGTGGAGCTAAAAAAAAGTTATGTTTATATATATATATATATATATATATATATATATATATATATATATATATATATATATATATATATATATATATATATATATATATATATATATATATATATATATATATATATATATATATATATATATATATATATATATATATATATATAATATATACTATATACATACATATATATACATATATATACATATATACATACATATATATACATATACATACATATATATACATATATATACATATATACATACACCTGTGTACCTTATGTAGTGTAATGTAAACCTAATGTAAATAGCTAATTATATATTTTTGCGTTTGGCAAGGGTATTAGAAATTCATTTTCTATAATAAAGTGTCAGACTAATATCAATTAGATTATATTCGTGCGACAGATAATATAATTACAATTACGTCTCTAATATACTCTATTTCTCTAAATAATACCATAAAGAATTTTACATTAGAAATAGGTATCATAAAATATATATTGATTTACATCCACATATACAACAGGGTTAAGAGATATTTACGTACTTCCTCATAATATACGAGGTTGTATTGTATTTAGTATTAACGTAAAATCTTTTGAGAGGTATGTATCGATATCGATAACCTCTAATCCTATTAACCTCTAACTTATTCACAAACACAAGACTTGGATTTTTTTTAAAGTAACTGTATAAGAGGCCTAAGATTTTAAGTATAGTAGTAATTATTGAATTGAAATTAAGCGTATTTTCTTCATTTTTCATAAAACAAATTTTAGAATACATCAAGACTAGGTGTCGAAGTGTGCATGTGTTTAAGTTGTTCCATATGTCGAAATATTTTATTAAATGCCAATATATATTTGAAAATTATCATTATTTATTTTACCGTTTTATGAGGACCGTCGTGGCGCAGAGGTGCAAGCGTCTGTAAACGCGACAGTGTGAGGGTTCGATTCCCACTCGGGGAAGATGGATTTTTCTATTTCCATTGTCTTCGCTCTGGAAACTAGGCAAAGCGCGGCGTTGTGTTCCCAAACTCAACACGAAATGCTTCGGAAAAAGGCAGAAAGCGGGGACGGAGAAAGCAGGAACTAAGCTACGGAGTGTCTTAACACTAGGTTCCACGGTTCCTGCAGTTACCTCTGCCTACGCTGCCATGTGCGGGATAAAGCGTGAAGCTACCATGTTATATGTAGTGTAATAATATGTATGCAGATACAGTCAAACACGATATTCAGCATTCCACGATTACTACTAGAACTAAATAGATCAAGTTTTTATATATACTATTTTTTAGCCCAACAATTATGTTAAAATATTTTTTTTAAATCTTGTTCGTACGTACGTACGTACGTAATTAATCCGGTATAAGCATCTGTATCTTTTGTATTTCAAATAATGGGCCTTATTTATATTTATTCATATTTTCTTTATTGTGTTATGATGTTTTTTATAACAATGACATATTTTATTGTCTTTTTGCAAAAATGGTTGTCAGTACTTGCATTGTTATGTTATAAATAATTAATTATCAATTTAGATTATTAAAAGGTTAAAGAATAACAATTATATTTATTTATTTAAATATAAATTATATTTACAAAAAGAGGTGACCTGAGGTGAGGTGCAGCGGCACAGCGTCTAAGTGAAGAACTATATATCTGCGTTTACTATGTGTTAGGTTTCTTCTGACTACACTTGTAAATGCTAAAAACAACCTACAGCGTAAAGATGACGTTAAAATGAAATAAGCGTTGAGAAACAAGCGTAGTGAAAGATCAATCCATTTCACACTTAAATTCACGAAAATAACTCAAGTTTCAATTCACATCTTTAATTTTTTTTTATTTATTGGACAAATCATGTACGTATCTATACCACGTGAGTATATTGTTACGAAAACTGTACCTAATAGAACCTAAACCTACCTTGTATCTATAACCAGATGTTTAACAACTCCGCTCCAACAGTGCTTTAAATAAAAACATATTATGTATAGGTATATAAAAAGGCACAACAATTACAATGATATTACGACCGTGAATCATATTATTGCACTTTGAATGTAATACAATATATTTTAAATATTCAATTTTCAAATTAATTTACTTTATAACGTACCACGCGAGGACGCACTCGCCATTTTGGTCGATAACGTCGAAGCAAACACATCGCTATGGGGGCGATATTACTGATAGTATTAGCTGTCATTATATTTACATTAATTATAGCGTTGTATCAAAAGTCTACAAATGCTATGTGCAGATCTAAGAAGAGATTAGATGGAAAAACGGTGATAGTCACTGGAGGCACCACCGGCATGGGCTTGCAGATAGCTACAGACTTAGCGGACCGAGGAGCCAGGGTGATCATTGCGTGTCCATTCCGAATTGAGGGAGACGAGGCTCTGAGAATTATAAAAAGTGCAACTGAAAGTGAACAAGTCATTTTCAAACTTTTGGACCTATCCTCCATAGATTCTGTACGGAAATTTGCAGCAGATATTATAAAAAATGAGGACAGGCTAGATATTTTAGTGAACAATGCTGGAGTCGGTGCCGTGACGGAGTCCATTACGGATGATGGGATGAGCTTCATCATGCAAGTCAACTATTTCGGGCACGTTCTTCTCACTTTGCTCCTGATGCCACTTCTGAAGAAAACCGGTACACCATCAGAGCCTGCCAGGATCATCAACACATCGTCATGTTTCCACTATTTTGGTACAGTTAACTTTGAGAAATTGAACGACGTCAAACATTTTTACGCAATACAGTTTTACGCGAACAGCAAAGTGTGTTTAGTTTTATTTGCTCATGAGTTGACGAAGAAATTACAAGGTGCTAATGTAGTAGTGAACTGTATAGACCCGGGGGCAGTTGGTACCGGGATATTCTATAGTTCCGGATCAATATTCGGATACATTGTTAGTACTCTTGCGTATATAATTTTCAAAACACCTCTACAAGGAGCTCAGACAGCGTTACATGTGGCGTTGGATAAGAAAGCTGGGACAGTAAGTGGGGGATTCTTCAAAAATTGTGAACTAAGTAGCGCCAAGCAGTCGGCCTATGATGATGTAACAGCCAAGCGTTTGTGGGACGAATCTATGAGGCTTTTGAAATTGAGCAGCGAAGAAATCGACTACTGTTTGAAATAAGTGACAATTAACTAAATTATTTTATTTAATTATTAATTTAAATATGTAGAATTTAAATCTTAACTTCACGAGACGTACGTCCTGGATTTATCACGAAGAGAATATAGTTTTGAAATTGATAAAATACTTGTTATAATGTTGTGATTGTGACTTGCGTACATTGGACAGTATCTACTGACTATACTGTCTATGACACTTCATATTACAATAAATTTACATATCATTCAAAATAATCATATTTTACTAATAAAATAATATAACATTTCAATTATATGTTTCAATTATATGTTTTAAATCGTTCATAAAAGATAAAGTAAAATGTCTAAAATAGACTTAGACTTGCGAATGGAAGTAATGTCAAGATGTTACAATTTTTTAACACAATTTAATGATTTAGATTAAGTTAAATAAAATTTCGGAATTAAATTAAAGTAATTCATTTTATTGCGAATAAATTATTTTGTATATCTACATACACTAACTCTGTGATGAATACTAATTATCCGTTTACTTATGTTTTTACATACACAAATAGCAAAATATTGTCTTAAAATGCTACCTAACTATGAGGATATTAAACTCAAATGTAAAATAAATGTTTCATTACAATTGTATACATGTAATAAAGACAAAAATAATATTATTGTTTTTATCTTTATTAATAATTATAGTTAAATTTATAACAAAGTATTGTGAATTAATTCCCGTAGATTGTCTGTGAGAGATCGCTATTATAGGTAACGCTTTTACAAGCTAATTTGCTTGTACCTAGTACATCTAAATATGAAAATTCTAGTGTCATAATACTTGTACTTCACAAAAATACAGATGATTTTATAATTGGTATATATTAAGTAAGAGAGAATGAGCAATACAATGGCGACCTGCGGCCTTAGTCAAGACGCAATTTGACAATTGCTCATGCTAACAATATGTATAGATCTAACGATAAGTCACGTGACTTAAATGGTAGCCAAAAACAAAATGTCAACAAGGTGATCGAGCGGAAATAGATAATCGTCTCTACAGTGTCAATCGCTAATTGACAGCCATGTTGCTCATTTTGACAATCGCTTGAAACTGTCAGTGTTAATTGTCAACGCTCACCTATAGAAATACGAAACCCTGCAGAAAACGCTAAAAAATTATGGAAATAGAAATTTTCACCCTAATGATCACTAATTTATAAGCAAGTTATTAAGTAAATCCATTATTTTATAATAATTATGTAATAATTTTTACAATGATATTACGCAATTTTATTATTTTCGTATTATTTTTCAACATTAATATTTTTGAATACATCAGTTAATAATTTTAATTATTTTACTTTACTATTATTTACGCATTTTAACTTATACTTAAATTTACATTTTCTATTTATATAATATTTGTTTATTTTTTTAATCTGTTTTAATCAAATTAGTAAACATTAACACATGTTACACACGCAACATTAAAATATGTGACGTTACAATCTTCAATTGACATTTTAAAAAACGCAAATCACAAACAATATCGTCGATGTCTTCTATTGATACTGTAGATGAAGAGTTTGATGTTGACATGTGTTGTTGGCTACCGAGTTAGCGATATCTATAATTTTTATCGCTGAAGCGCTTTATGGAATAGACAGGGAGCGTTTGGTTTTTGGCTAAGGCCTCTGGTATAGATGCGCAACTCTCGATATTTTTCAATACAAACTTTTTTGACCCCGTGTGACAGAGAGCGTTATTAGTACTAAAAAAATTCCCTGAGGATATTTGTTTCGTCATCCAGACCGGATATTTTTCTTTATTCTCGAAGCCAAAAATGCGTAGTAGGTACTGGTAGCACTGAAAGATATTAATTAAAAAAACATTATAAATTATTCTAACATATTTTTTTACAAAAAAAATCATTCAACATATTTAAAATACGGAATACAAAAAATATATAAATATTAAGACTCTGATTAAAACAATAAGCGGAAGCATTAGGATAGATTTGTTCACAAAGAGAATAACAATACTAAAATATACAATTTTACGTTTGTGACCTTCAAATAAGCTTGTGCTGTGTTTACCTTATGAGTTCTGGATAGGTACCAGTGTACCAACAGTGTAAGCCGTCATATTCCTAAAAAATCCTTTTAAAATAACAAATGGCATTAAAAATGACTTAAATTAACCAGAAAATAGTTCAATAGAGACGAGAGGTAATACAACAATATCGGCCAAGTGCGAGTTTGACTCGCGTACTGTGGGTTCTGTAGTAATATAATGATTGATTACTAGACAAACTCAACTTTGCGGTTGAATGCACTTATTTTGGATGAAACCACTGCATATTTTAATTTTTAATCTTCTTTTAAAGTTCTTTTGCTAAATAGCAAAAAACGGAACCCTTACAGATTTGTCATGTCAGACTGTTCTTCTTCTTCTTCTCTTTATTTATGGCGTTTCGAGAGTGCCAGTTGAAATGTCAGGCTGTCTGTCCGCATGTCACAGTCACTATTTTCTATGGTAGTAGCGTTACATATTTTACACAACTGGCACGTTCTAAACGTCATGTATACAGAGAAGAAGAAGAAGATTTTTTTTCTCTACAAATTTTTCTTTGTGTGTATTTGTGTGTTGTTACAAAAAACAAAGTTAATATTTATAACACTAATAAATACTAAAAGATAATAATTCGTAATAGCTTTAACAATCATGTGTTTCAAATAACTAAGATATAGATGTGAGTAAACATTGGAATTATACCGGACTATACACAAAAAATATCTCAAAAAATGACTATAAAACATTGAATTTTACAAACGTTGTTAAGAGAACAAGAAAAATATCAACCAAGTGCGAGTAGTACTCTCGTAATGAGAGTTCCGTACCTATGTCACGATGATAATAACGAGATTCTGCTGAGGGAAATACTATGAATAAGTCAAAATAGAAAAGGTTTAATTTTATGTGTAATTTGCATTCAGTATGTATGAAATGACCTATATATATAAAAATTTGTATATATTTTTTATATTAGTTCAAAATTTTTAACTTTGATTCACCGTGCGGGTGCCGGGCCCATCGTGTTGTAGGAAGAGGAGCTCCGATCAGCGCTTGGGACTTGCGACCCAAATGTAGGTTGATTAGGAGTACAAAAATTCCATTTATTTTTAAAATTTAATCCAAATTAATTATTCTTAAGTAGTGAACAGGAAAGGTTCAGTGTACATTGGTCACAGATCCTACAATTAGCTCAAACATTTTGACTTACCATACCAAAACAAAAAACGGCCGTTCTGCATTATTAATCAAAATATATGTAGCATAATAAGAATCTAGATAATATAATGGTATTTGCTCCGTTTATACATGTGAATATTGGTGTATTTGTCTTGAGTGGATGCTGGACTAATGACAACAAAAAGTAACTAACTACAATATGTTCTATACCAAAACCAGTTACAATAAAAACGATGAGGTTGTAATATACGTTAAAAAGAACTATGAAGTTTGAAAAAACCTTTTAATTAATTTTTTGTCATTACTTTTGTACCTTTTCACTAATGTAACGTAAGTGTTTTGTGGTGTGGAAATAAAAGTTTATTATTATTATTATATTAAAAAAATGAATATCTAGAATTTCTGATGGAGAGCTATAGGAGTTAGATTAGATTAGTAGATAAATATGACGATGCAGTTATACATGACAAAGGATTGACGCGTTTTACTATGAGTGTTGTAATATATTTTTTTATTTTGCCTCTTTTTTAGAAAAATAAAACGGTATATCAAGATGACTAGTCCATTTACTCTCGACCTCGAGTCAAGGGCGGAGAACCGAGAGCATTGAGGCATGGTTTAATTTGCATATCTGTTGCAAGTTACAATGATTACAGCTGGAATTTTAATATTCTTATATTTATGATACTAAAATTATAATAACTTGTTCGATGCCATAATAGATGAAGCCATTGATTAAATATCATAGAGAACCTTTAATCTTTGAGAAACGCGGCATTAAGGTCCGCCATTGACTAGATTAAAGAATAATCAATCAGGAACTATGCATGCGATATATATGTATGTATGTATATATATGTATATATATATATATATATATATATATATATATATATATATATATATATATATATATATATATATATATATATATATATATATATATATATATATATATCGGTAGTGAACTATAATTCATCAACATGCGCATGGAACTCGTCTGTTATGGAAGGTAACCAGATCATTTTTTAGATGATTCTGATCTGATGATGATACATCGATATTCACATGTACTTTATCTTTAATAAACGATGCCAAAACGTGTTTTACACAATTAAAATTTAAAAGAGATTCTTTGGTTTTCTTATTATACTGTTATTACTTTGAAAGACATTAACTTCTAAATATAATGTAAGATAAAGTGTTATACAGATAGTATTACCAGTAGATTGAATGCACACAAGTCACAATCACATCACTGTAACAAGTAATTTGTAAACTTTCAAACCTCTTAAGACAATAAATATATACCGTACGCTTTTTCTATTAGACATTTGAATCCTACATCTAAAACATTACCTTAAATATGAAACTAATAATTAAATTAAACAAATAAGTTAATTGTCACTTATTTCAAACAGTTGTCAATTTCTTCGCTGCTCAATTTCAAAAGCCTCATAGATTCGTCCCACAAACGCTTGGCTGTTACATCATCATAGGCCGACTGCTTGGCGCTACTTAGTTCACAATTTTTGAAGAATCCCCCACTTACTGTCCCAGCTTTCTTATCCAACGCCACATGTAACGCTGTCTGAGCTCCTTGTAGAGGTGTTTTGAAAATTATATACGCAAGAGTACTAACAATGTATCCGAATATTGATCCGGAACTATAGAATATCCCGGTACCAACTGCCCCCGGGTCTATACAGTTCACTACTACATTAGCACCTTGTAATTTCTTCGTCAACTCATGAGCAAATAAAACTAAACACACTTTGCTGTTCGCGTAAAACTGTATTGCGTAGAAATGTTTGACGTCGTTCAATTTCTCAAAGTTAACTGTACCAAAATAGTGGAAACAAGACGATGTGTTGATGATCCTGGCAGGCTCTGATGGTGTACCGGTTTTCTTCAGAAGTGGCATCAGGAGCAAAGTGAGAAGAACGTGCCCGAAATAGTTGACTTGCATGATGAAGCTCATCCCATCATCCGTAATGGACTCCGTCACGTCACCGACTCCAGCATTGTTCACTAAAATATCTAGCCTGTCCTCATTTTTTACAATATCTGCTGCAAATTTCCGTACAGAATCTATGGAGGATAGGTTCAAAAGTTTGAAAATGACTTGTTCACTTTCAGTTGCACTTTTTATAATTCTCAGAGCCTCGTCTCCCTCGATTCGGAATGGACACGCAATGATCACCCTGGCTCCTCGGTCCGCTAAGTCTGTAGCTATCTGCAAGCCCATGCCGGTGGTGCCTCCAGTGACTATCACCGTTTTTCCATCTAATCTCTTCTTAGATCTACACATAGCATTTGTAGACTTTTGATACAACGCTATAATTAATGTAAATATAATGACGACTAATACTATCAGTAATATCGCCCCCATAGCGTTGTGTTTGCTTCGACGTTATCGACCAAAATGGCGAGTTCGTCCTCGCGTGGTACGTTATAAAGTAAATTAGTTTGAAAATTGAATATTTAATATATATTGTATTACGTTCCACGTGACGTAACACAATATATTTTTATTGGTTCTTACGCGGTTATAACGTCATTGTAATTGTTATGCCTTTTTATATATCCATAATGTGTTTTTATTATTAACACTGTTAAACGTCTGGTCATTATAAAATAGGTTAGGGTCCCATTTGATACAGTTTTTGTGGCAATATGCTCAGGTAGATATGCGGGTACAATACTACCCCAATAAATAAACTTACTTATTTTTTTACTTATTTGTGGATGGTATGCAGGAACATGACTACCACAAAAGAGATACGTAAAAACAAGATTGCAACTGAAAAGTCGAGTTATTTTCATAAATTTAAGTGTGAAACGAAGTGTTCATTCGCTACATTATCTCTGCTTATATTGCTTTATAATGCTGCAAAAAAATTCTTCATCTCTACGCTATATGCTGCTGTCCAGCATTTATCAGGGTAGGCAGAAGGAACCTAATCGCAAACACTTAACTCTTAGCTAAAACGCTGTGCCAATGCACTAGGACGCCCTCTTTTTGTTGATATAATTTAAATAATATAACGTAATTGACATTCTTCAACCTTTTAATAATTTAAATTGATAATTTGTTGTTTATATTATAACTCAACACTGCAAGTATAGGTATCTACTTTTTGCAACAAAATCTAATTATAAAAATATAAACGTCGTGGCGCAGAGCCGCAACGTCTGCCTGTAACGCAACGGTTTCTTGGTTCGATCCCCAGTCGGGGAAGATGGATTTTTCTATTTCCATTTTCTTCGCTCTGGCAAACTAGGCAAAGCGCGGCGTTGAGTTCCGCCACTCAACACGCAATGCCTCGAAAAAGGTGGAAAGTGGGGACGGAGAGAGCAGGGACTAAGCAACGGAGTGTCTTAACACTAGGTTCCCAGGGTCCCTGCAGTTCCCTCTGCCTACCCTGCCATGCGGGATAAAGTGTGAAGTTAAAAAAAATAAAAATACCTTTACGCCTCTTCCCACATTTAGCAGGATAGACAGATGGAATCTAGTGTTAAGACACTTCATTTTTCGTCATAAAACTAAGTAAATTCGTTCGTACTTTCCTTATAAATATCCACATAAGCTATCGTGACACAGAAAGACATCGGCTGAGTGTCGTGAGGGTTACAGATTCGATGTCAACCAATGAAACTAAATAGTATTACAATAATATTTTGAATATCGTCTTATGTGTTCTGTATATTTATAAATATTCGCTTTTCTCTAGTGAATTCCCTGACACTTAGCATCATTCACTAGGATAATACCTTTACCAAAAATATTACAACCTACTTCCTTTTTTAAATTATTGGCCCATTTTCATATTTCTTACTGCAGTTATCCTTACTACACTAGAATAATGTCCTCTCCTCCTTCCAGTCCAAATTGCGCTTAGGACACAGTACAGTAACAGCACTCGACAAAGTCTGCAATGATATTAGATATAGTATTGACAATCAGCAAGTTACTCTGATATCCTTTTAGCTATTTTAAAGCCTATTAATATTATACAAAAAGCAACTGAATGGTTTTCTCCATACCTTTGTGGCCGCACTCAGTGTATTACATTTGATTGGTGGAAACCTCTCAAAGTGATATCACAGCAGGCGTTCCTCAAGGTGGTGTGCTGTCTCCATTGCTGTTTTCATTTTACATTAAAAGTCTTACTGCGCACTTAACATCATCGTATCATCTTTATAATGATGATTTATAGATCTATCAGGCTGCCTCGACTAATGATATATCCAAAGCGATTGACAATATCAATTCAAATTTACAAATCAATAGCAACTGAAGTGGGTTGTTTGGGCTGTCTATCCTAATAATTCTAAAGTATGTATGTGTGGAACCCCTAAACATTTTTCAAAATTCCTTCACCTCTCCCCCCAATCTTATTTTCTAGTGTGATAAAATTGGGAAACAGTTTGGACAGTACATCCTCCTGGTCGACTCAAATTGAATCACCTGAACTTAGCCGTAAGTTCTTTTATGCTATAAGAAGTCTAAGAAGATGACAAAACTTTTTGCCGTTAAAAACTAAAACATCTCCGGATCAAACTTCTTCTTTCTATGTTCGATTATGCTGACTCGTGTTACTTAGACTTACCTCAACAACTAGTTAATAAGCTTAAACGGATGTAACCTTAATTAGGTTCATCTCGGTCCGAAGCAGAACGATCACGTAACACAATACCGTACCCAACTCACTTGGCTAATAGTTGAAGACCGACGAAATCTACATTCTCTTACTCTCCTTTTCATACATTTTCTATACTATCCTATCACTCCGTCGTAGAAAGATTAAAGTTATTGGAGTCGAGCTCCCTTCACTTCCAGCACCTCCGTTTCCGGAATAACAAACTCCTAGAAGTCCCTCTTTCCTGCAACAAATACTATGTAGACTGTATCATTACACAGCAAAACAGTGAAACTCTTTAATGTGTTGCCAGAGGAAATCTCAGTATATTTAAGCAGTATTAGACAGTTGGTATATTTAAGCGTAAGCTTAAAAACTACTACCTAAATCAGTATTCACTATCATTATAACTGTGTTAGTATGTATGTATATATTTATGTATTATGTATATGTAATTGTCAGTAAAGTAAGAGTAACGCTAGTTTTTGCACCGTCCCGTCTCTTCTATAATGTGTTATATTGACTGGTTGCTGTTAGACATCCTTATCACTAAATAAGGCCGCCACATAATGTGTACTATTTTAATTATTTATATTTCTTCTTTTCTTTCTTATGTCCAATAAAATGTTATATTCGAGAGGTTGAAAGTGCAGAAAATCTCTGGTGTAGTCTTTCTTACATCCTTCATAGTAAAATAAGATTTGACTTGTATCAAAAATCACGTATAGTTTTAAACAAGTATACGTTTACATTTTCTACTATCACGGTAAATAAAATGAGCTTGAAATTATTCATGGAAATATTCTTATAGATGAAACATTAAAATTTTGTAGTGATTGTGTTTAAATTGACTTTTTTATGACGACTAGGCACGTTAGTTCTTGTGAATTTTAATTTTTTATTAGTATTGTGCTGTGAGCGGAGCGAACAGTTGCCAAGCTAAGCTAGTTATAGAAATAAAGTTTAAACTAAATTAATTCGGGGAGATATTACGCTAACCTAACTAATGATATTTTTACCTAATAAGTATGATAACTAATGGCGACATAATTTTAACTAATCGAGTTTAACTTTAAATACGCTAGAAATTAGGCTTATATTTAATATTTATGTCTATATATTTGTTTTGGAACGTTTCGTATGGAACGATAAAATATAATTATTCCTAATTATTAGTATACATATAAATATATGTTCCTTGTATATTATTATTATATATTTTTATACATACATACATAACTTCACGATTTATCCCAAGCGGGGTAGACAGAGAGAACGGAGCGCCAAATGAAACGGTGCCTGCATACCTCTTCCGCCTCATCCACTGTCATAAGCATCTTCATACATGCTCTCCGGGAAGTCTTTATGCTTTTTACGTAACCTTCTCCCAGTTTCATCAATACTTTGTTTTCGAAAGTCAACAGAAGTCTCTCCTTATCTTGATAACTTAGTAAGTTCGTTCTTTTATAAATGTAATAAATAATTCACTTTATACTGTGAACCTATTTCCACTTGATGAGGTTTCAGTTTCATCTTACCACAAGATTTACCCCATGACGTAGTAAGTGTAAAATATTGAACTGTGCGTAATAATTCACAGTTCGAATATTGAAAAACTTTCTTTATATATTTTTTGGTATGACAGAATACGTTAACGGTCTTGTTACGATGTTTTCATATCACAAATTCCTACCTAATTCACTATAATATTTATTTAAGAAATATGTATTGTTAGAAAAATTTCGTTTTATATATATATATATATATATATATATATATATATATATATATATATATATATATATATATATATATATATATATATATATATATATATATATATATATATATATATATATATATATATATATATATATATATATATATATATATATATATATATATATATATATATATATATATATATATATATATATATATTTATATATATATATATAGATATATATATATATATATATATATATATATATATATATATATATATATATATATATATATATATATATATATATACATACATATAAGAATCAGTGTATTTTATTGCTTATAGATAGGAAGTATAGAATTTTGACTATCCCATAAATGAACAGTAAAAAAATAATACGTAGAAACAGACAACAAGTAAGACGTACCCAACTATAAATATCAGTGCTGCAACAAAACACCTAAGCCTTGACGTCGACTATCTCGATGTTGATCTTGTAGAACACGTACGGGAAGTACTCCGACTGGTCGAATTATACGTTTTGCCAAATGATTTTGGTGGCGTTTTAGTGTAAAGACTGATTTTTGAAAAAATTTTAACCATTCATGAAAACGATCGTGAACTGACATTCATCCACATGCATATAGAACTCCACTACTACTGGCTACTGCCAGTTATTTTATAAAAAGGTAAATAAGGCAGAACAATTTCATATACATACCAATTAATAAATTATTTGTATTTTTGTGCAATACAAGAATTGTTGGACATGAATTATCATATTTAGAACTATTAGGTACAAGCACATTAGCTTGTAAAAGCGTTACCTCTAATAGCGATCTCTCACAGACAATCTACGGGAATTAATTCACAATACTTTGTTATAAATTTAACTATAATTATTAATAAAGATAAAAACAATAATATTATTTTTGTCTTTATTACATGTATACAATTGTAATGAAACATTTATTTTACATTTGAGTTTAATATCCTCATAGTTAGGTAGCATTTTAAGACAATATTTTGCTATTTGTGTATGTAAAAACATAAGTAAACGCATAATTAGTATTCATCACAGAGCTAGTGTATGTAGATATACAAAATAATTTATTCGCAATAAAATGAATTACTTCAATTTAATTCCGAAATTTTATTTAACTTAATCTAAATCATTAAATTGTGTTAAAAAATTGTTACCTCTTGACATTACTTCCATTTCGTCGCAAGTCTAAGTCTATTCTAGACATTTTACTTTATCTTTTATGAACGATTTAAAACACACAATTGAAACTTAAAAATAGTATGTTATTTTATTAGTAAAATATGATTATATTGAATAACTTGCAAATATATTGTAATATGAAGTGTCATAGACAGTATAGTCAGTAGATACTGTCCAATGTACACAAGTCACAATCACAACACTGTAACAAGTATTTTATCAATTTTAAAACCATTTCCTCTTCGTGATAAGTCCAAGACGTACGTCTCGTGAAGTTAAGATTTAAATTCTACATATTTAAATTAATAATTAAATAAAACAATTTAATTAATTGTCACTTATTTCAAACAGTAGTCGATTTCTTCGCTGCTCAATTTCAAAAGCCTCATAGATTCGTCCCACAAACGCTTGGCTGTTACATCATCATAGGCCGACTGCTTGGCGCTACTTAGTTCACAATTTTTGAAGAATCCCCCACTTACTGTCCCAGCTTTCTTATCCAACGTCAAATGTAACACTGTCTAAGTTCTTTCAAGTGGTGTTTTGAAAATTATATACGCAAGAGTACTAACAGCGTATTCGCCATATTGATCCGGAATTATAGAATATCTCGGTGGTAACCGTCCCCGGATCTATAAAGTTAACTACTACATTAGCACCTTATAATTTCTTCGTCTACTTGTAATCAAATAAAACTAAGCGCTCTGTGTACGCTAGACCCTCCCCTGTTGTTAGTGTAATTAATATTTATATATTTAAATAATATAATTTATTTGACATTCGTTAACATTTTAATTACATAAAATGATAATTGGTTATTAGTGCCTGCGTTTGTGTGGGCATCTATTTTTTTGTAATCATTCATTGTAAAAAGACAATATAATCATTGTTATAGGAAACCTCATCACACAATAAAAAATATATAAATAAATATAAATAGCTTCACGCTTTATATCGCATTTAATATGAAATGCAGAGGGAGCCTAGTGTTAAGACACTCCATTCTCCGCTATAAAACGAAATAAATTAGTACTTTTCTCAAAAATATCGATACAAGCTAACGTGACATATGTAGAGGGACATTGTCTGACAAAACAAAATATAATAACATAAAATAATATTTAAATAAATGAAAAAGTTACTAACGCCTACGTTTTATAAATAACTCCTATTTGCAAGCGTGCAAACTGTACATTTGCGCAGCAAAAAGTAAGCAGCGCTGCTCAATAAAATACCTAATATACCTAACTCCTGCCGTCGCGTCCGGCAGGAGTTTTGCTCTACACATACGCGTAAATTTCATGTCCTTACGCAGGCTGCACACGCACACACCTATGAATATTTGTACCGCGACTCCTGTGGCATGCCTCGGCAGTTCATCGGATGTCGGGAGCAATATCAAATGTTCGTTGCGTCATCGTATAATCCTACTAAAAGTATTAGACGGAAAATTACGCATGGACCTTATGTAGTTTTGCGTTGTAAAGTTTCATTTGTTTAAAAAAGCGGAAATGTTTTGTCTCGCGGAACGCGGGGGACATTTTGCTTTTTTCTTATAATGGTTACTATTTTGTTACACGACTATATTTATAGTTTTTTCAGAAGAGTTTTCATTTTAATATTTGAAAGTGTGAGGACCGTTGTGGCGCAGAGGCGTAAGCGTCTGCCTGTAAACGCGACGGTTTCTAGGTTCAATTCCCACTGGAGGAAGATAGGTTTTCCTATTTCCATTTTCTTCGCTCTGGCAACTAGGCAAAGCGCGGCGTTGAGTTCCGCCACTCAACACGCAATGCCTCGAAAAAGGCGGAAAGTGGGGACGGAAACAAGCAGGGAGTAAAGCAACGGAGTGTCTTAATACTAGGTTCGTATAGTTCCTGCAGTTCCCTCTGTCTACCCTGCCATGTGCGGGATAAAGCGTGAAGCTAAAAAAAAATTTAAAGTGTATAGTAGTTATAGTTTCTATAATAATTATAATGATTTGCTTTTATTAGTGAGTTTCTTAATGTTTTTTAAATGTTATTTGATTGTAAGGTTTGTGTTGAAAATATTTGTTTATTTAAAATTAAAAATGAAAGCTCACAATTGTCTTTCAGTAAAAAGATTAATTGTATCTAAAGGTGTAAGGTGTGTCTGAGAGATATAAGTAGTTATAGTATTTTAGCTTATAATTTTATTTATAAACATTTCTTCCACCGCGACGATCGATCGCTGTTTTGTCTATGTTGCCTACAATGTACATGAATAGTAGTACATCCAAAGACTTGTCCTGTTGGCATAGTTTTCGAGATCCGTCGCGTAGCCGTGGCTATGTTTAAAGTATACAAAAGTTTTTTTGACCGAGTACCGCCGCATACCCAGTGTCATTATCCTGTGCACGCCACTGACGAATAGGCTCATTAATTTTTGTAATTTTTAATTTATTATTATTAGTGTTGTGCTGTGAACGGAACAAACAGATGCCAAGAGAGGCTCGTTATTGGCGAAGTTAAGTCTAAGCAAAGCAAAGCTGAAACGGGAAGATGTTAACTTGTTTTTAATTTCTTATGAAGTATTGTAACTAATGATGTAATAGTTTAACTAAATGGTAAATATTGATGTATTCACCAAACAGATTTTTCTTCAAGTACGCTAGAAATTACGCTTACATTTAATACATACGTCAGTTTATTTGTTTTTCTGCTGAGTCCAAAGTACAAGAGACTACAACATTATCAATACTAGAGATATTATTCTAACAAATATATATATATATATATATATATATATATATATATATATATATATATATATATATATATATATATATATATATATATATATATATATATATATATATATATATATATATATATATATATATATATATATATATATATATATATATATACACTCAATTAAAAATTAAATGAACTGAATGAACTTTAAAATAATTTTTATTATTAAAATATTACTATTATGAATGACAATAACTTGTAAATATATTGTTGTTTTAAAACGTTTCTTTTCAACACAATAAATACAGAACCTACGACACTTGAACTTCAATGTATTCTATATCCAAAATATTTGCATATGATATTTAAAATATTTAAAAAGAAATTAAGTAATTTACTTAATTATTACTTATTTCAAACAGTAGTCGATTTCTTCGCTGCTCAATTTCAAAAGCCTCATAGATTCGTCCCACAAACGCTTGGCTGTTACATCATCATAGGCCGACTGCTTGGCGCTACTTAGTTCACAATTTTTGAAGAATCCCCCACTTACTGTCCCAGCTTTCTTATCCAACGCCACATGTAACGCTGTCTGAGCTCCTTGTAGAGGTGTTTTAAAAATTATATACGCAAGAGTACTAACAATGTATCCGAATATAATTCCAGAACTATAGAATATCCGAGTGCCAACCGTCCCCGGGTCTATACAGTTGACTACTACATTAGCACCTTGTAATTTCTTTGTCAACTCGCGAGCAAATAAAACTAAACACAATTTACTGTTCGCGTAAAATTGTACTGGATAGAAGTGTTTAATGTCGTTCATTTTCTTAAAGCTAACTACACCAAAATAGTGGAAACATGACGATGTGTTAATGATCCTGGCAGGCTCTGATGGTGTACCAGTTTTCTTCAGAAGTGGCATCAGGAGCAAAGTGAGAAGAACGTGCCCGAAATAGTTAACTTGCATGATGAAGCTCATCCCGTCATCCGTAATTGACTCCGTCACGGCACCGACTCCAGCATTGTTCACTAAAATATCTAGCCTGTCCTCATTTTTAATAATATCCGCTGCAAATTTCCGTACAGAATCTATGGAGGATAGGTCCAAAAGTTTGAAAATGACTTGTTCACTTTCAGTTGCACTTTTTATAATTCTCAGAGCCTCGTCTCCCTCACTTCGGAATGGACACGCAATGATCACCCTGGCTCCTCGGTCAGCTAAGTCTGTAGCTATCTGCAAGCCCATGCCGGTGGTGCCTCCAGTGACTATCACCGTTTTTCCATCTAATCTCTTCTTAGATCTACACATAGCATTTGTAGATTTCTCATACAAAGCTAGAATTAAAGTAAATATAATGACAGCTAATACTATCAATAATATCGCCCCCATAGCGATGTGTTTGCTTCGACGTTATCGAACAAAATGGTGAGTGCTTCCTCGAGTTGCAGGTTTTAAAGTAAATCGAGTTGAAAGTTAAATATTTGAAATATATTGTATCACGTTTAAATGATTTGCGACTGTAATGACATTGGATTGTTTGTACCTTTTAATATATACACAGTGATTTTATTTTTAACCTCTGTTGTTAAGCATCTGACTATAACAAGGTAGTATGGGTAGATAGGTGGATATATAGTGTCACTTTATTTTTGTCACTTTAAGTATGAAGAGGAGACTGGAGAGATCTTTCACAACGTTCTCTCTGCTTATTTCAAATTTTCATCGTTGCGCTGTATGCTGTGGTCTAGCATTTACCAGGGTAGGCAGAAAAAATCAAATACGTAGATCAGAACAGGCACGAGGAACCTAAAGCGCAGACAGTTAGTCGTTGTGCCGCTGCACTAGGACGCCCTCGTTTTGTTAATCTATATATATAAAAATGAAAGCCGTTTTCCGTTGTCACGCCATAACATGAAAACGGCTAGACCGATTTGGTTGATTCTTTTTTTGTAGTTTTCTAATACTCTGTTGAAGGTTCTTATGTAAAAAAAACACAATAAAAATCTCTGACAAAGATAAAAAAAATACATTTATTTTGCATATTTTAAAAAATGCGCGTAACAAATGTCAACGGCATTCAGTCATAGACCATATTAAAAGAGCATCATATGTTCGGAAACGCGGTTACTTCATTAATTAAATTCCATCGCAATAATTTAATATTTTTGGAAATAACTTGCCACGGAATATTTATTTACAGATAAATATTATTTAATGTATCGATTTTGACGGTAATATTAATAATGCCAGTGATGATTTCATTTTAATGTAAGTATTTAAAAAAATATAGACATTTATTTTGCACATTTTTAAGACGCGCGTAACCAATGTCAATGTCATTCAGCCATAGACTATATTAAAAGAGCATCGTATGTTCGGAAACATGGTGACTTCATTAATTAAATTCTATCGCACTAATTTATTATTTTTGGAGATACCTTGCCACGGAAAATTTATTTACAGATAAATATTATTAAATGTACCGATTTTAACGATTATATTAATAATAACAGTATACTATAAGTTAGATTTCGCATATACACAAACTTCGCATAACTTATTTAGTTATCTGTGGTAATTTGTCACATAACCGCGCCAACAATTAATTATTTTTGGAAATACCTTGCCACGGAAAATTTATTTACAGATAAATATTATTTAATATACCGATTTTAACGGTTATATTAATAATAGCAGTATACTATAAGTTAGATTTTCAAACGCATATACACAAACTTCGCATAACTTATTTAGTTATCTGTGGTAATTTGTCACATAACCACGCCAACAATGAATTATTTTTGGAAATACCTTGCCACGGAAAATTTATTTACAGATAAATATTATTTAATGTACCGATTTTAACGGTAATATTAATAATAGCAGTGATGATTTCGTTTTAATGTAAGTATTTAAAAATAATAAAATATGTTATCTATAAGTTAGATTTCCGAACGCATATACACAAACTTCGCATAACTTATTTAGTTATCTGTGGTAATTTGTCACATCATAACCGCGCCAACAATAATTTTATTAAAGTTTTTGATAAAGTTGTTTTTAAAGACTAAGGAGTTTTTTTTTGCTAATAAGTGTTTGTTAATCACGGTAAGTTTACAGCTTAATATCGATTTTTGGTAGCTTTTGATAACTACACAATATTGCAATATAAAAAACACATGTTTATACATAAAATATATGCAAACAACTTTTTATTTTCAGTTTCGTTTTCGTTTTTAACAATGCCACCGACCAGACGTACAAACTTAGGCCGCAGAACTCGAAATACTGCAAGTCAAAGATCTATAAGAGCAAATCAAACTGATGAGCAACGTGAAAGGCGAAATGAACTTCAACGAAATCGAAATCAACGTAGAAATGTTGTGTTTAATCCCCTCAGAGCTGCATTCAGTTATAATACGGCAATTGATTACAGTTCAGAGCAAATTATTGCTGTTGGACGGATGAATATTGTGTGTCCACATTGCAAGGCATTAAAATTCAAAAATGAAGCCCCTGGATTGTGTTGCGCCAGCGGCAAAGTCAAATTGACGCCATTGGTACCGCCACCAGAGCCACTACATTCATTGGTTTCCGGAATTGGGTCAGATTCTAGCCATTTTTTGACTCACATCCAGCAGTACAATAATTGCTTTCAAATGACATCATTTGGCGCAACAAAAGTTATTCGAGACAATTTCATGCCTACTTTCAAGGTAAGTAAATATAATGGCAATGGATTTTATTTAGTTTTACTACCATGTGGCTGGTGCAAAATATGTTGAGCAAGTGTTGTGTAGATGTGTTTATTTTATAAACGATAAGTCAAATATATAGTAATAGTGTATAATCCAATGTCGTATTTCATTGTGGCAAAAAAAAATACATGTCCTCCTACAAGCTCCAATGATCTTACTTGGAGGGCATTGAGTGTGTAGCCTTTAAAGTAGTTTTAATTTGAAATGATGTAAAGTATTGTGGCAGTATTTTGCGAGCCTCATGGTGGTACACACAATTAGCTATACATTTACCTAAATACTTAAATTTTTTTGCAGATTCAGGGTCAAATATATCATCGAACAGGATCCTTACTGCCAATGCCTGATGATGACTATAAATTTTTGCAAATATATTTTATGGGCAATTCAGAAAGAGAAGTTGATCAGCGTTGTGCACACAACAATTCGGTAAAAAGATCCATTGTGGAACAACTTCAAACATTTTTCCATAGTTACAATGAATTAGTTGCATTATTCACAACCGCATTAGACCGTATGCCGTCAGATAACCACAAAATTGTCATCAGAGCCGATAGGGCACCTGCAGGACAACATACTGGACGTTTTAATGCACCAACAATTGATGAAGTGGCTATTGTCATAGTGGGTGAAAATTTGGAAAACCGAGACATTGTCTTACATCGACGGAACAATCAACTTCAGCGTGTGTCTGAAACACATCGATCATATGATGCCTTACAATATCCTATCCTATTTTGGCAAGGTGAAGACGGGTATCATTTTTCAATAAAGATGATAAATCCAGTTACAGGTTTATTAACAATATATTTACTACATTAAAATATATGTTTACTAACTTAAAATTTATATTATTAACACAAAAAATTGCTTACAGGTGCTGAGACGAACAAAAAAGTTAGCTCAATGAATTATTATTCATACAGACTGATGGTTCGGGAAAATGAGGACAATCACATCCTAAAGTGTCGGCGTCTATTTCACCAGTATGCTGTGGATATGTATGTGAAAATTGAAACTGAACGATTGACATTTATCAGGTTGAACCAGGCACAACTCCGTTCAGAGGAATATATTCATCTTCGGGATGCCATCAATGCTGATGGAAATGCACAGAATGTTGGCAGGACAACCATTCTCCCAGCAACATATGTCGGAAGTCCGCGACATATGCATGAATATGCTCAAGATGCTATGTGCTATGTACGACACTACGGTACACCAGATTTGTTTATCACCTTCACATGCAATCCAAAGTGGACAGAAATTCAACAAGAATTATTTACTAGCCAATCACCCATGGATCGCCACGACATCACTGCAAGAGTGTTTAAAATGAAATTAAAATCACTAATGGATTTTATTGTTAAGCATCGTGTATTCGGCGAGACGCGCTGTTGGATGTACTCAGTTGAGTGGCAAAAACGCGGATTGCCACATGCACATATACTCATTTGGTTGGTTGAGAGGATAAGACCAAATGAAATTGATAATGTGATATCAGCTGAAATTCCCGATCATAATGAAGACCCACTGTTATATGAAATTATTACAAAAAATATGATTCATGGTCCATGTGGAATATTAAATCCCATTTCTCCGTGTATGGTTGAAGGCAAATGTTCAAAACGCTACCCAAGACAATTAGTAGCAGAAACTATTACTGGAAATGATGGATATCCACTTTATCGCCGCCGATCCATTGATGATAATGGGAAATCAACAATAGTCAAAGTAAATCGACAGGATATTGAAGTTGATAATCGTTGGGTTGTACCGTTTTCACCATTACTCTGCAAGGCATATAAAGCACACATAAACGTCGAATTTTGCCATTCCGTAAAATCTATAAAATATATTTGCAAGTATGTGAACAAAGGTAGTGACATGGCTGTCTTCGGAGTTGCTGCCGAAAATTCGAACGATGAAGTCACTCAATATCAAATGGGCCGCTATGTTAGTAGTAACGAAGGAATGTGGCGAATTTTTTCGTTTCCTATACATGAACGACACCCGACTGTTGTTCACTTAGCTGTACATTTGGAAAATGGTCAACGGGTCTATTTTACAGATGCGAACGTATTACAACGAGTTGACAGGCCACCATCAACAACATTAACCAGCTTCTTTGAAATGTGCCAGAACGATGATTTTGCCAGAACCCTACTTTACTCTGAAATGCCAAAATATTATACCTGGAATCAATCATCAAAAAAATTTCAACGACGAAAACGAGGGCAACCAGTTCCAGGTTACTCACAAGTATTTTCCACTGATGCACTAGGCCGTATTTATGCAGTCCATCCCAGTCAAGATGAGTGTTTTTATTTACGTTTACTGTTAGTCAATGTTCATGGTCCAACATCATTCCAATATCTGCGGACTGTTAATGGTGTATTATGTGGCACATACAGAGAAGCCTGTCAACATTTGGGATTGTTAGAGAATGACACTCATTGGGACCACACTCTCGAAGATGCTGTGATTTCGTCAAATGCTAAACAAATACGAACATTATTTTCTATAATTTTGTCTACATGCTTCCCGTCAACACCGACTGATTTATGGCATAAATATAAAGATCATATGGCAGAAGATATATTATATCAGATGCGTCTTAGAACATCGAATGCAGATTTGCAAATGAATGAACAAATTCATAATGAAGCATTAATTTTAATTGAGGATATGTGCTTGAAGCTTACCAACAAAGTATTAATACAAATAGGAATGATAGCACCCAATCGCCCTATACACGGCTCATTTGATCAAGAATTGAGACGTGAAACCCAATACGATTCCGAAACTTTAGGAAAAATCGTTGATAGAACAATTCCCCTTTTAAATCAACAACAAAAACATGCCTACGATACGGTCATGAAAGTAGTGAATGATGGAACAGGCGGTATTCATTTTTTAGATGCTCCTGGTGGCACCGGGAAAACGTTTTTGCTGTCATTGATTTTAGCAACGATTCGATCTCAAAATGGAATTGCACTAGCCCTAGCTTCATCGGGTATTGCAGCTACGTTGTTGGAAGGCGGTCGAACAGCTCATTCAGCTCTCAAGCTGCCGTTGAACCTTCAAATGAATGAAACTCCAACTTGCAACATTTCGAGGAATTCTGCAATGGCCAAAGTGCTGCAACAAACCAAATTGATCATTTGGGATGAATGTACGATGGCACACAAAAAATCTTTGGAGGCATTAGATCGATGCAAGATTTACGAAATAACAACAACCGCTTTGGTGGTGCAATGATACTATTGGCAGGTGATTTTCGACAAATATTGCCAGTTGTTCCTCGCTCAACGCCAGCTGATGAACTGAATGCATGTTTGAAGTCGTCCTTTTTATGGAAATACGTTAAAACGCTTAAATTGAGTATAAACATGAGAGTCCAACTGCAGGAAGACCAGTCTGGAGAAATGTTTTCCAAACAATTGCTCGATATTGGTAATGGTAATATTGCTGTTGATACATCATCTGGGTACATTACATTCCCTACCAATTTTTGTAACTTTTGTCAATCAAAGACCGAACTCATGGAGATGGTTTTCCCAAACATTGCACAAAATTACAAAAATCATGTTTGGTTAGGCGAACGTGTTATACTGGCTGCAAAAAATGTTGATGTTAACGATATTAACTTTGAGATTCAAGAGAAACTACCAGGTGAATTGAAGAATTACAAATCGGTTGATTCCGTTAGTAATGAAGATGATGTTGTCAATTATCCAACTGAATTTTTAAATTCGCTGGAATTGCCGGGCTTACCACCTCATAATCTGCAATTAAAAGTCGGGTCCATAATTATTATGTTACGGAACATAAACCAGCCACGTCTTTGTAATGGCACCCGGCTTGCGGTGAAGAAACTATTAAACAACATCATCGAAGCCACAATTTTGAAAGGGAAATACAAAGGCGAAGATGTTTTAATTCCACGCATCCCTATGATACCGAACGACATGCCATTTAATTTTAAGCGCCTACAATTTCCAGTGCGGCTTGCATTTGCAATGTCGATAAATAAATCACAAGGACAGTCGCTAAGTGTATGTGGCATAAACTTAGAAAATCCATGTTTTTCACATGGCCAATTATATGTTGCCTGTTCCCGAGTCGGAAATCCAGCTACATTATTTATTTACGCGCCAGAACATAAAACTAAAAATATAGTTTACCAAAAAGCTTTAGAATAGAGAGAAGCAGAGAAGAGTAAAGGCTATTAGTTGATTTCCAGAGCGCGTGTTAATGCCAAGTTGTTCGATACTGATTTGTAGAAATATGTGTAATTATTAAACACTATGGTATATTTTCAGTTATGGCGAGACCAGGAAATAAGAATTAAATTTTATAACTTTTTTCAAGATTGTATTGAACTTGAACAGGTACTCATACTAAAGTAGTGTATTAAAGCTACGTTAAGGCGGTACGAAGTTCGCCGGGTCAGCTAGTGTTATTTATATTTAAACAATATTCTTTAATTGACATTCTTAAGCCTTTTAATAATCTAAATTGACAATTGGTCATTTATAATTCAACCCTGCAAATGAAGGCAACCATTTTTTGCAAAAATATAATATAATGTTTTTCTCGCATTTAGCAGAATAGACAGGGAACCTAGTGTTAATACACTCCATTCTCTACTCGTCGTCGTCGTCGTCGTCAGCCAATCGCAGTCCACTGTTGGACGTAGGCCTCCAAAAGTTTGCGCCAAACATGCCGGTCCTCTGCAACCATCATCCAGCCTGCTCCGGCAACCCTGCGCATGTCGTCGGTCCAGCGGGCCGGAAGGCGTCCTACACTACGTTTGCCTAGTTTCCAGAGCGAAGATAATGGAAATAAAAAAATCCATCTTCCCCGAGTGGGAATCGAACCCACAAACTGTCGTGATTACAGGCAGACGCTTACGTCTCTGCGCCAAGACGGTCCTCATAATGTACAAAAACAGATATTTGTATAAATAATAATAATTAGGCTTAATTATGTTTTATCGTCCCTAAGGAAACGTTCCAAATCAAATATATAGACATAAATATTAAATATAAGCCTAATTTCTAGAGTATTTAAAGTTAAACTCGATTTAAAGTTAAAGTCGCCCTTAGTTATCATACTTATTAGGTAAAATATGATATCATTACTTAGATTAAACGTGCTAACATCTCCCCGAATCACTTCAGTTTAGATTTTATTTCTATATTTATCATCTAAAAGATAGTGCCTAGTTGCCAGAACAAGCAAAATAAAGATGAATAAACCCATTTTCCCCAAGTAGGAATCAAACCCACGAACCGTCGCGTTTCCTCTGACAAATAGCAACTCACGTAAAATATAAAATATATTGTTCCAAAAATATTATTGGTATACAAGAGAGGCAATTAAAATTCTTGGTTGAGATCGAACCTCTAACCCTTCGATAGCTTGTATGGATTTTTGAAGAACGTATGAACCATTTAATTTTATTTTATAGCGGAGAATGGAGTGTATTAACACGAGGTTCCCTCTGTTTATTCTGCTAAATGGTTGCCTTCATTTGCAGGGTTGAATTATAAATGACCAATTGTCAATTTAGATTATTTAAAGGCTTAAGAATGTCAATTGAAGAATATTGTTTAAATATAAATAACATAGCTTCACGCTTTTATCCCGCACAAGGCAGGGTAGGCAGAGGGAACTGCAGGGACCGTGAGAACCTAGTGTTAAGACACTCCGTTGTTCAGTCCCTGCTTTCTCCGTCCCCGCTTTTATAAATAACATTAACAAAACGAGGGCGTCCTAGTGCAGCGGCACAGCGACTAACTGTCTGCGCTTTAGGTTCCTTGTGCCTGTTCTGATCTACGTATTTGATTTTTTCTGCCTACCCTGGTAAATGCTAGACCGCAGCATACAGCGCAACGATGAAAAATTGAAATAAGCAGAGAGAACGTTGTGAAAGATCTCTCCAGTCTCCTCTTCATACTTAAAGTGACAACAATAACTCAATATTTAAAATCATTTGTTTTTCATGTCACTATACGTACCTATCTTTTCATACTACCTTGTTATAGTCAGAGGCTTAACAACAGAGGCTAAAAATAAAAACACTGTGAATATATAAAAAGGTACAACCAATCCAATGTGATTACAATCATTTAAACGTGATACAATATGTTTTAAATATTTAACTTTTTAAATTTATATATATATATATATATATATATATATATATATATATATATATATATATATATATATATATATATATATATATATATATATATATATATATATATATATATATATATATATATATATATATATATATATATATATATATATATATATATATAATATATATATATATATATATATATATATATATATATATATATATATATATATATATATATATATATATATATATATATATATATATATATATATATATATATATATATATAAATATATATATATATATAAATATATATATATATATATATATATATATATATATATATATATATATATATATATATATATATATATACATATATATATATATATATATATATATATATATATATATATATATATATATATATATATATATATATATATATATATATATATATATATATATATATTTACCTTACCATAAAAATCACCCCAGGACGTAACTGTAAAATGTTAAAGAGATAGTATTTCTATCACAACCAGAGGGGTTTCATTGTACTTATAAATGGCATGGCGCAAAAATATTTGACTAATATCAAACGTATGGAGAATTTTACACTATTATCACTCCCTTTACCACTACATTTAAACTCAATATTACTAAATACTAAACATTTTACAACAAATTGGCGCGAAAACAAAAACTCAATGAACTGACAGTTGACAGATAAACTGAAAAATGACAGATACTAATTTCGTTAGTAATATTTTTTGTTTTTAATTGGAACAATATTAATGGCCAGACTAAGTTTAATGTCATATTTAATTAAAAATTCAATGGTGTTAAATTAAATTGTTGATTTTGTTTTTTTTAGGAATATACAAGTTTAAGTAAAACATACGTGACGTAATTTTTAATTTATAAATAAAACCAACTACAACAAAAAAGTATTTATTAAACAGGGAATTACACTTTTTATGATATTCCTTTACACATAAGTATAAATAAATAATCATACAAACTTACATTATATTTAATAGTCTAGCTACTAAATTATTTAAATTAAATTATAAACTGAAATTAATGGCACAAATAACTGGCTTTATAGCAAATTGACGTGGAGAGTGGAAAACAGAGTGTCGTAATACTAGTAAAGACACTACGCTACACTCTTTATTTTTGAGACATATCGTGTTAAGTGGCAGAACTCAACGCTGCCCTTTGCATTCTCCGTTACTTATAGTAATAAGTAGGCAATAATAAATTGCGTATATTACGAATACGTCAATAAAAACGGCGTCACAACAAGGTAACTACAACTACCTACTAACCTATGTAAGATATGCAAATTTAACGTCAGAGATGATTTGATGTCTGAAGTTAAATATACATGTACACACACGCACAGATAAGAGTTAACAATACCTAAATGTAGACGCCACAGGTGGGAGTTCGATTCCCATAAGGGGAGAATGAACTATTCCTAGCTTTCAAGTTCTTTTACAAATTTTGGAAGAACACAGAAACTAATTGTTCCTCTCTCTGCTGTGAAATTGTAAATAAATGTACATACTAAAATAATTTAATATACTATGTTGTAACATTAATTTAGCAAGGTTTAACCTTTTACATGTATAATATACAATACATATATGTCATAAACTATTTAAATTATATGTAATAAAAAAATGTGAGAAAATTTCGGATATCAGCACATTTTATTGTAACATATCTAAAAATTATTTTATTTAATTTCACGTGTAAATAAATAAAACTATGGCATATTAAAATATATAAATACGTTTTAAATTTAAACATAAGTATTTGTAGTTATATTTAAATTTAAAATGTACATGTACGTTACAGTTAATTTTATATCTAATGCATATAATATGTTAATCTTGTATGGTATAATACCTAAAACAATGACAATAAAATAATTAAAAAAATAATAAAAAATAGAAAAACGCTTAAAATATTTTTAGCATAATTTCTTTTTCTTGTTGAGTGGCGGAACTGAATGTCACGTTTTGCCTATTTCCAGAGGGAAGAAATGGAAATCCATCTTTCCCTAATGGGAATCGAACCCACAAAGGTCACGTTGACAAGCAGACAGGTAGCCTACGCCTCTGCACCACGACAGAGGGAACCTAATGTGGCTCCGTTGCAGCTTTCCACCTTTCTAGTCATTGTGAGTAGCAGTTACTTCCGCTGCGTTTGGACTTGATACGAAGTCGAGAGAATGAAAACAATATATTTTCCTCCTTCATGGAAACCGAACCAACAATCTCTGCGTTAAAAATTACTGACGCTATGCCGTTGCGACACGAAAGCCTCTAATTGCTTGATCAATGACAATAAGACGTTTAATAAATAGAGGTATAAAAGTTCATAAAAGGTTAACCTTTTTGAGTTATGACTTTTTTCAGAATAATCAAATTCGTTGCTTTTGATCATATACGGGAATCGAACCGGCATCATACTTGTATTATAGTATTATCAGTTTCAAATCATCAGTCACCTTCTCTTATTAGTACTGTATTTTATAAGTAAATGTGCACTAAAGTTTAACCGAATTTGTGTGTATGTAGAATTACACTGTATAAATTTATCAAATTTTTGTATATGCCAAAAATTATTTCTTACTGTTGCCTCTTTACACCTTTTGAAGAAATTAAAATAAATAAATCATCTTTATACTCTAAGCAAATGAACCAAATACAAAATCTTATATAACAAATACATATATGTTTGTTATAAAATGTATATAACACAGTACCTCTACATTTTCCTGGAGGGCGGCGACTCCGACACATTGGGCGTAAGCGAGAGCCGCCGGATGTTGGGCTTGTCGTACTCCTCCATGGACATGGCGCGCGACATGCGGCGCTCCACTCCAGGCGGCGGCAACGACGTCAGTTGACTTTGACCCTGGCAGAACAGCAGCAGAGAGTGCGCCACTTTGGCTGGCTGATAAACAAAACATATATAATATATTATTATTGTTATTGAGGACCGTCGTGGCGCAGAGGCGCAAGGTCTGTCTGTAACGCGACGGTTTCTGGGTTCGATTACCATGAGGGAAAGATGGATTTTTCTATTTCCATTTTCTTCACTCTGGCAAGTAGGCATAGCGCGGTGTCGAGTTCCGCCACCTAACATGCAATGCCTCGAAAAAGGCGGAAAGTGGGTGCGAAGAAAGCAGGGACTAAACAACGGAGTGTACGGAGTAATATTTCTTTTTTAGCTTCACACTTTATCCCACATATGGCAGGGTAGGCAGAGGGAACTATGGGGACCTGTAGGAACCTAGTGTCCCTGCTTAGTCCCTGCTTTCTCCGTCCCTGCTTTCCTCCTTTTCAAGGCATATATACAAAGTGTGGATGTAGTAAGTTCGCGGGGAACTTAATTTAAAGCTTGGTAAAATTATAAAACAAGTAATATATTCAAAAATAATAAAAATATCTTATTTGAGACAAAATAAATAATTGAATTATTGTTTCCAAATATTCAATTATTTTATGAAATAAAATGGTTTCCGTAAAGCGCAGCTTTTAATCTCGTTTCGTTATTTTAATGTTTTACATTTTGCTGAAAGTTTTATACTTCCCGTAGTAAGGCAAATTTTAAATTAAGAATGATATGAGGATATTATAAATAGATAGATAAATATACTTTACACATTTATTAGTATAAGTTACTGGTAAGCACGTTATAAGAGTTAAAAAAAACAAAGATATCTAAATGATATACTGAATTAAAAATATATATATGCGGCGTTGAATTCCGCCACTCAGCACGCAATGCCTCGAAAAAAGGCGGAAAGCGGGGACGGAGAAAGCAAGGACTAAGCAACGGAGTGTCTTAACACTAGCACTAGATTCCCACGGTTCCTGCAGTTCCCTCTGACTACCCTGCCATGCGGGATAAAGCGTGAAGCTAAAAAAATATGTATACATATATTATATACATCATATAATACCTTTAAAGTGAATATGTTTTTTGGCTTTCATAAAACATATTTTAGTCCTCGTGTGCGAATAGATTCAAAAAAAACATTATTTTAATAAATATAACACTTTATTATAACAATAACAATATAAATAGTATTATTTAAAGATAACACGTTATATATGGTAACATTTGATTAAATTTAAATTATATGTTTCTATATAAACATATATTTACACTCTTATTATTTGTTTCAGTTTATTATTAAAAATATTCAGACACCTGAATAAATTAATAATAAAATTAAAATCTTTGGTAATTAAACACTCAGCTCAGTGGTGAGAGCGCCTGCACGGTTCGCAGGAGGGCGCGGGTTCGAGTCCCGCTGCGTTCAAATTTTTATATGTTTTCTTTAAGTATTTTTTAATTAAACACTATTTGGTAACGCACAATTTTTAAGATTTTAGACACTGATCGTATTCATCTTCACACAAGGCAACTATCTTAATAGATTCATCCCAAAGTCTTCGAGCTAAATTTTCATCGTAGGCAATCTCCTTGGCTCGGGCTAATTTACAATTTTTAAATAACTCTCCGGTTATAGAACCAGGTTTTTTGTCTAACGCTACATGGATAGCCGTTTGGGCGCCTTCCCATGGGGTTTTGAATAACACTGCGAAGAGAAAAGCTATGATGGTACCATAATATTTTCCTGTGCAATTGAAAATTGCGGTACCCACTGCGCCAGGGTCTACGCAGTTAACTACAATATTTGACCCCTTCAGCCTTCTAGCCAATTCGCGTGTAAACAAAATAAGGCATAATTTGCTATTGGCATACAACTGGACTCGATACCAATAATTTAATCGGTTCATCTTCTCAAAATTAACACTTCCTATATGATGAAGTACCGATGACGTATTCACAATTCTAGCAGCTTCCGAATTCGTTCCGGTTTTACGTAACAAAGGCAGCAAGAGCAATGTCAAAAGGAATTGCCCAAAATAGTTGACATGCATTGGAAAATTGATGCCATCTTTCGTTAGGAATTCACCAACTGTCCCCACGCCCGCGTTGTTGATCAATATATCAAGTCTTGATTCACTATTAAGTATATCTGATGCAAATCTTCGTATAGACGCATTGCAAGACAGATCCAAAAGCTTGAAAATGACTTGTTCGTTACCAGTTTTCTGGACTATTACCTTCCTGCCACGTATTCCCTCGTCTATGAAAGGACAGGCGACGATTACGCGAGCTCCTCTGTCAGCAAAATCGATGGCTATCCTCAATCCCATGCCTGAAGTACCCCCTGTCACTATGGCAGTTTTACCATCGAGCCTCACTTTGGATTTGCAAATAATATTCGTATTCTTCTGATAAAGACCAATAACCAACGCCGACATGACAACAATAATAATTATATAAAGAAAAATCATTTTGTTATTTTGTTTGTAATAATTTAAGTTTTCCTTAGTTCGCAATTACTTGCTAATAATATAAAGTTATTTGATCGCGCATGTGGGTCACAGTACGTTCGCTTTACTACTGGACGATTCCACTTTTACTTTCGTCGTAATACCGGAGATGTTGCATTGGTTAGGAAACGATTCAAGCGTGCAAACGCTAATAGTAAACTGCAGTCTTCATAGACACTTGTTCTTCTTACATTTAATATAAAGTGCCTCTTTTGCGATAATAATTTCTATATATATTTTTTATAAACTTAGACAATGCTTTGTACCATCAATTACTAGGATATAATTGTTATAATACACAATCGATATTATTTATAATAATTATACAGGGTGTGTCTGACACGGCGGCCGTTATCAAAACTACTTATAGGGGAAAATATTTCAAGGCTATATACAAAAAACTAATTCACTATCATCAATACTTTAGGCACAGGATCATTTTTCCTATTTCACGATGTTTATACGTGCTGTGTAACGCGAGAGGTAGTCATCATTAAATGCGAATGACGTATAGACCTCGTACTACAAAAATACTATTAAACATTGTCAATCTGTCACATTTCATTAAATAAAATAACCTATGGAAAAAGAGATATATCTCTTCCCCGCTCTCACAGGATAGTGTACGCTTGCGTCATATTTGACAAATGGCGTTTTATTTTAGAACAATCATTTAATTATTTATTTTGTTTGAAAAAAATATATTTATTTTTGAAAATTTTCCTTGTTTTATAACTTTACCAAGTTTATGAAGGCTAGTTAATACCATGCTTTAAATGAAGGTCGCGGTAACATCCACACCCTGTATATACTAATTTTTATAATAATTTTATTAAAAAAATAAAATAAAGTCTTTACTATAATATATTTTTTATATACTTTCACGCTTTATCCCGTATATGGTCAAGTTTTAAGACACTCACCACCTTTTCGAGGCATTGCATGTTGCTTGGCTATCAACATTCAACTCAACGCCGCGGTTTACCTAGTTATCAGAGCGAAGAAAACGGAAATGAAACATCCATTTTCCCCGAGCGGGAATACAACCCAGAACCAGTCACAGTGACAAGCAGTCGTTATGCCTGTGCGCCCCGTCGGTCCTCATTATTACTTATTATTAAAACGCTTTTTTTGTATTTTTGAAAATAGTAAAATTCAATTTAATATAAATCTTAACTAAAAAGTGTTTACCAGCGTTTTGTCAAATCACATCATAAGACTAATTTATTAAGCAAAAATCATATACCATTTAGATCGTTAAAAAGGAGAATAAATCATCGTAAGTAATTTATACCTGGCATAAAAGACCTTGGGTGTACTATGATTATTAAATTCTAATCATATAACTTTTGTACTTAACGTTTAGGGTTCTATTTAAAAAAACGAAATTTGAAGAAAATATTTTTGAAAAATTTAAACTTAGAAGAACGGGCGGGATTTGAACCTGCGCTTCTGCGCCTAAAGTATATTTTGTTTATATATATATATATATATATATATATATATATATATATATATATATATATATATATATATATATATATATATATATATATATATATATATATATATATATATATATATATATATATATATATATATATATATATATATATATATATTATATATATATATATATATATATATATATATATATATATATATATATATATATATGTGTGTGTGTGTGTGTGTGTGTGTGTGTGTGTGTGTGTGTGTGTATGTACTTACAGCTTCAGCCAGCACATCGCCAACTTTATCAACTTTTAGTATTGTAACTTTGTCCTTGTCTAATTCTTTATACATCTTTTCAACTACAGACGAGTAGGGACTTTGCATTCCCGTGATTAGGAGGATATCTGGTTGGCAGCCTCGAAGGACCAGATCTTTGCGACTGAAAGAAAAAAAAATTTAAAATCTTATGCATATGTAGATAATTATTAACACAATAACTATAAATAAACATACAATAGGAATATATAAGTATATGGAAATTTATTATAAGTTTTCTTAGACAATAGTTTATTTTTAGGGTTCTGTATGAAAGGAAAACACGGCACTCTCGTATTATAAGATCACTTTGTTCTCTGCGTGGCTGTTTATCTCAACAAATTACAATAGCAGTAACGCCAGTAACGTCAGTAAGTTTAGTTGAAGTTAAATATCGAGATCATAGTCCCTTAGAACACACAAAAAATCAAGTTTATCAAAATATGTCAACGCAATTTATATAATAATGTATGTCAAAAATTTTACCACAATTTGTATATAAAAAAGTGATTATGCGTATTACACTAAGTTTTAATTAAAATTAATAATTTTGACAATGAATTATATTATTTAACAACTAACACACATAAAGGAAAGTATTGAAAATTTGGAAATTCATAGATATGTTATTGAAAAAAACCCATTTTTAACTTATAAGTCTCTTACAAAAAGAAACTGCTACAAACTTATATTGGTATTTTATTTCATATAAAATGATTTATGCAATCATCGACCGCAAAGTTATATTTGTATTTTTTTATAAATTGCAGTTTCTAATACCTTCAATTGTATGCTCGACATTGTACGGAACTCTCAATGCGCTAGTACTAGTCACACTTGACCGATTTTTATTATTTTTTTTTTTATTTTTTTTTAGCTTCACGCTTTATCCCGCACATGGCAGGGTAGGCAGAGGGAACTGCAGGGACCGTGGGAACTTAGTGTTAAGACACTCCGTTGCTTAGTCCCTGCTTTCTCCGTCCCCGCTTTCCGCCTTTTTCGAGGCACTGCGTGTTGAGTGGCGGAACTCAACGCCGCGCTTTGCCTAGTTTGCCAGAGCGAAGAAAATGGAAATAGAAAAATCCATCTTCTCCGACTGGGGATCAAACCCATAAACCATCGCGTTACAGGCACACGTTGCGCCTCTGCGCCACGACGGCCTTTATATAATGAATGCCTGTATATAATGACATGACACGTTATTTTCGCATTTATTTAAGATTTTTTCTAGATAATTAGCTGTATCTACGTATAGCTATTTTCTATTTCTTTTTCTACTTTTTTGTTTATTATATTGTTTTTTATTATTTATTGTTATTAATATGCTTTTATATTCTCTAAACGTGTGTATAATTTGTAAAGATAAGCTTTGACAACCTTTTATCGATACTACAAATTTACTTTTCTTTCATATTACACCGCTCCGGTTATAATATTAAGTGCAGCGTTCAGTTACATCACTCAACTTGCAGTAACTTGAAGAAGGGTAAGTGAATAACAGAGTGTCTTATCATCAGATTCCCTTTGGCTACCTTCCTATTTGTAGGAAAAAAAGTTGAGGCTAATTATTTATTTATTTATTGTGTATACAATAATGCCTCGAAAAGGCGGAAAGCGAGGAACGGCGTGTCTTAACACCAGGTTCCTGTGATTCCATTCTACCCTGCTTTAAGCAGGGTAAGGCATGCAAGTAGTGCAGCAATAAAAAAAATAATAAAAATATTAATAATACATTTTCCTTCTTGAGAACGCTGTATTCATATAACAAGATAGACAGAGAATCTAGTGTCAAGACACTCTTCTTCTTCATCATCATTATCATCATCTTCATGATTTACCTTTATGAAGTAAAGGAAAATCATGAACAGAGTGCCTTGACACTTCTCCTCATATTAAAATGCCTAAAAAACAAAGTTATATTAAAAATGAAACACACTAATTCACTTACTGTATAAACGCGCGCACATACTGTTTTATATTGTGCGTGTTCAAGTTGCCTCGTAGACGTGAACGATACTCGGCCAAAGTGCGCTCTCGCTCGCGTTCTCCTTCGTACGTGTCGCTCGATATTTGCTATGAAAATATACATATAAAATATAGAAATATATAATTATTATTGCACAGGATGTATAATGAGAAATTTGTAATAAAAAATATAGAAATAAGAAAAATAAACTACAAACATATGCTTATTTATAAGAATTAAAAATAAAACTATTTTTTGTAGCTTCGTGCGTTTATCCTGCATATAGCAGGGTAGGCTGAGGGAACCGTGGGATTCTAGTGTTAGGGCGCATTTTCATTGGTCGATAAGTCGGTAGTTAGCCCGAATGCGCGGATTACCCGCATGCGAGCTAACAACCAATGAAATCCACTGGTCGATAACTCGGTCGATTAAACGTGTGCGGGTGATATCCAAATTCGGAATAACGACCTTATCGCATGCATTATAGGAATCACCCGCACCCCGTATGCGGGCCCTGACGACCAGTGAAAACGATAAACACTTTGCGGGCCCTATGGCATGCGTTACAGATATCTCACGCATCCCGAATGCTGGCCCTATCGACCAATGAAAATGCGCCCTTAAGTCACTCTGCTCCATGCTTTCTGCCTTCTTTTGAAGCATTGTGTGAAGTTTGGCGAAATTCAAATTCAAATTCGAAATTCAAGTTGCCAGAGAAAATTAATATGAAAAAGTCGAATCTCCCCTCATGAGAATCGAACCCACAAACCGTCTTTTAAAAAATCTTATTCTGTATGTACTAATCATTAGCGTGGAATAGCAAAAAATATTAAAATAAATGTTAAATAGAAACAAGCGGCGTTGAGTTCCGCCATTCAACACGCAATGCCGCGAAAAAGGCGGAAAGTGGGGACGGAGAAAACAGGAACTAAGCAACGGAGTGTCTTAACACTAGGTTCATGTGGTTCCTGCAGTTCCCTCTGCCTACCCTGCAATATGCGGGATAAAGCGTGAAGCTAAAAAAAAATTAAACAATTTTTTATCCAACATACAACAAAAGTAATATAAAAAGATAATCTCATTTCAATATCGTGAAACGGTTAATTTGAAATACATACTACATCGAGCAAATACTACTTGTGAACAAACAAGCGATGAGGCAAGAGTACAAACAGACATGTCCGCGTCAATAATTTATGGATGACAAAAATGTTATATAAATTATTAATATTTACTAATATACTATGTATTTTTTTAACTATTGCTTGACTTGAAACAGGAATCTATCTATGATTATTGAGTTGTTTTGAGTTTCCATAGTTATTTATATTACTAAATGTGAAATCGAGATTTTTAACTGACTTACACTGATTGACCAAATAAAATATTTTAAGCAAAACAAAAATCACAGGAAAACAAAAAATTAATAGTACCTACAATACATATAGATTTTATTAGAAGATCGACTATGTCTGGGAAGCCATGAAGACTAAGTAAATATAATGCTATGTAAGGTAAGGACACAGTGTCCATGATTTTTGTCTTTTTGACCATCAATAAGAACGCAATGTTTAGTTGCCTACTTGTACGATAAACAGAGGTAGAGGTAGGGGTTCGATTCCCGCTATTTATAAAGACACATTTTTTAATTTTTATATAATATTTTTGTCTAATTTTTTTGTAAAAAGATTGATTTTAAGCAAAAAATATATACAACACAAGCCAAGATACAAATAAATGTTTAACGTAAGTTCTTTATAGTAGGCGGAGAAGTAAAAAAAAATAAAAAATACAATTTGGAGAAGAAGACAAGGAAGATGGTTATAAATAGAAAATGAAAATCAAAATTAAAAATAATTTAATTATTATGTTTTAGTAAAGAAATATAACAAGTATATAAATTAAATATTAATACACTAACGTACAAAAACCTTCCTTACCTTTGATCCAAACTGGCGTAAATGATTTTTTGGTTATTTAACATATATTGAAGATAAAATAAAAGAAAATAATCTAATATTTTTTTATTATTTTATTTTATTATTCATTGTAATTTAGACAAATGTAAATGTGGGCGTGAGTAAATTGAAGCTCATGGCGCAGTAACACAGTGGTTGTGGTAGTACGAAATTCGATGCTGAGTTTGGGCAAAGAGCGGAGAACGGAAAAAAGAGTATTATCACACCAGATTGGTGGCAGTCTTTAGTTAACCGTTATGGAACGGAATTTTAATATGTTTTTATGCAATAACAAGATCGACCCGTAAAAATATTGTATTCGATATATTCTTATATTATCCCAAAAAATATAGCCCCATTTGATATATGCCTAGAGCCCTAGGCTAACAATAACTATAAGTAATAAAAATAAAAACTACCTAAAATATTTTTATGTGTGTATTTGTATATGTATGTGTTTCTAACATTTATTACTGAATAAACACAACCAAAAATACACAGTTCAACAATGAGAAACAACCAAAAAATCATCCGAAAGATAAAAAATTAGTCACAAAAACACTACCTGATAACTATAGCCGGATATAAGTAGATCGGGGTCGAAACTCACGTGTCCGAATTTGTGATAGATGAGGAAATCCTCCTCTGATTGGGATATGTCAGTTCCACGCCATCTAGAGAAACGAGTTCTGAAAGCATCAGCTACAGATGACGTGGATGCTGTACAGTTCACTAAGATGAGGCCCAGAAGTCGTCTGGGATGTGCCAAGCCGCATCTAGCCAAGACGTTGGCGCCCGCGCCTTCCCCTAGACCTACCGCGTATCGGACGTGGAGGAAGTCTAACACGGTTATTAGATCCTCGCCTAAAGTTTGTAACGATGGGAAAGGGTATCTGAAAAAGAGTAATTGTATTTAAGTATTAAATATTATTTGAAGGTACCGGGATTTGAACCTAGGCCTCTTTGGAATCGTTTTGGCGTTCTAGTTAAATTACACGTGGAAAATATTATATATTTGTTATATTTTTTATCCTTGAATGAAGAGAGATGTATACTACATGTTATTATGTTAATCATTTAGCCATACTTGAACTATAATTAAATTCACACGCAAACAAAATAGAAATAAAGTTTTTTTTTTAATTTTAACATAACACTTTAATAAATTATTTTTATTAATTACTTAAAAGGAAAAAAACTTGGTAATTTTAAAATTTATAGTTTTCTGAAAATATTTCTTATCTATAATATTTTACTTTCTTTTTATTTATTATTACTTTTCCTTTTATTTTTTTTTAAATTCTCTGTCTTTAAGACTTACGATTCAGGTAGATCCGGTGAGTTCTCTTCATGTCCCGGCACGTCCACGTGGATGAAGCAAGAGCGTTCTTTAATTTCAGCCATCGCGGGATGGTTCACAAAGTCTACCATGGATGTATCTGGAATATAATGTATTTTTTTTTATCTTCACGCTTTATCCCGCACATGGCAGGGTAGGCAGAGGGAACTGCAGGAACCATAGGAACCTAGTGTTAAGACACTCCGTTGCTTAGTCCCAGCTTTCTCCGTCCCCGCCTATAATATATTGGTATACTTAAAGAAAACATATAAAATATGTTGTGAACGCAACGTGATTTAAATCTTGTGAACTGTGCGTTCTCACCAATAAGAATTTTTGAAGATTGTTCAACCTCCAGTGTGAATTAACACTTTGAAAATCATAAAAATATCACTTATAATTTAAATTTTAAAATTTATATAATTATATATTTTAGAAATCTAGGTATATATAACTTTTAAATACATTTTAAAACATCTTTAAACAATTTGGTTATAGCGAGAACTAAACCCGCGTCTCCTTACCGTCCAAGCTTTCTGACCACTAAACTATACGCTCTTAACGTTACATTTTCATATTTGATGAAAATTATCTTTTGACAAGTGAGAACCATAATACTTTTTATAAAATATTTAAGTTTTATTTTAAGGATTCGTTTGAATTAACACTGAAATTCATAAAAAAATAAAATTTTGCTAATCATTTCAACATGCATTGATGGAAATAACTCTATAGGTCTATAGTACTTGTGTTCCGCACACTATAATGCATTTTTCTAATATCAATTATAATTCTTTTTAATATGCATTTATTATTAAAATAACGTTGCCAGCAAGAAAATGTTTTTATATAGGACCACTTAATGCATCATTAACGGTTGTAACTGTGACATCAAGTTAGTAGTGTAACCCTTCGTTAGTAATTACTCAAAATAAATTTTTAACTTTGAAAATTTCTTATGGAAATTTCTAACTAGAACTCACGTGCTTTGGAATAATTCATTTATGAGTTTTCAACTACCGCTAAGTTCGATTTTTTACACATTTTACATTACACCTAAATATCAGAATATATGGACAAAAACTATAAATTCTTATAAAACTACTAAAATATTATTCAAATTTTTATAATTTTATAATATAATATATTTTTAATATATAGAAACTTACGGTTGGTGCCAAGATCGTGGACAGTTACGAATACACATCTCTTGTCTTGTTGACTCAAGTCACCCTGGAAATGATCAAAAACAAATATTTATATAACGTACTTCCTATTACTTCAGTGAACTGAAAATATTTAATAAAATTATAAATTAAACAAAAGTATACATTTTAAAATATAGAAATTATTTATTGCTATGAAATTACCTGTGTATGTATCGATAGAATCCCCTGGTTTGTAGCACTAAAAATAATTTAAATTATTTTATTATTTTATTTTAAAAATAATATAGTTAATATGCTATGCATATACATTTTAAAGAATACTAAACAGAAAATAAAGATAAGACACTCTATTCTCTCTTTTATCCGTTGTTATCTTTATAAATAAAACATATTAAGCTAACAATAATAATATCTTTTTAATATTTACTAATTAATCGCATTTACTTAATAATTTAGTTTTTACAGTTTATAAAGATCCATATCTATTAGATATTTCTATCGTGGACCTGTGGAACAAATATTCGTTGTTTATCCTACAGATAAGCAACATAATAAGATCTTAGATTTTCGCGATTTTTATATATTTGAAATAAAACAATATAACAATGCAAAGTTTTCGAAACGTCGGGTTTCCAAAAAATGTCAATATACGCGGTTAACCCGTTTAAATTGTTGTATTTAAAAAGATAACGAATATATTTTCTGTCAGGCACTATGATACTGATAGGAAATGTGTGCCCTGTCTGGAAGATATGCAATAAATGTTGGTATCACAAGTCTCAGATGTGACTATCTAGCAGAAAGTACTGGCCTGTTTAATTTATTGGCATTTTTTTGTTAGCCAAATTAACTACCAGCTAACAGTGACGGGTGCAATTGGCCCTTAGACTTGTAATTGATAAGCAGATCTACTAATATAGGACCTGAATTCACAATAAAAAATATCAAACTTTTAATGCAACATATATTTTAAAATATTTACCGGTAATTATATTCAATTGCTCCTTGATTATCGATTTCTATTGATCGATTAATATTTCGCTAAATTTATTCAAATAATTGAACTGTAATTTTGATACATTGTTGCATTTATACGAGTTTACTATCTACATTGTTGATCATAAACACGGACAGATTATAAATAAATATATGGTATTATATACAGCATGGATGCTATTATGATAATGTTTAGCTTCACGCTTTATCCTGTTATAAACAGTACTGTTCCTATATTATGCTTTAATAACCTCTTGAATAATTTTATCTATTAAAAAGATCGTACCAAAATCTGTCGCAAAGTTTTATAATTTTTATGCACACAACCGCTCCCCGTTTTGTTTTATACTATATAGTGAAAAGTTTTTATATATTTTGTACTAAATATATCATAAAAACTTATATATCTAATTTCTCCGTTCATAAAAGAAAGTGACAAAGGATTAATGATAATAAAAAATGAAGGGATCTAATAGAATACATTTATCTTACATTGACTCAATACTCGATGACCTTTCAGGTCTGAAATGTTACTGTTATTGTCACTTTTGCCGCCACATTTGAGCGCCTAATGAAATGTCAAACGACGTTGACAGTTAAGTTTTTTCACATCGTTTGCTATTCCATGATAATCAATTTATTCAGCCAGTTTTATTTTTTTAAATGTATAAAATAATATGATGTATTTTTCTATAAAAAAAATTAAAAACATTTTTATAAGATTCAATTTATCAATGAATTTGTTTATTAAGGACCAATTTCATCGGTTACGAATAAAGTTTCAGATAGTTAGCAGGTAATTAATGCTGTCTAATAAATTAAGCATGGTATATTTTTTTTAATTTCACGTTAAATATGAAAATATAATTTTTGAAAATATATTTTATAACTTAACTAAATACAGCACTTTATATTGAAAATAATCCACGTCAACTTTAGTTAATATTTTCAAGTATATTTTAATTATTGAAGAGCGAAAATAGCAGTATTTGTATGATTTACATATTATATAATTTCCAAATGTGAATAAAGAAACAAAACACAAGTCGTCCCTTAGCTTTCAACACCGCTCAAGTCGAAAATTGGCGGTTTTTACTTTTTAATGCTATTCGATAGAGCGAATTATTGCGCATCTAACTATAGGTCGCTCGATAAAAATTTTGACTAATTAGACTATGTTCTTTCAAAAACAATAACAGCCCGTAAGTTAAATACCCTCCCAACACCGCTCAAGTAGTCGCACTGCCGTATGTATCATAGCATTTACTTTGCGTTATTTGATTTTATTATAACAGTTTTATGTGAATGTTATAGTTGAAACGTCTTTAAAAATAGTTTTAGTACAAGAATATGAGATATTATAGCTTTATAATGATTTTTCAAAAAAAAATAATTTATACGACTTACCAATAATACTGTAATCAACACCGCCTAAATCTAAAAAGTATCAATCAACACAGCTCAAGTCTGTCAATTTGATCCAAATAAAATAAATAATAAATATAAAGCTAGACTAACCGTCTAATTGGCATTCATTTTATGAAGAAACGACACGGCAAACATGAAAACTAAATGTGATTAGAAAATTATACAAATATTCTAGGTTATATAAAGAGTTATTTTATTAGTTTAGGTCAAAATTAATTCTATCATATTTATTATTTATTTCTTAAGATTTTTAATAAGTTAATTTAAATTTAATATATTTAACATATTTTTCCTAAATAAATTGAATTAAAAATTGTCTTTTGATAAAAACACATAGTTAATATTACTGAAACCAACACCGCCTAAATCTAAAAAAGTATCGATCAACACAGCTCAAGTCTGTCAATATAATCAAAATAAAATAAATAACTAAAATTACTATTATTAATTCTTTATTACATTATAACTAAGAAAGTTGTTAAGAAATAATAAAAAAATTACTTATTTTTTGAAATAAACAGTTTTTTGTGTCTCCTGAAAAGTTGCATAAAATTACTTGAGCGGTGTTGTAAGCTAAGGGACGAAGTGTCATTTGTTTTAAATGAAGGTTTTGCGTCTGTTGATAATTTGTGTTAACCACTTAAAACATGAAGCTATATTGAATTAAAATTAAAACTACGTTCATTGCCGCCACTTATGGCATTTTTTTCCGTCAGTTAGCTTAGATAGGTCTATATCTATTAGATATTTCCATCGGAGACCTGTGGAACCAATGTCGTTGCTATCTACCAGATAAGGAACATATTTTTTATCAGCGAGTGGTAAAGCCGGTCCTCAGACTTGTAATTTATAAGCATATCCACTGATCTCGGAGTACTAAGAATATTTATTTGTATTTATATGAAGATTTATTTTATTTAAACTCACCTGTACATGCACATGGATGTCACCACTACGGTCTGTGCTGACAACATATTTCTGAAACAATAGAGAAGTTTTTTAGTCATAGATTTTCTATTTATTGTTAGAATTTCCCTATTAGGAGAAGAGAACAAAATTTGCCCGCAGCTTCCTTCGATAAATTGACTATTTAACTAATAGCGGTAAATAGCGGTTTTCTTTCAAACAAACAAATTCTTATGCATTACATTTTTTTTAGCTTCACGCTTTATCCCGCACATGGCAGGGTAGGCAGAGGGAACTGCAGGGACCGTAGGAACCTAGTGTTAAGACACTCCGTTGCTTAGTCCCTGCTTTCTCCATCCCCGCATGCATTACATATTAGTATAGAAAGTAAATATAAAATTATAAATTAACAATAAGTTAAATATGCATTAGTAAAATAATACAAAACATTTAAAAAAACAGTAAAAGCGTAATGTAAACTTTACTTCCGTGTAACTATTTGCGAATTCTCCAATGACATACCGTATTGACATTTCGTTTCCTGTCGAAACGAAATGTCATGTCAATAATCACTTGTATTTGTTTTACCTTTTGAATTTAACTATGAAACTTGTTAATGAAAAGTTATTTATTTAATTCGAGATACGGCTATACTTTGCTACTAGACTTAACTTCCGCTTTATCCCGCATATAGCAGGGTAAGCAGAGATAATCGCAGAATCCGTGGGTACCTAGTGTTAAGACACTCTGTTTTTCAATTGTCGCGTCTTGCCAGAGTGAAGAAAACGGAAATAAATCACCTTCCAATATGGCAATTGAACTCACAACTCATCGCGTTTATAGGAAAACGTCTCTTCGTCAAGACGGTTCTCTATTCTCTGTCTTTTATAATAGTAAATTATATAATATAATAAATAAATATTTAATTATATATATATATATATATATATATATATATATATATATATATATATATATATATATATATATATATATATATATATATATATATATATATATATATATATATATATATATATATATATATATATATATATATATATATATATATATATATATATATATATATATATATATATATATATATAATATATATATATATATATATATATATATATATATATATATATATATATATATATATATATATATATATATATATATATATATATATATATATATATATATATATATATACATATATATATATATATATATATATATATATATATATATATATATATATATATATATATATGTATATGTATATGTATATATATATATATATATATATATATATATATATATATATATATATATATATATATATATATATATATATATATATATATATATATATATATATATATATATATATATATATATATATATAACAAAACGTTAAAATAACTATACAACTAGTATTGCTACGTGACCTTGCATACATTATCATGATAATCTTCAAAGATAAGACAAAGCTCTTTAGTAGAACCGTGCTAAACAATTATTTGGTATGTGTATTTGTTTCGTTATACCTCATAAACTATTGAACGGAAATTTTGAAATTAAAATTTGATTAGTCCCTGCTTTCTCCGTTCCCGCTTAAGGGACTAAGCAACGGAGTGTCTTAACACTAGGTTACCACGGTCCCTGCAGTTCCCTCTGCCTACCCTGCTATGTGCGGGATAAAAGCTTCAAGCACACGCTAAAAAAAAAATTGATTTGATGGCGCCGCATTAAATGACGTATCTATATAACATTTATTACGGATTCTTTTCCGGCTAGTGCAATATCTGACATGGACACAGAGAAGTAGTGCTAAGTCACTTCATTTTTGTGTTTCTAATTCAAAATTATTTTATTTAAATAACCCCACTGACTTTGGACAGTTTCCTAGAAGCGCAGGTTCAAACCCCAATGTGTTTAAATTTTTACATGTTTTCTTTAAGTAGTAGTACACATACGTACATACATTATTACTACACATACATACATACATTATTACTACACATACATACATACAATATACAAATGTATGGTGAGGTCTCCAACAAGAATGAGCTGTTACGAAATAGTTAGAGTTTTGACATAAAGCCAATGGCGCAAATTTAGTTTTATGGCATGTTTAGAATTATTGTACTGCTGTTCATATAAATAGCAATCTTGGTACATTCAACTAAAAGTTACGATAAACTATACGGACTCGATTTCCACTAGAGGGAACTTGGAAAACTCCAAGTTGATTTTCATTTTTTTTTCTAGCTTCACGCTTTATCCGGCATGGCAGGGTAGGCAGAGGGAACTACAGGAGCCGTAGGAACCTAGTGTTAAGACACTCTGTTGCTTAAGTCCCTGCTTACTCCGCCGAGTTCCGCCACTCAACACGCAATGCCTCGAAAACGGCGGAAAGTGGGGACGGAGTAAGCAGGGACTAAGTAACGGAGTGTCTTAACACTAGGTTCATATGGTTCCTGCAGTTCCCTCTGCCTACCCTGCCATGTGCGGGATAAAGCGTGAAGCTAAAAAAAAAAAAAAAAAAAATATGTAATAAATACAAAGATAATTAATAATCAAACACGAGAAACGCTCCTTTTTAATTTTAAGAAAGTTATAGTTATTTATTTTCAAAACAGTTATTTATTTCTATAACTGTACTTAATAAATGCAAAAATAACTTCTTCAAACCATCAAAAAGCAGTTTCATACAGTTTATTTGACCTTCAAATTAAATTGGCTCTTATATTGCTTTCAATGAGGAACAACAACAAACAATGGAGCAAAGGAAATTACACAGAGAATCGAATTTCATAAACTCTCTTTTTTAGCTTCATGCTTTATTCCGTTTATAGCAGAGTAGGCAGAGTGAACCGCAGAAACCATATAAACCTAGTGTTAAGACACTCCGTTTCCTGCTTTCCGCCTTCTTTCGAAGCATTGCGTGTTGAGTGACACAACTCAACGCCGCGCTAGGCTAGTTGAAAGAGCGAAGAAAATGGAAAAGAAAAATCTGTCTTCATCGAGTGATTGTAAAGCTAAATTATAAACACAAAATACCTATATGGTAAATATATCTCATATTATAAAATATGTTTTATATATTAATTTATAGCTTTTAATGAGCTTTCACATAACCTGTCAGTTTGCTTACAATATGAGGTTATTACAACTTCCGCCAAAAACTGCACCCAAGTTATGAAACTCTCTTGTCATCAATATAGTGACACTGACAGCTGAAGCAACTGGATAGAGAAAACTAAAAATGGTTTAGAAAATGTAAGTGCATCAAAAAGAATTTTCCAAAAATCCTTTGGTAAGGGAGGGAAGTTGGGGTGATGAAGAAATTTTGAAAGGACTCCAGTCCTATAAGGTTTTACAAGGAATTTTTGAATCAGTTCAATACTACTCGGCTTGAAAGGTATTACACCTTGTTTTTTTAAAGAAAAAGTATCAGGAAGTAAATGTGTTATACGAGTTATTATTAAAAATATATAAATTTAAAAATAAACTATAAGGAAACGAAAACCAACGTCATACAACATTATCCATCCTCTCTAAGTAAGAATTGACTAATATATATTTTGTTGGTCAATCGAAACTAAATTTAATTGAGTTAGAAGCCATAAATACTACATCACAATAATACCTAATACCAAAGTATATACAGAATTTAATTTTCGGCATTCCAAGGTATTTCGAGCTCGACCTCTTATACTGTTCAGAAAGTCCTTTTCTTCTCCTTTGTCATTCGAACACGTCGAATTTCCAATGGCATCCGCCGATCGACATAAGGCTATCTCTATACTGTGAGCGTTCATTTTTAAATATTTACTTCAACATTTTTTAAATAAAATAAAATATATTTCTTTAAAAATGAGTGAATTTCTTCAAAAGACATTTGTTATCTAAATAATATAAACTTATAGGCACAGTGTCTACATGTAAACGCGAAGGTTTGTAGGTTCGATTCTTAGGAGGGGAGCAAAATTTTCACTCTGGTAACAAGGCAAAAAAGTGAACTTACTCTTCTACATACGGTAACGGTAACGTACGGTACGGTACAATGTAAAATTGTATATAGCTTAACAGTAGCTTCACGCTTTATCCCGCACAAGGCAGGCTAGGCAGAGGGAACTGCAGAAACCGTGGGAACCTAGTGTTAAGACACTCCGTTGCTTAGTCCCTGCTTTCTCCGTCCCCGCTTTCCGCCGTTTTCGAGGCATTGCGTGTTGAGTGGCGGAACTCAACGCCGCGCTTTGCCTAGCTTGCCAGAGCGAAGAAAATGGAAATAGAAAATCCATCTTCTCCGACTGGGGATCGAACCCAGTAACCGTCGCGTTACAGGCAGACGTTGCGCCTCTGCGCCACGACGGTCCTCAATATGTGTTGCATATAAAATGATTTATAATTGTTCGTATGTAGCTTAACAGTATATTGTAAAAAATTAATATTAACCGCTAAAAAAAAAAGCTTAAAAAAAAAGTATATTAACCGCTGAGATTCTTCTGTCTGATTGCGTTGATTCTTCTGTCTGAGACATTGACTTTAGCGAAGCGGCGGTAATGTTTTTTGATGCTCTAATAATAAATCATCATTTTATTATGAAATAAATTATTTAAATCGAATTATCACGTAAGGGATCATATAAAGTTAAAAAAGAAAATAAAATATAAACGTAATTTCTATAAAAAGAAATGTAAATTTCATTTCAATCCTTGGTATTAAGCTGTAATCCGGCACGTTAAAATTCCTATATTTTTACAAAACAATTTTCTACGATGTTAAAATATAATTTTAAAAGCGTCTTACAAATTAAATTGATTTAATTTATAAAGGTCTTATTGGATTTAGACCCACTTATCGGAGACAGTAGGTTAAATCCAATTTCCGAGGAGTTCCTTATTGGTATACGTTGACATAACAATAATTCACATGAGTGGAGGAAGCATCGTTTAGTGTTATTAATTTCCTTTACTTCGGCACACTTAAGCTAAAGCAAGTAACTTTTGATTAAAAACTACATTAAGAAAATACATAAATACTTTGTAAGCTATTCTATTTAGCTTATCTCGCTTATAGTAGGGTAGGAAGAGATAACCGCATGAACCGTGGGAGCCTAGTGTTATGACACTCTGGAAAGAATAAAACCTTTTTACTTTTCAAGGCATTATGTGTTGAGTGGCGGAACTCAACGCCGCGCTTCCCTAATTCTAGAGCGAAGGAAAAGCGAAGGAGAAATGAATATGAAATAACCCATCCTTTCCAAGTGGGAATCGAAGCCACTAAAACACGACGGTTTGGAATGAATGAATGAAATGAATGGATGTATACAATTATAAATCATTTTATATGCAACGTTCTAGTTGAGGGATACTCAAGCACGGTAATTCTTTCTGCATTTATATTATCACGAAAATTCTAAAATATATGTACATTAGTTTGTGTTTCGAAGATCAGCAACAGACGTAAAGGCAGATAAAATAATGAAAATACAGTATATATACTCTATATACATATATATATATATATATATATATATATATATATATATATATATATATATATATATATATATATATATATATATATATATATATATATATATATATATATATATATATATATATATGTATATATATATATATATATATATATATATATATATATATATATATATATATATATATATATATATATATATATATATATTATATATATATATATATATATATATATATATATATATATATATATATATATATATATATATATATATATATATATTATATATATATATATATATATATATATATATATATATATATATATATATATATATATATATGTATATATATATATATATATATATATATATATATATATATATATATATATATATATATATATATATATATATATATAGATATATATATATATATATATATATATATATATATATATATATATATATATATATATATATATATATATATATATATATATATATATATATATATATATATGAAAAGTTAAAAATACACATCATATACACAACGCCGTTACTAAAACGATTTGTTTACAAATACACTGTGACCTTGACGTGTTAGCGTTAGGTAAATATTGTTAAGAGAACGATGCAAATAACCTCTTAATTACCACGTTATTTTAATCAAATTTGTAATAACATTATTTTCATATCTTCACACTTTATCCCACACATGGCTGGGTAGGCAGAGAAAACAGCAGGAACCATAGGAATAAAATATTAAGACACTCCGTTCCCCGCTCTCCACCTTTTGAGGCATTGCGTGTTGCGAAATGAAAAAATCTATTTTCCCCTCATGGGAATCAAACCCACAAACCGTGGCGTTTACAGGCAGACGCTACGCTTCTGCACCACAATATATTTAGATTCGAAATTATTGTTCCATATTTTAATTAACTAAAACTTATTTGTAATGTAAAGTTCTTTGTGATGTTATTTTTGAACACTGAACAGAAGTTTCAGTTGCTATGTTATTTTTATCATATAAAAAGCATTAATTTATATAAAGCTAACAGTTTTCTTATAGCTCTGCGTTCTTCAGCCATCGTACGAGAATAAACCAGTTCATAATACTCTGTTATTTTATTGTGACGAACTAACTCTAAAAAGCGAAGCTCCGGCCTAGCGTCTACATGTATAACACAAATCGTAGTCAAACTATTATTTATAGAAGGTCGTCGTGACGCAGAGGTGTACCGTCTTACCTGTAATCGTGACGCTTTGTGGGTTCAATTTTCACTCGGGGAAGATGGATGTTTTCATTTTCAATTTCGTCGTTCTAGCACCTAGGCAAAAGCGTGGCGTTGAGTTCCGCCACTCAACACATATTGCCTCGAAAAGGAGGAAAGTGGGGAACGGAGTGCCTTAACACTAGGTTTCCACGGTTCCTGCGCTTCCCTCTGGTTATAAGCAGGTTAAAGCGTGAAGCTGTGTGTATTAATTATTGAAATAGGCTATTTACAAACACTTTCGAATCACCATCGAACATAAACGTCAGTATTATCGATCTTACTAGACGCTATCACCAGCTCGGTTGTAGATTCGATTCGAGTTCGAAATTTTTTTTTTAGTTCCAAAACACGCAATGTTTTCCTATTACAAAAAAATTTCAAAACCTATAACGAACATAAATAGAAAAACGTATAAACTAAAAAAAATACAACCACGTTAACAAAGAGCAGGTCTCAATCAAGTGAAGAGTTTAAAACAAAACCGATAAACAATTGAACTGTACTTCATCACCGGCAGGCTGACTAATTGAAATATGAAGTGTTATGAAATATGTATTTCTTATATATAATATAAATATAAAAAAAATATATAATATATTAATATTATATAAGCATGATAGAGCTCTAGCCTATTTTTTCGCAATTTTATTTGCGTGGACTATAAAGCTGGACTATCTTATTTTTTCCATTTTCATTGCAATTCTGGAAAATTGTCTGTGCTTCTCTACACTCCTCAAGAAGCCTTAATCAATAAAAATCTCAATCTGGTTATTTATAATCAAAATCGGTATAACATAATAACGTAAAGTTTGCAATATCCAATAAAAAACTATTGGATATTGCAAACTTTACGTTGGCAAACTAAAATAGTAATATGTCATTTAATAAAAAACATAAAAAATAGAATTACGAACTAGAAAGGCATTTTACAAAGCGATCTTTGCCATCCGAAAAAATAGTAATTTAAGGAATTAAAAAAAAAAAAACAGAAACAACAGTCAACAGGTCGCGTACACCGCGGGGTTAATTGGACGCGATCAATGGCGTCGATATGTCAAATGAAGCCGCCTCGAACGATATTAGGAAATGGCGCTTCCTTTTTGAGATACTTACCGTTCTTATGTACCGAATAATACTGGGAATACCGCCATATATGATAACAGTAACGGTCAGATCATCGCGGGAATTATGAAGGGTAACTATATGGCAGCATACAGTGCAACATCTAGTTTTGTCAAACTGAATGAAGAGAAAACCAGTACAACAGGATACCTCAAGTTTGACACATCTGCCAATGATCCTATAGTAGTTACCGCTAAGTGCACGCGGATAATGCTGGAGGGTAGAATGCTTGAAAGAGCTAAATATCTAGATAGCACTCTGGACTCCGCATATCAGTGTCCGTGGAAGGTCCCCAAGATAAAATGGATCGATGGTGTTCCTGGATGTGGCAAAACATCTTGGATAGTCAAGGAATTTAATTTAGAAAAAGATATAGTCGTTACTAGTACTACAGAAGCAGCTAATGAACTTAGAGAGAGGTTGTCGAAACGTATAGGGAATTTGGTTCAAAGTAAAATCCGCACTATGGCGTCAATACTGGTGAACGGTGCACAAGGAGGATCACAAAAGTGCAATCGTCTGATAGTCGACGAGGCCCTTATGAACCACTTTGGTTCAATAGTACTGGCAAGCATTTACTCAGAGGCTGACGAAGTACTTTTAATAGGAGACCTAAACCAACTACCCTATATAGATCGAGATAACCTTTTTGAAATGTTTTACCGAAGACCATCACGAATTCTCAGCATAAGTGAGAAGCTGTTGTGTACTTATAGAAGTCCCATGGACGTTGCCTACGCTTTACGAGAAGTATATCCTGGCATATACTCTTCAAAAAGGGCAATACATTCCCTTTTTACAAAAAACATCAAGCTGACGCCAATGTCCGGGGATCTTAAAAACACTCTATACCTGACTTACACACAAGAAGAAAAAGAATCTCTGATTAGCCAAGGATGGGGAAAAGAAACAGGTTCGAAGGTCCTGACGATTCATGAGGCTCAAGGCCTGACCAGCGAGACTGTTGTAGTTATTAACAGCAAATCGGTCAAGCTGCAGCTACATGATAGTGTCTCGCATGCGGTCGTAGCAATATCACGACACACCAACAGCTGCACCTACTATAGCGAGGGCAAGGACGATGCAGTCATTAGACTAATTCGTAATGCGATGGGTGCAACAACTAAAAGCATTGTGGAGTACAACTTGAAGATGGCCATGAAAGACAGGAACGCAGCGGTCACAACTTCAATTATAGCGGACATGCCCTAATATTTATGATATAAGTCGCATCAAAGCTTAGTTTTTGTCATTATTGTGTAACACTATCAAGTGACCTTAATTTATTATAAAATTTAATTTTATTTAACCAAGGATAAAACGTATAGACTTGTGTAATTCGCTTATCATAGCCTTAGTTCTAAGTAATATTAAATATAAAAAAAAATGTAAAGATTATTATAGATGTTCATTATGATAAATATTAATTCTATGTATTAATATAATCAATATTTGTAATAAGAACATATAGTGTAAGTTAAAAAAGGGTACGGATCAAGTGTCTGTAGAGCTAATTATTTTGAAATAAAAAAAAAAAAAAAAAAAAAAAAATACTAAATAAATTGGCATCTCTGTAAGTCACTTAAATTACTTTTTTCTTAATTGAAAAGCGATGCTCCATAATCCTTAAGCAATTAATAACATATTCCAATGCTTTAAATTGCAGAAGAAATTAAAAATGATTTTAACCGACTTCCAAAGAGGAAGAGTTCCTATTTTCTAGACGTAGGTATATAGTTTAATACAGTAAAAATATAAATAAATAAATATATGAATTTCTACAAATACCTTTCCAGAAGGGAGTATCCATCTTTCACGTAAGGCTTTTATAAAAGTAATACATATATTAAATATTCACGACATTTTTGCTAAGTAAAAGCTAAATTTAAAAAACCTAAAAAGAACTTGTTTCTCCAAATTTATTCATGAATTCTCAAAAAATTCAAAAAGAAAGAAAAAACAAACAAAATACCTCATATCGACAAAGTAGGTTACGGCCAAGACAACAATTTAGCAGAAGTGAGACGCATTTACGGAGCAAGTAATTGACCCCAGCGAACCGTTTACAGCCGCCCACTCTGCGTTTACGTTAACGTCATCTATCTTTTTATCTTATTTTTAGTAGTTTCTTTAAATATAACGATAATATGTAAACCATATTCTTACAAACACTCATATTGGCTTTCGACTTTTTATTTTTTTACAAAACGCGGCGTTAAAGTTCGCCACTTTACGTATAATGTTTGAAAATTTAACAGACAGTGCGGAAAGACGGATATTAAGAAGAAAAGCTTATATTTTTTTTTTATTTACAGGCACACTAGTTCCATGTCTATTTTAATAAAAATAATTTATATAAAAAAATAATTTACTAATAATAATGATTATTATTGTCGAAATTAATTGTGATGGAAGCTTCCTGAATAAATAATAATTAATATAATATAATAAAAGTTTCAAATTGTATACGATACTAAAAAAAAATAAAATATATGTAAAAAAGCCTTATTTTTCGTTTATTTGCAGTACACTTCAAAAAATAAAAAAGTAAATATATATATGATTATATATGGAAAATGTCATGTAAAGACCATTGGCGTTAATAAGCTTTTCACGTATGAAACCTGAAGTTTCGTTTTTCAAATTCCCATTTGGAATATAGGGAAATCCTTTCCTTTTAGTGCCTTGTACTCCTTAAAGACTACACAGTAAATTTCAAGATCCTCTGTCACACAGTAGTCGAAAAGTTTTATATATACCTATGTACATAAGATTATACAAACGATAAATCAAATGTTATTTGAATCCACAAATACCGTAATTAGTTAAGAACTATTTAAATAATATTTCATAAATTTAATTTAATTGTAAATTTAGTTTATTCAATAATTATTGCAGTCCCTGCCTACTTGGTTTAAAGAAAACCGTCAATAAAACATAAAAAAATATGTTGAAATGAATAAATAATACTCATTATATGTAATAATTATATACCAAAGTGATGAAAGTATAATAATTTTATATCTATAATAAAGCATAGATAAATCATTGCCAATAACAAAATCAATTATATTGATTGTGATTTTGGTGTTTTTAGAAACTGCAATTCTACACGCGATATATATATCCTCGTTACCAGAATACGAGTGCAAGAAGAAACTGTGCAATAAAGTAAAATTATCCAAAAAATATATATAACAACTACTTATTACATACTATCTATGATATATTTATATAATAATACCTATAAAGTGACATACCTGTTTCAATTTATCGTTTGCTTCACTCATTTTGAAGTAAAAACAGTTCAAATAAAGCAATTTAGTTGGAAAGTCTGATTTTCCCTAACGCGAGTGTATCGTTTCAGAGCCTGGAATGCAATGGGCAGCGACTCGGACGGTCGGTGTACGGGACTAGGGAAATGTTAGGATAAGTTCAATTTATCAGTATACTACTATTATTTTAAAATTTTTATAGCAAACGCTTAAAATTTTTTTTTAATGTCAGAACATATATTATAAGATAATCAAGCAATGCAGAGAAAATGGTAAAGCAAGGAAAAAAAAGGAATGAGTTTGTTTATACAAAACATTCATGATTATATATATTTATTATTATTTATAAGCGGGGACGGAGAAAGCATGGACTAAGCAACGGAGTGTCTTAACACTAGGTTCCCACGGTCCCTGCAGTTCTCTCTGCCTACCCTGCCGTGTGCGGGATAAAGCGTGAAGCTATAAAAAAAATTATGATTATATTAAAATCTTTGCATGCTTCATACGAATTACAATTATATTATAAGCGTAGCCATAAACTTATTTCATTTCTTGGAACTAGAAAAATAGTAGACTAAGAATTCTTCTTTTTTAGATTTTTATAAAGGCATACTCTGCGGATTAAAGTGTTTTTTTTTTTTAGCTTCACGCTTTATCCCGCACATGGCAAGGTAGACAGAGGGAACTGCAGGAACCATAAGAACCTAGTGTTAAGACACTCCGTTACTTAGTCCCTGCTTACTCCGTCCCCACTTTCCGTCGTTTTCTGCGTGTTGAGGGGCGGAACTCAACGCCGCGCTTTGCCTTAGATGCCAGAGCGAAGAAAATGGAAATAGAAAAATTTCTTGGAACAACAAAAATAGTAGACTAAGAATTCTTCTTTTTTAGATTCTTATAAAGGCATACTCTGAGGATTAAAGTTAAAAGCAATATAAATATAAATAAATAAATAAAACTTTTCATCTTTTGCTACTGCACAGTAAAAATCTTAGGTAAAGTAATTAAAGGAAACGAGCGTGTGCAATTTACAGGTGAAAATTTATAGGAACAAAATCTACCTACAAATTGATTTCTAGGCTATCCAGAATGTTGCTTTTTGATACCTGTCTCATAAAAAAAACCATTACAAACTTGTTTATGTAATTCATTTCATACAAAATGAGTGCACATAACAGGAAATTGAAGTTGATCAATTTGTCTTTTATAAGTTTTCGTTTTTCATGAAATTTGTCCAAAACATGTTATGCGAACTCTAACTCGTCTTATATTTTAAATATTTTGTTTTCTATTTATCATAAATAATTCTATGGCGGAACGCAAACGCCGAACTCTTTTTATATGTAAGCAGCAGCAAGAACACAAAGCTCTAATATCTTTACATTATAGTGCAGTCTGTGCAACTAACTAACTTTGTGGGCATTCTATAAGTGGCTGTTGCTGTTTATTTTTGGCTCACTCCGACCCATTTTGTGTTGAGATGTGTTTGACAGTTTTCTATTGGCAGTGTGATAGTTATGAGTTCTTATTATGCACACTTATATCTACATATATATATATTTATATATATATATATATATATATATATATATATATATATATATATATATATATATATATATATATATATATATATATATATATATATATATATATATATATATATATATATATATATATATATATATATATATATATATATATATATATATATATATATATATATATATATATATATATATATATATATATATATATATATATATATATATATATATATATATATATATATATATATATATATATATATATATATATATATATATATATATATATATATATATATATATATATATATATATATATATATATATATATATATAGTATATATATATATGTATATATATATATATATATATATATATATATATATATATATATATATATATATATATATATATATATATATATATTATATATATATATATATATATATATATATATATATATATAAATATATATATATATATATATATATATATATATATATATATATATATATATATATATATATATATATATATATATATATATATATATATATATATATATATATATATATATATATATATATATATATATATGTGTGTTTATATATTTATTTTATTTTTATTTAATTCTTCTCTTCCAGATAACCTTTAGGGCGAAAGAAATACTTTATATTAAAAGAGGCAGGTGATATCATTTTATGTATCAATTTCATTAAAATACAAAATAGGTATTTGCCAAACACCAATTAAATAATAACGCAATGTTTGACTGTAAACACGATGATTGCTTGTTCGATTCCCACTTGGAAAGATTTTTTTTTTTCATTTGGCAATCTATACAAAATCTAAATCTTGTCAATCGTAAACTTAGTCAAAAATTAGTTAGAAATTTGTGAAACCACCACCTACACATATGCAGGACAAAATTTGTAATCAATAAATAGTATATAAAAATAAATAAGCTGTCAAACTTGCATGACAGTAAGAAGACATCCTGACTTGCAGAAATAAAAGAAATGTATTATTGCATGAAGAAAAAATATAGAGAATTTTGAATGACTGAAATGTAATGTCCAAAAGCTTAAGCATCTGAATGTATGTGCATCATCCATACTAGGTCATCTGTCAACTAAAAACGTAGACATATGTGTGTACAGCATTGCTATCAAATCGGTCGTTTAGTTAAGAATTAAGCGCCACGTGCTGGGATAGCTTCTCATTATAAAAGCTCGGATGTTGATTTGGTTCCCATTTAAAAAAGAGAATTATTATATATTCGCTCTGATAAAACAAGGTGAGACTATAAGTACCACAGTACTTAAGACTACAACACCTAATATATCAAAATTGAAGAAGAGAACTAAGAATCATAATAATAAGTTAGAGGACCGTCTGCCTGTAAATGCCATGGTTTGAGGTTCTATTCCCACTCAGGAAGGACAGATTATTTCATTTTCTTCGTTCTGGTAAAAGGCAAGCGTTGCGTTGAGTTCTACCATTAAACCTGCAACGACCTGATAGGTGATAAGCCCTCACGGACTGTTTTAACACTAGCTGAAGCCTAAAAAAAATTCTTACTGCCTTCTCTGACATATGCAGAAAAGCTTGCACTTGAAATCCAATATTTATTGATTACTCTACAATTTCAGTTTGCAAAAGTATTTACGTCATAGTTTATAAATTAATAAAAACTGGATCGACCTCCAAATATTTACGAGATATAAACAATAAAAAACTACAATAATATATTTCCGGAAGTAAAACAAAGCAAATGATAAAGTTCATTCAACTCAAAATGATACGAATTAAAAGCCAACTCTTATACAGTCCAAGGTCTCACTAGTAAGTTTATAGTAAACTAAAACAATATTCTATAATCTCATATATTTCTCCGAGCCTATGGGAAAGTGGAGCACTCTAGCGTTCTTAATTAACTCTAAAAGCTATCTGCTTTATAATTGGTTCAAAATTACATTACTATTGCTGTATGAGGTGGAAATTAGTTCCTTAAACGTTAATACGCAATAAAAAAAGAAAAATAACGAAAGAAAAGGTTACGCAATAAATAAACAAACAAAAAGGTTCACACATTTTCCCGCAAATAGAAGCACCTGTCGCAAAGACTTACGGCCTTATTCATAAAAAAGTCTTATAAAACGTTTTAAGCATACTTTAGTTAACACGCTCTTTAGGCTTATAGAACGTTCGATAAATGTTTGTATTCATAAACGCTCTATAAGCCTTCTATAACTAAAGTGTCACTAATTTGATTTATACGTTTTCAATGTTGCCACTATACTGAAGTCGGTCGACTTGTTGCCGAAAATACCAGTAAATCCACAGATGATAAGTGACAAACGCATTGACATAGTATGACCACAGATAATATTACGTACAAAAATATATTTTTGGATCTGGCTTGACATTTACCGGCTTCATTTACGTCGTTGTTATCACAAAAACACGACTGTTTATTTTATTTTAGTTTATAAACTTACTTAATTTTTAATAAATTAAGTCAAAAGAAGTAAAACGACAAAGAATTGAAATTGTTTAGACGTGGACAAGTATTACCTATGTTCTGTGCACCTTTCTTATGTAGATTTTATTATTAATAAACTTGTTAATAACTAAATACAGTTAATAAATATCGAACAAAATGTCAATTGTTATATTGTTTTGTTTACGAAACTGAAATTGACACTCTTGATGACAAGCGACTCGACGACGTCATATCAATGCTTATATTAGTATGAGCTATAATCAGCTGTTATGTGTATCGGCCATCTTTGGACGTTAAAACACTCTTATAGTAGGGTTCTCGGTTCTATAACTTTATGATAGGTTTATAGAACTGATTGGCACTAAAATGCTGTTATGAATAACGTTTTTTGACAACTGTACTATATCGAGTCTTTAAGCGTGCTATAACTTTTTATGAATAAGGCCGTTAGTGTAAAGACACTCCGTTCTACACTTTCCGTCCAATTTTCAGAAAAAATAGAGCAAATCGCTAACACCCCTTTTCCATTTTCAACTTCTTACAAATATGTGGGTATTTATTGTAGTTTTAAATGCCTCGATAGTTCATGTGTAAACGAGATCTTTACTAGTTCAATATTTCAAGTACATATACTACATTAAAGGCGCCTATATTTATATACCCTTTCTCGATAAATAGCTTACCTACATAACTTCACGCTTCATCGTGACTTGACCCAAATTTGTGGTTTCGGAGATTTTCCAAAATTCAAACAATTATTTAATTTTTTCAAAAATTCAGCCAAACAATCTTTCACAACTATACAACATTAATAAATCGATTATTAATAATCGATTATTTATTAATATATCGATATGTATATGCATACAGATTTGCATAGATACCATAGCCATTGTGTACATTTTACCTCATTTCGTTCAACTCCGGATGTCTATGGAATGTTTAGTAATGATTTTTATTATGTATAGCTATTAATTCTGTAATTTTGATGTATGTATGTCAGTTCTGAGAGCTATTTATGCAATTAGAAAATAAGGCGATATACTGAATTCGACACCGCTAGGCTTGTTTACTTTGCATACTTTCACAGTGTTATATCTTACGGCATCCTACTATGAGGTCCTTAAAGCGTTCAATATAAACCAAACCTTTGTATGTAATACAAAGAAAGAAAAGAAAGAAAGGAAAAGAGCCATTAGGGCTCTTTATAAATTGAGATCACGGGAATCATTGCGGGAAAACTTCAAAGAAAACTTCAAAGAAATAGGTATACTTACAGTTGTGTCTCATTATATCTATAATACCTAATATAATTTTAATGAAGAATAATATACATATGTACAAGCACCACAGTGATATACATAAAGACCTTTACCGGTCTTTTATATGGCTTAGTGCAAAATTTTATAATAAAATTCCAAAATTAATACGTGACTTGCCAATAAATTCATTTAAAAAACAGACATAGTACGCTTGTAGTACTGACTACGTACGGAGTACTCTGAACTTGACATTTACCAAATTGACAGTTCTTTTGTGTTGTGCGATCTAAGTACTTGCGTTTTGCGTGTTTATTTTTATTTGCCATTCTTTTGTGTTTCATTATTTCAATTTTATAAATTTTAATTTATGATTAACTTAAAAACTAAAATTAACAATTGTTTGCTTATGTAAACTGAATCGTCGAAACTTGGTGTTTCAATGTTAGTATACTTTGCTATGACGAAAACAAACTGATAATTTTCTGTATTGTTTTAAAAATTATAGTTCAATTTATAATTTGATCTAAAAATGAGTGAATCGTGTGTGGAGACTCCTGAGGCGCCGGCTTGGTTGTCGAAGTTAGAGAGTCAAAGAGAAAAATTAAGTAAAGCACGTCTGGGTCATGATAGCGGCACCGGCGCCCCTTGTAATTCATGCGGATCGGGTTGTCCAGGGCTTGACCTTCACTTTTGGCGTAAAGTTTGCCGCGCCTGTCATTGTAGTAAGGATGTTCATGATGTACAAGATGATGACTTATCTGGTTGGGCTCAATTTGAGCTTCTTGGTACAGCAAAACCTAAGAAAGCCTATAGAGGCTTAGGGGCATAGGCCCCTCATTAAAATTAGAGGAATTAGAGACAAAGGCACATCTTATTAGCAAAGAATATTATAGAGTTGACGTAAGACGCATGGTTTTGATCAGTTCTGCATGCCTTCAATACGAGTATATGTCTAATTGTTATTTTATTTAAAAGATATGCTGAGGAGTTTCTTTTACCATTTATTCTCCTCCAACAAAGAATTGACGTGCATAAATTTTTCTGTGATACTTAAATGAATAAATGATTTTGGATTTTGATTTGTATATTGATTGTATGTTATAAGAAAATATATTTTGCTCAAGTTAATTGGTTAAGTTCTCAAATAATTAAATAATTTCACTTTTCTTATAATATTTTGTTCTTTTATAATAATACAACAATAATAATTATTATGCATATTTAACATATTCTTTGAGCTGAGGAGAGAGTAAATTGAATTTTATTATTCATTATACAACGCCACCTACTTTTATAAGCGAAAGCATGCTCTGAAAGTGACCAACCTTAGTTTAGTTACAAAGCTTTTCACTAGATGGCGCTAGTTCACTTAAAATAGAACAAACTACACAAAGCTTTTACACAATTATAAGCCAGGCGTATATATACCTACTATATATGCTGTAGACTTCAACAAAACGCCGACGACTATTAACTATGAAAATTATGGGATATGAAAAATACAGAAATTTTACAGGATTGCGCTGCAAAGTACAAATTGTATGTATTTTTTTAAATATTTCAAGCAGGATTCTTGCATGCTTGAGTACGGGTATAGAGTGAGGAAAGAGTGATAAAGCGTGAAGCAAAGTTCATTAGACATCATTTAACGTAAGAGCTCATAAAAAATATTTTTATTATGTTGATTAAACTAAAATTGACCCTCTAAATCCAAATATTGTTCTATTTAAAAAAGCTTTGACCTAATCGTAAGTTACTAACTAGTAGAATCATTTCCAAAGACTAGGTTTTGATAGACTAGAAGGAGCTAGAGATAGAGTAGAAGACGGCTTCCTCGGACCCACATAGTAAATATATACATTGCTTGCATTGTTTTTTTTCTCCGTATATGTATCTGCACCTCTCAACTGTTATAACTAAAAAATCATCGTAAAAACATAAAACGCTAAAATTGAAATTTTAAATATATCTTTTTATAGAGCTTAAATGATCATTAAGGTTGATTTATTTTTAAATTCAGGCAGTACTGGTTAAAATGTTATAAGAAATAAAATAATTTTATTAGCGGGGACAGAGAAAGCAGGGGCTAAGCAACGGAGTGTCTTAACACTAGGTTTCCACCGTCCCTGCAGTTCCCTCTGCCTACCCTGCCATGTACGGGATAAAGCATGAAGCTAAAAAAAAAAATTATAAGATAAAAATATGTAATTCGATATTTTTATTCTTTGTTGATATAAAATAAGAAAAAGTTGCTGCTTTGAAATGTCGAAAGCTTGGAATATATATATATATATATATATATATATATATATATAATATATATATATATATATATATATATATATATATATATATATATATATATATATATATATATATATATATATATATATATATATATATATATATATATATATATATATATATATATATATATATATATATATATATATATATATATATATATATATATATATATATATATATATATATATATATATATATATATATATATATATATATATATATATATATATATATATATATATATATATATATATATATATATATTATATATATATATATATATATATATATATATATATATATATATATTATATATATATATATATATATAGAGGTCTATAAACATCTAAGAGTCGCCAAAACACATATTCTGGGAAATCTCGGGATGAGATTGTTACCTCACTCCCAAAAGACAAAAGTGTCCCAGAGCTCGAGTCAAGACTTAAATTCCATAAGCAATTTATGATAGGAGCACAATTTAGTAAAGTAGGGTTAGGATCAAAGAGGAAAGTCCAAGACACAGACATAATAAAATCTTTTATTCGGCAAGACGAGAACGATAAGTATAAGGTGCACGCAATGGGCTTAGAAATGCAAAATGAGTGGCTAACTATAGGAGAATTCTGTATCCCTTTAGCTTTAAAATGGCGCACCCTAATTCACGACTGGTCTCCAGCACTACTAAAATTCTACCTAAATGCGTTCCAAATGACTCTTCCAGATCAAAGTAATTTAGTAAGATGGGGTAAAGCTACCGATAAATCTTGCTACATCTGCAAAGAGGCAGTGGGGACAGCTAAACATATGCTGGTGGGGTGTAGGGTACTCTTGGATAGTGGCCAATACTCGCGGCGCCATGACAAAGTACTAGAAATCATACGTGAAGCCGTTAGTCTTTCAGTTGCAAGAGCGCAGAGAAACATAACAACCAGCAAACGCTCAATAGAGTTTGTGAAAGAAGGTTCTTATAAGAAATCTACACAAAAGCCTTTCTCCATATTAGATCCAGCTCCTGATTGGACACTTGTGATGGACACGTATGAGAAACAGTATAGAATCCCTGAGGATATTTGTGTTTCGTCATCTAGACCGGATATTTTTCTTTACTCTCGAAGCCTAAAACGCGTAGTACTGGTAGAACTTACAGTTCCGTGGGAAACAAATATCCCGAAAAGTCACCACCTTAAACTTAATAAGTATTTCGACCTTACTAACGAACTGACCAGGAATAGGTTTAGAGCGAGCTTATATGCGGTTGAAGTAGGAGCGAGAGGTATAACAGCGAAATCTCTCTATAGTTTATTAAAAGATCTCGGCCTGTCTAGAACTATCACAAATTCATTTCTAGAACGCATTTCGAAGGCGGCTTTGGTAGAATCATTCAAAATTTGGTTAGGTAGTGGGAGGAGCTCGGACAGTGAAGGTGAGCGTTAATGCATTTTAAAGGGGCCCCTTTAAACCTACACTTGGGTCGCAAGTCCCAAGCGCTGCTCGGAGCTCCTCTTCCTACAACACGATGGGCCCGGCACCCGCACGGTGAATCCATGGAAGCTAAGTTGTTTCTTCTCTATATATATATATATATATATATATATATATATATATATATATATATATATATATATATATATATATATATATATATATATATATATATATATATATATATATATATATATATATATATATATATATATATATATATATATATATATATATATATATATATATATATATATATATATATATATATATATATATATATATATATATATATATCGTTTTCTCAATCACGTTGATAATACAAATAATATCAACGTAGACTAGGTCTGGTCGGTAGGTAGAACTAGGTCACGCGTCTAACTAAACGCCTTTAAAATACTGAAATTGTTGTATCATAGCGTGAAATCACTCGTACGAAGCAAGAATTAAAAAACATTGGTTATAAAAATTGTGATGATACACAATAGTAGGTTCAAATATACGTCGTGGGCACAGAAAGTGTGGCTGTTTTATTAAATTTATGTATTTTAATTAATTCATATATTATTCATTCCATAACAATCTATAGTATGTCTATAGTAAATAGCTTCACGTGTTTACTTATATATACATATATATATATATATATATATATATATATATATATATATATATATATATATATATATATATATATATATCTATATATATATATATATATATATATATATATATATATATATATATATATATATATATATATATATATATATATATATATATATATATATATATATATATATATATACATATATATATACATATATATATATATATATATATATATATATATATATATATATATATATATATATATATATATATATATAAGTAAAACACGTGAAGCTATTTACTATAGACATACTATAGATTGTTATGGAATGAATAATATATGAATTAATTAAAATACATAAATTTAATAAACAGCCACACTTTCTGTGCCCACGACGTATATTTGAACCTACTATTGTGTATCATCACAATTTTTATAACCAATGTTTTTGTTTATATATATATATATATATATATATATATATATATATATATATATATATATATATATATATATATATATATATATATATATATATATATATATATATATATATATATATATATATATATATATATAGATATATATATATATATATATATATATATATATATATATATATATATATATATATATATATATATATATATATATATATATATATATATATATGTACCACATATATTCCCTATAAAATACACCAATACACTATAATTTTTATAGCGAAACATAATACGTGATTTCGTTTTATCCTGAGTATAAAATTAAATTAGATTATATCAACTCAATAAAAGCGTCACAGTGGCGTAAAATAGAATGTGTGTAAATATATACATACATATGTGTTTAATGTCAACATATGCCTATGGAATTTCAACAACTTTATTGAGATCGAATTCATAAGAAAATATATGTTACATCCGCATATAGCAAATTACATGAGAATATACGTCATTTGTTGCTTTCTGCCCAATTCCCAAGACATTTTTGTAGCGTAACTCAACGCTGTACTGAATGAAGAAAGAAAAACAAATGCAATTCCAAATGTACATAGAACCTGCGTTTACATTCTGTTCCACTGGGCCACAACGACCTCCAATTTAAAAATACTTAAATAAAAATACACTTTCCCTAATATTGTTAATCTGAGGTGCACTCAACGTTATTCACCATTTTTACCAGACACTGGTGTTGGGACATGATTATCATAAATTATATCAAATTATAAATAATCTTTGGCATTTTTGCACATATCTAAAATCACTTCTGGTACATAAATCAAGCTTTTAACTAGAAAAAGCATAGATAAAAAATATTAACGTCTTTTAAATGAAATTCCTTTACTGTATATTTACTCGATATTTTAGAATTGTGTATATGTTATCTATGAAAACCAGTAAGTATACTTAATACTCACAGATAAAAAATAATTAGTAGAATTACATTTTCAACACTATTGATGACTAAGAAATAAGTTTCTTATTTTAAAGCTTTGCTGAAGCTTTTGTGAAAGAATAAAGCTGTGGAATGATGCATTGTATTTCTTTTATTTAAAAAAAATTCTTAAAGTTTGCAACACCATTACAAGTAGAAACGTACGTGATGACATAGGAAATTATATATATTTTTTAATACCACATGTTACCGATAAAGAATTTGTATACGATAAAGAACATCCAGAGAATCATGAGTGTTAAGACACTCCGTTCTCTATTTTTCAACGATTGCCTCAAAAAAGGCGGAAAGTGGGGACGGAAAAAGCAGGAACTAAGCAACGGAGTGTCTTAACACTATGTTCCCACAGTCCCTGCAGTTCCCTCTGCCTACCCTGCAACATGCGGGAGAAAGCGTGAAGCTATAAAAAAAATACTTTTCCTACACTTTGATATTCCAGATCAAGTCAATGTTATAAAAAGCATTATAGTTTGTCACGATACTTCGATTTCTCGAAATAACTATATAAGTTAACGAATTATTATAACACTCAATGTGTGTCTATATAATACTTTATGTAATACATACGTACAAAAAGCTCTTTGTACTCAATCGATAACATAATGTCGGCTCATAAGTGTTTTGCGAGTTATTAAATTTGTCGCCGTCTGTCTGCATGTATGTTGGGTGTATGCATATATTTATGTATGTATATATGTATTTATATATGTGTGTGTGTGTATATACGCAGGTTTAGTTGCCAAATATTTGTAAAACTCGATTGTTGAGTGACAGTTGAGGAGTAAACAACCGGTGACAATTGTAAAAACAATATATATTTCATTCGGTTTATTTTTAAATTTATGATATAACGCTGTACCACACACATAGATGAGAAGGCAATAGGAGCTCGAAGCTAGTGTCATAACACTCTGTTCTATGCAACAGTTTACACAAAAATATGTTTAATTTTCACCTCGTTGCGTAGAGATGCATCGTCTACCTGTAAAGATGACAGTACGTGGGTTCGATTCCCACTCGGAGAAAATGGATTTTTTCATTTTCATTTTCTTTGCTTTTATACCTAGGCAAAACCCTTTATCAAGTTCAGCCACTCAACACGCAAAAGCCTCGAAAAAGCCGGTAACGGGGTGTCTTAAAAATAAGTTCCCACGGTTCCTGCAGTTACCCCTGCCTACCCTACTATGAGCGGGATAAAGCGTGAAGCTGTGTTTAATTCTTTTTTATGTTAGAGGGAGGCAACCGAATACGTGGGTCACCTCGTGTTAAGTTTTCACCACAGCCCGAGGGTTCAGAGTTCCGTCTCTGGCCTTTTAAATATGAAGTATAACTAAATTTTCGTACTCCTATTAAAAGAATTGAACTTCACATGTCACTTTTATTCGATCTTCTTATATTAAAATATTTTAAGTTGTGTGCTTTTTAAAAAATTTGTAATAAAGAAGCTTTAAAGCTAATAAAGCATATAATTGCCGTGTTAAAAGATATTCTCGTAACATTTTTTGTTTTAATGTGTTTTGAACAACGCGTCATTAAATGAAAGCACGTATTGGAGTTTAGGTTCCCACAGTCCCTGCAGTTCCCTCTGCCTACCCTGCAATATGCGGGGGAAAGCGTGAAGCTATAAAAAAATACTTTTCCTACACTTTGATATTCCAGATCAAGTCAATGTTATAAAAAGCATTATAGTTTGTCACGATACTTCGATTTCTCGAAATAACTATATAAGTTAACGAATTATTATAACACTCAATGTGTGTCTATATAATACTTTATGTAATACATACGTACAAAAAGCTCTTTGTACTCAATCGATAACATAATGTCGGCTCATAAGTGTTTTGCGAGTTATTAAATTTGTCGCCGTCTGTCTGCATGTATGTTTGGGTGTATGCATATATTTATGTATGTATATATGTATTTATATATGTGTGTGTGTGTATATACGCAGGTTTAGTTGCCAAATATTTGTAAAACTCGAGTGTTGAGTGACAGTTGAGGAGTAAACAACCGGTGACAATTGTAAAAACAATAAATATTTCATTCGGTTTATTTTTAAATTTACGATATAACGCTGTACCACACACATAGATGAGAAGGCAATAGGAGCTCGAAGCTAGTGTCATAACACTCTGTTCTATGCAACAGTTTACACAAAAATATGTTTAATTTTCACCTCGTTGCGTAGAGATGCATCGTCTACCTGTAAATATGACAGTACGTGGGTTCGATTCCCACTCGGAGAAAATGGATTTTTTCATTTTCATTTTCTTTGCTTTTATACCTAGGCAAAGCCCCACATCAAGTTCAGCCACTCAACACGCAAAAGCCTCGAAAAAGCCGGTAACTGAGTGTCTTAAAACTAGGTTCCCACGGTTCCTGCAGTTCCCTCTGCCTGTTGTGCTGTGTTTAATTCTTTTTTATGTTAGAGGGAGGCAACCGAGTAAGTGGGTCACCTCGTGTTAAGTTTTCACCACAGCCCATGAAGTCCGAGGGTTCAGAGTCCCGTCTGTGGCCTTTTAAATATGAAGTATAACTAAATTTTCCTACTCCTATTAAAAGAATTGAACTTCACATTTCACTTTTATTCGATCTTCTTATATTAAAATATTTTAAGTTGTGTGCTTTTTAAACAAATTGTAATAAAGAAGCTTTAAAGCTATTAAAGCATATAATTGCCGTGTTAAAAGATATTCTCGTAACATTTTTTGTTTTAATGTGTTTTGAACAACGCGTCATTAAATGAAAGCACGTATTGGAGTTTAGATTTACATTAAGACGTAATTGAAGGGAGATTAATAAATTCATAGGAATGTCTTAGAAATAAATTCGTTTAAAATTTGGTAGGTAGTAGTTGAAGGAGCTCGATCAGTGAAGGTGAGCGTTAATGCATTTTAAAGGGGCCCTTTATACCTACACTTGGGTTGCAAGTCCCAAGCGCTGATCGGAGCTCCTCTTCCTACAACGCACGGACGGTGAATCTTCATTCTCATAGTAATAGTTCTAAATAGGTACGAGATCTTTTAGCAAAATTCTTTTCTCTTACTTCAACCGCATATAAATTTATTCTGAACATATTCCTGGTCATTTCGTTTGCAAGATGAAAACATTTAACGGTTAAAAATGAATGAACAAAGCTGAAATTTGCACCACTGTGTTAATGAGAGTTTATATTGCTAGCTTTTACCGGCAGTTTTGTTTGCATTGAGTTATTAAATAAATAAAAGAGATGAAAAAAGAAAACAATGTAAACAGCTGAAGCCAATTGTAAGAGGTATTGACGTGGGGCCTGTTAGATGGCGTTCAAGTGGATATTGATATTTAGTGACAAACGATGTAATTATTTTTCTATATATTTATAACTTATTTTAAAAAGTAACCTGTGTAAATTTTATACATCTATATCTATCTACATATATCTCCAATCACCGTTTATACAAATTCAGCTGCATTTAAGTTTTTATAAGTTATAAAAGGCTTATTATTGGAGTCCTAAGTTCTTACGATGATAAAATTTGTGCCATCGTTGTAGGATTCATATAAAGCTTTTTTGTTTGTTATTTAAAATAAAGTAAGTAAGTAGTAATTAGTTGGCCATTGAATGTACACTAAATGTAATTCAATCCCTGACCAATAGGATAAAATATAGGCTTACCTTATATTTTAATATTTTTCACTTAATCGGCTATGGATTATCTTAGAAGAAAAATAAGAAAAAGAGTGTTTCAACACTAAGTTTCTGTGATTACTTCCTGAAAATCGAACCTAAAACAAATAGAAATTGTCCACATTTTAAGAAGGAAATACAGAAATTCTATAATCAGTTCTTGCGTGTCCTTTGTCAGTCGACACGTGCTGACGTCATCAACTCGGACTTGTGTACAGCTGGAAACAATTCAAAATGATTTACAATTTAACGCAACTCCGCTGTACCCGCGTTTGCTAATATATAGATAAATATATACCCATCTTATTTTTCGCTCACTGTACTCATTCACTTATTTACATTCATTCATTCACATTTCACTCATTCACATTTCTTTAGTCAGTCTATCTGTTAGTCAAGATCTCTTTTTAATAAATAGAATCTGCTTAGAATTTTCTATGTCCCTCTCTTATAACTCCCATAAAAAATAATGAAGAATGAATTTGTTAAATGCGATTCAAAATATAAAGGCTATTGATTTAGTTACCAATTAAAACGCATCGAACGCTAATCCTTGTTTGTCAATCAAACTCATTCACTCATTTACATTCATTCATTCACAGTTCACTCATTCATATTTCTTAATACAGTCTGCCAGTTACTTAGATTTTCTTTTCTATGAAAAGAGAACCTGAGTTTCCATGCACCTGCTTGGAATTTTCTAGTTCTTCTTATAATTTCCATACAAAATCGTTAAATCGTATAATCGTACGTTATAATGTTCGAGGACCGCTGTGGCACAGAGGCGTAAGCGTCTGCCTGTAGTTACATTCCATTCCATCTTTCTCGAGTGGGAATGTCGATTCCCACTCGAGAAAGATGGATTTTTCTATTTCCATTTTCTTCGCTCTGGAAACTAGGCAAAGCACAGCGTTGAGTTCCGCCACTCAACACGTAATGCCTCAAAAAGGCTGAAAGCGGGAACGGAGAAAGCTGGGACTAAGCAACGGAGTGTCTTAACACTAGGTTCCACGGTTCCTGCAGTTCCCTCTGCCTACCCTGCCATGTGCGGGATAAAGCGTAAAGTTAAAAAAAATCGTTAAATTCAAATCAAAACAGAAAAGCTATTTGGCTACCAATTAAAACGCAGTTATTGAACGCTAATATTTGTTTGTCAATCAAACAAAACGCTTCCAAAAATTTAATGGCATTGCACCATTAAATAACAGTAACCCAAATAACGTTTAGCCTAGACAGTTTACGATTTATACAATAGGGTTGTATTTAGGTGTATGTAATAACTGTTATAACTATTTTATAACCATAACTTCTTTTTGACAATAGCTGATTTTTAATAATAATTTAAAGCAAAATAACCGTTTATATGACTAGAGGCGCAACTATTTTTATATACACCAAAAACTAGAGGTTTATAGAATGAAGCTTAGAAGCTTAGTTATGAGGACCGTCGTGACGCAGAGGCGCAACGTCTGCCCGTAACGCGACGGTTTCTGGGTTCGATCCCCAGTCGGAGAAGATGGATTTTTCTATTTCCACTTTCTTCGCTCTGGCATCTAAGGCAAAGCGCGGCGTTGAGTTCCGCCACTCAACACGCAATGCCTCGAAAACGGCGGCAAGTGAGGATGGAGTAAGCAGGGACTAAGTAACGGAGTATCTTAACACTAGGTTCTTATGATTCCTGCAGTTCCCTCTGCCTACCCTGACATGTGCGGGATAAAGCGTGAGGTTAAAAAAAAAGCTTTGTTATAGGTTTTTTGTTATATGTCATAAAATCTTTTCTTGTAATATTTGTTATTTTTTAACGTAGTATCCACCTTAATACAAACTAAAAGATATTCAGTAATGTATGTACCTAAATCCTACAAAACTGCCTATTGTGATAACAGCCAAATGTATTGTAGAATACCATTATTATTGTACGAGTATATGTATATACAAAAAGGTTGGCCTTTCCTAATATTACATATAAATATAAAAAGAGAGTGAGAGAATGGATTGTCTTTACACTTTTCCCCAAAAATCATTTCAGGGTCATCAACTTAGTTACATTTATTTAATTTTTTTTAAATTTACTTTTTTCTTCAATCTCGCCAACCCTATTTATATTGTTTGTATTACGCACACGCCGTTGTTTCTGCTATTTTCGTCAATAATGTGTTCGAAAATATCTAATGTCGCTAAACATATTTCTTTTTTATATTAACGTTTTATTACTTTTTAAAAACAACAAGTTTTAAATGAATATTAGAATTAAATATAAAGCATATTCAAAAATCTTATGGTATGGAGTATGGCAATTTACGCAAAGCTTACTTTACCTAAGGAAAGCATCATCTGTGTCACATTTAGTCATGTGTCTAATTCAACACGAACTAAACAAAGTTATAATAGGGTATAGGTATATTAATAAACTAATATTAATAATACTTAAAAATAAAAACATTGATGCAATCTTTTTATTATATTATGACGTTTCTTAAAATATATCTTTTTTTTATGAGAAGGACAAAGCAATCGAGCGTTCGGGTTATCTGATGGTAAGTGATCACCGACGCCCACGGTCTGTGTAACAGCAGAGGTGTTACAAGAGCGTTGCCGGCCTTTAAAGTGGACGTAGATGCGTTTTTTGAAGGTACCCATGTTGTATAGATCTGAAAACACTGCCGCAGGTAGGCTATTCCGCAGTGTTGTAGTACGTGGAAGAAAATTACCGCACATTAGTAGAATTCCTCGTGTCCAGATTGTGGGGATGATAAAAATAGGTATATCTCTTTCTTTGTTGTGATAAACTTCTTAAAATGTATATAAAGAAATATTATTATGCCTGTTCATCCACTACAAAGTAATAAATAAAGAAAAAAAACCTACTGTTCACCAATCAGAAGCTAAATCTACCAATCGATTTTAAAATTAGACCCATTATCGATTTCCCGATATCACATAAACATATCACTATTCGTAAAGCTCCTTCATAAGTTCTTCTCTCTGTGAAGTGTCAGTCAATCATCTCTTTTGTATGATAGATATGTTTAGGAAATGCATTTATGTATATATATATATATATATATATATATATATATATATATATATATATATATATATATATATATATATATATATATATATATATATATATATATATATATATATATATATATATATATATATATATATATATATATATATATATATATATATATATATATATATATATATATATATATATATATATATATATATATATATATATATATATATATATATATATATATATATATATATATATATATATATATATATATATATATATATATATATATATATATATATATATATATATATATATATATATATATATATATATATATATATATATATCATCCTCCTCCAACATCCAACATCCTCCATCCCCTCTTTCGAGCTTAACGTGATTATTACGTTGTATGTAACGTAAATAATATTTGATAACGTAATGTTGATAATATTTATTCAATATTTTTTCTCATCTTTAAAAACTAGAAACCATGACTTACCCTAGCAACCTTTTTATATCAACAAATGTAAGTATATATTATTAAATGCGTTAATATGCTTGATAACCGAGATCCTATTTAAAAAGAAAATCCGCTTTGTTACTACGAAACGGTGACTACTTTGTAAGGATTCATATTATCATTATTCATATAATCTAGGTATGCACTACAATCTGATTTACATTTTATTTAAAATAATGCACCTATTAGATTTTAACGACTGACTGAATCCCAAAGAGTAGGAGTTCAAATTCCAAATGGGCGATTTTCTTTACCCCTCAAATACTCAGACGGAGATCGAGCCCATAAACTTTAAGGGTTATTCTTGAACTTCAATGTAGTGTCAAATCTCTCTGCACACTCCACATTTACAGATAATATATGAAAGCAGTAAGATATCAGCATTTTAGAAATAAGCTTTTATTATTTACACGTATTCGAACTTGAACCAATTTCTTTCAATATAGAACGACATAAATCAGTTGTGTTTTCTCTCGCGTGGTCCAATAATAAACTAAGCGGTTGAATGTTGCTACTAATGTAATTTATGTATTGAAATCTTTTTGAAAATATCTTAATTTCATTAGAAAATACATTAATTTTTATATATAAATAAGTAATTATCGAAGTAGTTTGTAGAATGTAGATATATTACATGCTAACAACGGAATAAGTAAAGAAGAACGCATGGCTTAGTGATCAGAGCTCTTGAACGATTTACAAGACGCGCGGGTTCAAATCCCAATAAGTATGCAATGTTTATATGTTTTCTTTAAAGTTGAGTTGAGTTTCTTAAACTGAGTTTGCCACTTTAAAAAACATAAAAATATCGTTGTATTAATCTATCAATTTATTGTAAAGGCGTATACATAAGAATGTCTATTTCGAAACGACCTATGTATGAAGCTAAACCTATGGTTTACAATCAATATAAACAACAAAGCAACAAACAAAACACAACAACAATAACAACAAAAAACCAACAAATATTAGAAACACACGAGGATCTAAATTAATAATAGTACCTGGTGACAACATTTTCTCGGGCAGGTAACCAAATGGTAAATGTGGCTCACCGGAGTCAACGGCGTTGGGATGCTGGAAGTCCTCAACAGGCTCAGCTTCCTGCGTTGCTCTGCGCTGAGAGACGCGCGTCGGCTCCTGTCGATCACGAACCCGGGCGGGTCAGACGAATCGGTACTTAAACCGCGAAATAATTTTGGGCGAAACGTTGGTCTTGTAAAAGTTAGGGGATTAAGTTTAGTAATTAAAATTATATAGATATATTTTAGGGTAAGAATTTCTAAAATAATTATTCGAATAGATATTTATTTTAGAGTGTATGTTATTTATGAAATAATAGATGGTTTTGGATATCTCGAATTTTGTATGAAAGAAATATTGGGTAGGCACTATTCAATATTAATTTGTTGTTATTTTTTACATTGGCTAATCATAACAGCTTATCCTAGTAATAGGATTGTTACTATTAGGATTATAAACGTGAAAATTTCAGTTTCACGCAAAAACAATTGATGAAAAACATTGGCAATTCACTTTATTAATAAAAATATATAATAAGGTTCACGCAAGCGAAGCCACAGGCGGGCCGCTAGTACAGTAAAATTATATAGTACTATTATTTGCTGTCGTACATATATGTATAATAATTTATTATTTATGTATATGTTTCAAAATTAATATGTGTTTCCTGATTTAAAATGAATTTAGTAATATTTATAATTAATTTATAAATCTTGTAATTGTCATTACATTAACACCTGAATATAAAACGAAATATTATAAAAAATTAAAAAAAAATACATAACAAGATGTTGCAATCTTGTCATGAATACATCAAGACGCTTACACAAGATGGCTCAGCCATAACGAATAGTAATTAAGTCGCCATTGTTGATAAATGCTACAGACAAAATAGCAATTAATATATTTTAACTATTTCTTTTTTTTATGCAGGAAAGGAGAAAGCAGGGACGAAGCAACGGAGTGTCTTAACACTAGGTTCCTATGATCCCTGCAGTTTCCTCTGCCTATCCTGCCTTTTGCGGGATGGAGTGTCAAAAAATCTTTTTGTTATAAATTTATTATTTTAAGTGTGAATTAAGATTTTTTTAAACCTATATTTCTAAATTCTACTATCTTTAATTAACCGAGCAAACGAAATTATTTTAACCATAATTCCTAACAAAGATTCGAATCTGAGACTTCTCTGTCTTGTCAGGAAAATCCCAATAATGCCATTAACCCATATATATGTTATATATTTTATTTAAAATCTAAATAACACCAATTTTAAAAAATGTCATCAAGTATACAATAGATATATATTATTTGACAATATTGACAATATATTATTATTGTTATTTACGAAAGAAAAAATATCTTTAATTTTTAATCTATATTCTCTTAATTGTAAAATGAATTATATTTTTAGTAGAAACGTGCAAAAGCTTTTTTTTTAAGTTTCTAACTAAAACAAAAATGTCAATTTGTCTGTATATAAATATCGGTGTTTTTAATATTTACATTTAAGAAATAACAATTGAACTTTTAAATCAAAGATAGCGGTAAACTACTTTGACATAAATATTTCGAAATAAACAAGAAAATATTGCGTCTGAACAGATTTAGATCTTGGCACTGATAACTGAGAAAAAAAATGTTGAAATAGCAAACAGCTTGTATGTACTTTTAATTTAAAAAAAAATTAAAAGTCTACGTAATTTTTTTAACGAATTTCAAAAAAATAATAATTTTCACAAAAAAAAAAAACCGAAAACGCGGCGAATATATCACCTTTTTCTTTCCATCGCTCAATTTGTTCACACCATAACAGAGCACAGCACTAATACGCTGTATAAATTAATTTAATTCAAAAACTAGCTATATTTCAATATTTTATATAGAAATGGTGTTTTTATTTGAATTTTCTCGGTAAAACTTTACGTAAATTGTGTAAAACGGAGCGTAAGTCCCGCTTGTCGCGATAAGAGACTTGTACTGAATCAACGTTGTAATTTTGAGTCGTGGCCAATTATCTGACATTTAAAATTGGATCAGATCACTGAAGGTGAAAGTGACAGTGTTTATTTATTTTTATTGTCTTTCTTTTACATTAGAAGTATTATTAGGATTTAAATGTCTTGTACGTTTTGTGTTAGATGTAATTTTTTGTTATTTTTTAACACGTTTCTTTGTAATTTTGTTGGGAATTATGTGTTCTCTTTTGTGTTATAAAAGAGGTTGTTTTATTGTAACAGTGACATTTTTGTTTTTGAAGTTCAGTGTCCATTTAAAATTGAAATAGAAATTTTCAAATTAATAAAATCTATGAATTATGTGCAAATTCATAAAACCTTAGGTAATAAGAAGATAATTAGGAAACTTTTTTTAAAAAATAGTATTAATAATACTTAAACTAGTCTCTTATCCGCGACATGCGCTTCGTTTATTAGCTATACATTTTTTAAAGATGGTAAAGTTGAAAATCTTTTTTTTTAAGTCTGAATTTTTGAGACTGGCAAAAACCGCGCACCAATGTTTTTCAAGCAAATGCCATTGGCTAACGTGTAGAATTTGTTTAATCAAGTATCAATTGCACTGTTCAAGTGCGAACATTGGCTATATTTTTCGAGATATTTTAAACGATATAAGTGTGCGCAATTAAAACGCTATCATAAATATATATATAATGATGATAAGTCTCAAAATATTTTATTTTATTTTTTTTTTTTATTTTATAGATTAAAAATAAAAAACCTTTTCTAATTATTACACACCATCTGTCAAAATCTCAAAATCAACAAAAAATTGAAGTATAAACTATTTTAAATTTAAATGATTTTATAAATTGTTTTAAAAAATAACAAGATTAAGTGCTAAAATCAATAAAACCATCGACCGTGTTGGCATAAAGTTTGTTGACATCGTTACAACTACACGCGTATTAATCGTATTTCTAAAACTAGGACCATTCGTTTTTATTATTTGACGTATGTATGTTATATCTGACTTCAAAGAAAAATTATTAAAATCAAATATATATGTATATAATGTGAAAGAAAAATATCGGTCAAGTGCAAGTCGTACTCGTGCATTGAGGGTTCTGTACTACTTTTTCATGATTCCGCTGAGTAAAATATTACTTTTTTAGAATTGAAAAATAAATTTACGGTCGTATCTATTCTTTTACAATGAAATAAACTACAAATATAAATTTATAATAGATTTTAAGAATTAGTCACATCGAAAAGTCTAGGTGGGGACGGAGTAAGCAGGGACTAAGTAACGGAGTGTCTTAACACTAGGTTCATATGGTTCCTGCAGTTCCCTCTGCCTACCCTGCCATGTGCGGGATAAAGCGTGAAGCTAAAAAAAAAAGTCTAGGTGTATGAAAAATACGTTTACTGTATGCAGACCACCTTCTTAATACTGTTTTTTTCATTTTTACTATTGACTATATAATGGCAATAGAAATATATGATTTGTGAAAATTATCGCTTTGTAGCTGTGACAGTTTACAAAATACGGACAGGTAAACAGGCAGACAGACAACGGAACGTATGTAATAGTCTTGTTTTTACCTTTACATACGGAACCCTAAAATTATTCTGTCATATAGAGCGCATATAGTATACACATGATTTGGTTTCAAATATGTAACAATTTTTAACTTTTACTTCAAATTTATATATATTGTAAGTTCATATGCATAGTGGGGCAGTGTCTAACTGTAAACACGAAGGTTGTGGGTTCAATATTAACTGAATTAGAAATTTAATTTTTGCGTGTATCTTCTGTGGCAAGACAAGGCACAGTGTTTCAAAATTTCCTTTTCCTACATGCAAAATAAACTTGAAGTGTGCTTTCAGACATATATACGTACTAGTGATGTAATGAATATTTGCATTCGCATTCGCGAATATTCGCACGTTTTTACACATTCGCATTCGCAAAAAAATCTACAAATGTTTTGCGATTGATGAATGTTAGAAACAAAATATTTGACGACGATAATATGTTATAAAAATCTACATCATTTTACTTTTTGTGATTTTTAATAAATACAAAAAACAGTAACGTAACCTCGTAATCACATTATCAGTCTTCATTATATTTCATGAAACAATTTTTTAAATGCAATCTAAACAAACAGAAATCAATTCTCTCTCCCTTCTAAAAAAGTGTTATCAACTAATGCTCAGAGTTTCAATGCTATAATCCAAAGTCCTATGTCCAAAGAGCTTGCTTGCCGTAAACAATTGGCGAAAAAAATAAATGAATTACTGAATATTCGCATTCGCATTCGCGAATGTTATAAAAATGACATTCGTTACATCACTAATACCTACACCTAACATTGGTATACAATGCGGTGCAAATTGGATAATTGGTACACAATTATTCATTATAATTATTAAATAATTACTTATATCAAAAGCAAAGCTTTTAACAGTGGCTGAACTTACAAATTAGGGACATACTCATCTAATAAACAAACATCTAAATGTAAAGGAAAAGCTCAATCGGATGTAAATTGTGAGCTTACATCAATAAGGCCGGTTAACTACGCGGTTGAATTGATTTCGCTTCAACCGCAATTTTCCATGTTAGCAAGGGTTGTCCCCTTAGACATTTCCAAGCTTTCCTTTTTTACCTGTTTTTACATATTCAATTTAAATTATTTTACTATACTTACACTTTGAAGACCATCGTGGCGCAGAAGCGTAGCGTCTACCTGAAAGCTACCCATGAGGGAAAACATTCACCATGTTTCCATTTCCACTGTCTTCGCTTTAGTAACTTGGCGGCGCGGCGTGCGTTGAGTTCCGCTACTCAACACGCAATTCCTCGAAAGGCGAAAAGGTAGCACATATGACAGATACAAAGTAAAAGAAACAAAACTATGTAGGTAGATTATTATATGCATATATATATATATATATATATATATATATATATATATATATATATATATATATATATATATATATATATATATATAGATATATATATATATATATATATATATATATATATATATATATATATATATATATATATATATATATATATATATATATATATATATATATATATATATATATATATATATATATATATATATATATATATATATATATATATATATATATATATATATATATATATATATATATATATATATATATATATATATATATATATATATATATATATATATATATATATATATATATATATATATATATATATATATATATATATATATATATATATATATATATATATATATATATATATATATATATATATACACTACCGGTCAAAAATTTGAGACCACTAATAAAAATGTTTGTTATCAGTAAATATTTTAGAAAATATTGGTGATAAATACCTAGTAATCTGCACACCTGCATATTCTATTGTTTATAAAGATTGCCTAAAAGCTTATTCTTTTGTATAAAAGTCAAGGAAAGGGCAATAAACAGGCATTGTATCCAAACATCAATGTTGCCACCGAAGCGGTAAGCCGACAGATCAATTGTTAAAAATTTATTACCTCATTACCGCAGCTGGCGCTTCTAATTTTTATACATCAACTTACAATACAATTGTTCATAATTCTCAAAATATATTTAATTATAATTTTAACCTTGCATTTGTCTGATTATTTCGAATATCCATACAGTTAGTCTGATTTTGGGGTTCCTACAGTCAAGACAGCTCTAATATATATATATATATATATATATATATATATATATATATATATATATATATATATATATATATATATATATATATATATATATATATATATATATATATATATATATATATATATATATATATATATATATATATATATATATATATATATATATATATATATATATATATATATATATATATATATATATATATATATATATATATATATATATATATATATATATATATATATATATATATATATATATATATATATATATATATATATATATATATATATATATATATATATATATATATATATATATATATATATATATATATATATATATATATATATATATATATATATATATATATAAACAGCCAAGTCAATATTTAGGTCCAATGGAGAACTTTTTTCAATTTTCAAAACACTTTTTTATAATTTTAGTGGAGTATATTAATAATAGATTAATTATGCGTATACTAGTTTTTTTGCGATAGTTTCACCGAAAATGTAAATATATAATACAAACTTCTATAAGAATCGCAGGCACGTGACGCCCGCCATCATGTGTAACATGTTTAATCAACAATGTCCCGGCGTTATATACAATGTTAGAACAAACAGATTTTTATTAATGCTATTAAACTTTAAATTATTCATATCTGGCGCTGAGGCACAGTGTGTGCCTGAAACGTGAAAATTGTGGGTTCGATTCCCAGTCGGTGCAGTAAACTTTCTTCGCTCTTGCCAGAGCAAAGCGCCGCGTTGAGTTCCGCCAGTCAACAAACATTGCTTTAAAAGGTGAAAATGGAGAACAGCGTGTCTTAACACAATGTAAGTAGAAGGAACCGCTACGAAGGAGCTATATGTTGAACTTCACGTAAAGTTAATTTTTTTTACACTTTGATTACCATTATCTACACTTATTAGTCAATAAATATCAGAAAATATTTATTAATAAGTTCGTTTTCCTTTACATATTAATTATAACGTCATTTGATGTCCCAGTCAAGACGACCGACATATGCACAAAATAATAACAAAATATTTGTTTATATATTTAGTATATCCATGTGGGTTTTGAGTTAATCTTAAGTTATTAATCATATTTCATTGCTAAATATTAAATATTTTAAGTATTATTTATTTAATATTAGTAATCTCATTTTGATAGTGAAACCAAAATAAAGTGAACTGTGAACATGTCCCCGACGTTTCAGTCTGCTTCAAAAAAAAAGCAAAATCTTCAAAAATGAAAAAATTACGTACACGTATTATTATTTCAATATTATCATATTTATATAATTATTATATCGATATTTATTACTAAAATAAATAAATTATTTTAAACTCACCCGCTCCATAATTGGTCTATGACGGCTAAAAAAGTCCGAAATGCCACACAAGTACATTGTTTTTTTTAATAAACACAGATAACCAATTTTATTTGTACTATATTATTGAAAAAATGTTTTTTTTTTTTAATTTTTACGCGCACTGGCCAAATGAAAGAGGGTCAGTATAAGTCGCGATATCAATGAAGACTAACATCTTAGTTTATTATTATTATGGAGGTAATCATAAATGTGACGTACAGGATGTTATTTGATGTATTTAAAAGAGTTTGTATTATATTTATTAAATATAGTTTAAGTTATAACTTGTTTTTTGAAAATGATATAATATGGTAAAAAAATATGTCAATTTAATATCTCTTGTATATTCGTAATGTATATTTGAAATTATTCTGGCATATTCCGGAATTATATTTGGCATCTGTTAATGATACTACTTTCTATTTCCTCACACTATCCAGCGCATAGCAGAAGAGACAGATGGAACATCAGGAATAGTGAACTTAGTGTTAAGACACTCCATATTCTGCTCTCCACCTTTTCGAGGCATTGGCGGAATTCAATTACTGATGAACGTTTTGAAAATAAAGTAAAATTTACGTAAAAACAATGGTATTATAATTCAAACATAATCTCAAGAGGACATTACAGATTCAGTTATATTTTATTATATTTTATTTATTTTTTAACTTCACGGTTTATCCTACATATAATAGGGTAGGCAGATAGAACTGCAGGATCCATGGAAATCTAGTGTTAAGACACTCCAGTCCCTGCCTTTTTTTGAGACATTTTTGACAAAACTCAACGCCACGCTTTCCTACATGGCAGCCTTGCCTAAAATGAAAAAAGATCATTTTCTCTGTGTGTGTAAAATAATTAAAATAACACACATCTCCACTATAATAATAAAAAACTAACATAAAAAAGCAAAATTTTAGCCACTATAAAGTATATAAATGAAGATAAAAATTAGGAACGAATGAAATGAACATAAAATATAAATAGGCAAAGCGCGGCGTTGAGTTTCGCCACTCAACACGCAATGCCTCGAAAACGGCGGAAAGCGGGGAGGGAAAAAGCGGGGACTAAGCAACGGAGTGTCTTAACACTAGGTTTCCACGGTCCCTGCAGTTCCCTCTGCCTACCCTGCCATATGCGGGATAAAGCGTGAAGCTAAAAAAAATATATTAAAATTTTATATAATAAAACAGCCTGTATCCAGCTAGAATTAGTTAAAACCGCCTCGTTCCCGCAGGAACCGAATGTTAATTGTTCATAATTCTCGCCCCACCCCCACCGCCTGCTTGCGTAACTACGTCCATCAATGATGTACATATATCATTTAAGATTTATCTTTAGATCTATTTGCGGTAGTGTCCATATCACTGGTCACAGGTCTAGGTTAATTGGCATTTCATCTAAGGATTAATGAGAATATGAAGTAATAATAGTGGGGAACGGAGTGTCTTAACACTAGGTTTCTATGGTTCCTGCGGTTCCCTCTGCCTTCCTTGTCATGTGCGAAATAAAGCGTGAACCTAAAGTTTAATAATAAATAAAACTATTATATCCTTATTTGAAGAACCACATGCAGTCTTGAGAGAATAATTTGAGTCAAAATTCTTTCTAAATATATACAAATGAAGCAGTGGGCATATAGCTGAGGATTGTTTTAAAATACGCAATATGTCATATCTTCTTTATAAATTTCATAGTAATTGTAAATTTGTTAACATATATATGTTCAATTCAATTAAAAAATATGAAAGCGTAAACATGTTTAAATAAGAAATAAATATCAAACCTATAAAAATTTTATGATTTTATAATTAACCATTATAATCAAATAATATGTACTTAATCACGTTTGCTTGAATTAAAAAAAACATTAAAATACGCCGATAACTTAAAGTAAACTAGATATAATGTATTACCTAAGGTCATGTATTAATCATCGAGAGTAAACAAAGTCACCGCGACTTTCATCGAGTGCATTACACTTTCTTCTTTTAGTGGATTCTTTTCTAAAGTATCTTTAATGAACCAATAGGTTACATTTATAAGATGAACTTGTTATATTATAATCGTAGGGCAATTTGCTGACCTATACCCAAGTATGAATTATGACATATTGAAATAAACAAATTAAATAATATCACGTTATATGTTTAAGATAAAATTAAACCAAAACAATTAGGTATCATATATCTATTTATTTAATTTATTTAAATATAATACCGACAACATATAGTATATTTCTATTATTCACGATATATCCTTGCCGTAGTAGAACAGAAAACCAAACGCTGCAGTCCCTGCATACCTTTTCTGCCTCGTCCACTGTCATTAGTCTCTTCACACATGCTCTCCAGGGATTCCTCATGCTTTTTACGTGACCACCCTCCAGTATCTTTGACATTGTGTTTTTGAAGGATCCAAGATCTCCCTTGTTCCTCTCTTAAGACTTATTTTGCTCCATATATATTTTTACCGTTCTTTTAAAACTTATTCACTAGACATGCTTAAATAATTTTCTTCATACTTACTGAGAAATCTTCACTGATACCTACTTTATGTGAACCTCTTTTTTGTGGATTCGGTCACTTAAACGGACTCCATATATCTTGAAAAGAAATTGCATTTCCACAAAAAATAATTGTTATATTTTATACTACCTTTGCATACTATAAATAATGTTTGTTCATATATTTACTACAATTAGTACTGTGCTATTGTGAGAAAAATGTTTTCGCGTGGGTGTTAATAACCGTGCCACAATTTGCTATTAGTAATAGGGGTATATTTACTAAATGTTATGAAGAAATAAAATAAAAAAATCTAATCTATAAATTGTACAGGAATGCAATTTAATGTAATTCATACCCCGAGTTCGTATCGAATCTGCGTCGCACGCACTTATATAGTTAGTAACCAAAAAAAGTTAGATAGATAATGTCGAGGACCGTCGTGGCGCAGAGGCGCAACGTCTGCCTGTAACGCGACGGTTACTGGGTTCAATCCCCAGTCGGAGAAGATGGATTTTTCTAATTCCATTTTCTTCGCTCTGGCATCTAAGGCAAAGCGCGGCGTTGAGTACCGCCACTCTACACGCAATGCCTCAAAAACGGCGGAAAGTGGGGACGGAGTGAGCAGGGACTAAGTAACGGAGTGTCTTAACACTAGGTTCTTATGGTTCCTGCAGTTCCCTCTGCCTACCCTGCCATGTGCGGGATAAAGCGTGAAGCTAAAAAAAAAAAAAAGATAATGTCTTTCTATTGCAGCTATAGCAAAAAAAAATAAAAAAAAAAATAAAATATACATTTCAACATTCATTTTTTCTTTTTTCAAAAAAAACTAAAATAATAAAATAAATAGTCTTTTCGTTTCCATAATCAATATACTTATGACTTTCCCAGTTTCATCATTCTCCATTGAATGGAGAACACACAAAGGAGAATGTACAGTAACAGAGACAACATTACACAATTAATAGAATGCAAGTTTAAAATAAATCCAATTTAAATCTTTTACTTATCTTATTTATTTTTTTGTATGAATTGTGTACCTGATCGTTATCTAAATAAAATAAAAATAAAATTAAAAATCATAATAAATAATAGCCACGCGTATGTCATCCGCGCCGCCAGCGCCATCTATTAAGGTGACGGTAAAAATGAAATAGGTACAGTGCTAATACCTAGATTTTCCTTTCAAATCTCAACTTTCGTACTATCTTGATCACGGTAGGTCATTATGTTGATAAAACATTGTGAAAAAAATGTGCTAATCGGACTCGCCCATAAGTTCTGTAGCGGCAACATAATATAAATTTTCTTGTAGTTCGTTACAACTTTGATCGATGTTTTAATAATAGTGTATATACCTATTTAATTTAACTAGGTATCCATAGGAGTTGGTAAAGCACGTCAAAGCATTAATCCTCAGAATATCGATTTAAATAAGCTTAATAAACATTTCTCTTCTTCTGGTACAATTAGTGACATTACCAAGCAAAATACACTTAATCAAATTGCCGCTATTACCACTCCTCGTGTTCCAAGTTTTCTTTTTAGTCAATTCACGGAAAGTGATGTTAAGAAGAACATTATGGCTATAAGCTCTGATGCTGTTGGCGCTGATTGTGTCAGTCGTAAAATGATTATTCCCATACTTGATATAATCTGTCCTTTCCTGACTTCCATACTTAATTTTTCCATTGACTCCTGTGAATTTCCGTCGTCATGGAAGGAAGCACAAATTGTTCCGTTACCCAAGAAGAATAATCCTACTAGTGATAGCGACTATCGCCCAATATCCATACTTCCCTTTTTATCCAAAGTCCTAGAACGCCTGGTCCAAAATCAGCTTGCACATTTCCTTTCTCAAAATAGCCTTCTTAATCCATTGCAATCCGGTTTCCGTCCAGGTCATAGTACGACGACAGCGCTTGTTAAAATAACTGACGATATCCGTTTGGGCATGGACACACGGCAAGTTACGGTTCTGACGCTGTTGGATTTTAGCAACGCCTTTGGTACCGTAGATTTTGATATAATGCTTGCCATTTTATCTTCTCTTAACATATCTCCTTACGTAATTGATTGGTTTCGTAGTTACTTGCGTGGACGTCGGCAGCGAATTCAAATTCAGGATTCGTATTCAGACTGGTCCCCGGTCAATGCTGGCGTTCCGCAGGGTGGCGTGTTGTCTCCTCTTTTGTTTTCACTTTTATTAACAATATTTCCCTACATATCACTTCTCTCTACCACCTCTATGCAGATGATCTCCAAATCTATTGACAATCTAAAATAGCTCACCTTCCAGCAGCTATTAATAAAATTAATGATAATCTTGTACAAATAGCCACATGGAGCACTTGCTTCGGAGTACAGTTGAACCCTAGCAAAACTCAAGCTATTATTGTTGGTAGTCCGAAGCTTGTATCAAGAATAAATATTTACACTTTACCTCCAATACTTTTAAATGGCCATATGATACCTTATAGTACTACTGTTAAAAACCTTGGAGTCATTATTGACCATAATATGTCATGGGATCCGCAGGTGAGTGAGGTGAGCAGAAAGATGTTTGCATCGATAGGATATCTCCGAAGATTACGCAATTTTCTACCTATTCCAACCAAAATTGCATTGGCACAATCTCTCCTCTTACCAATTCTTGATTACGCTGACTCTTGTTATCTTGATTTAAAAGAGGAGCAATTAAACAAACTTGAGCGTTTACAAAATCTAGCTATTCGGTTCGTCTTTGGATTAAAAAAGTACGACCACGTCTCCGAATTTCGTAAGAAGCTCAAGTGGCTCCCAATCCGTTTTCGCAGGAATAGTCATATTCTTCACCTTCTTTACTGTGTGCTGTTTGATCCATTAACCCCACCATATCTAAAGGCGTGTTTTAAATTTTTGGGACATTCTCATACCCGAAGTCTGCGCTCTAATAAAAATCTCATTCTAAAAATACCTTCACACTCCTCTTCCTTCGTCACTAATTCCTTCACAGTAACAGCCTGTAGACTATGGAATGATTTGCCTCTAAATGTGAAAAGGGCAAAATCATTAATTACTTTTAAAAAACTTTTAAAATTACATTTTCAAGCCCTCTGAACCTCTACGATAATATGTACGTAGGTATTTATGTATATGTGTGTATGTGTATGTATGTGTATGTATGTGTATGTAGGTGTTAATATGTATATGTATGTATGTATATGTGTGTATATATGTATATGTATTGTTATGTACATGTTTATGTATATATTTTATTAGTATGCATTATAATTACTATTCATAATAATTATATTTATTCACACCCTCAACCCTTTTTTCCTCCCCATTATTTCCTATGCCTTAAGGTTGCCTGGAAGAGATCGCTGTTATAGCGATAAGGTCGCCTATTGTATATTTTATTTAAATAGTGTTTCTCATTGTCATATCATATGGGTGTACAATAAAGAGTGTATCTATCTATCTATCTACCTTTAATAATGAATTGAGTTCTAATTTTATAGCCCATATAGGATAGCCTCGTGATATCTAAATAAGCTAATATATATTTCAGTTTGACAAGAAATATTTCCAATGCACTATTAAGCAGCTGAATATCACAGCAGGGTACTCAAAGGGAACTACAGGAACCGTAGGAACTGTAGGGACCCAGTGTTAAGACATTCTGCTCCCTGCTGAGGAAAATGGAAATGTAATGTAATAATCCATCTTTCCCGAGTGGGAATCGAACTCACAAAACCATCGCGTTTACAGGCAGACGCTAACACAACGGTCTTCTAACATAAATATATTATTAAGCCATATAGTCGGCCATATTCAATATTAACAACAGGATAACATTAAAAATAATTATAGTACAATGTGTTTTATAATTTTATGCGCACACGCAATGCGGCAGAGAAACAATGCGACGCATGAAAAATTTTATAACTACACATGTTATTGTTATGTTTATTAACGATCTGTGTAGGTTAGTTAATTACAGGCAACTAGTTACTGTTGAGGACGGCGCAGAGTTGGCCTGTAAACGAGACGGTTTGTAGGTTCGATTCCCATGAGGGGAAGATGGATTTTTTATTTCCATTTTCGCTCTGGTAACTAGACAAAGCGCGGCGTTGAGTTCCGCTGCTCGATATGCAACGCCTCAAAAAAAAAGTCGGAAGCGAGAAACGGAGTGCCTTAACACTTCCATGGTTCCTGTGGTTCCCTCTGCTTACCGTGATGTGTTCCGGATGGAATGTGACTTTAGTTTACCAGGCGTTAAAAATGAAACTTGTTTAATGTCTTGTTTGTATAACGTTTGAGAATAAATTGTGAAAATTTCAAGCTAAAATATATATTTTAAAGAAAAGTCCCACTGTGTTGTTTCTTGCGCCCGTTCTTCTCAGGTCCTTTTGACATTCATAAAATGAAATATGTTTTCTTATTTTAATTAAAATTATTTGAATTTGAATTTTACTTCAAACGCTTTCCACTAAAATATATTTATATTTCGGTGACATTACGATAAATAGAAACATTTTATTTAAAATTAAACTTAGGTGCACTGTAACACGACTATTTATCCATCATACTTAACTAATACTTAAAGAAAACATATAAAAATTTAAACGCAGTGGGACTCGAACCCGCGCCCTCCTGCGAACCGTGCAGGTGCAGGAGGGCGCGGGTTCGAGTCCCGCTGCGTTCAAATTTTTATATGTTTTCTTTAAGTATTTTTTCTATCCTCAGTGTGGAATAACACTTTAAGAATCACAAAAATACTTAGCTAATGTACAATTTGTTATAGTTCATTATTTTATATTTTTATGGCACTCTGTGTAACTTTAATTGTTATTGAATCTGTACTATAACAGTTCTTCATTATGTTATATGCTATATCTCTCAATTTTATATGGCAATAGAAAATGTTATTAAAATGATAGAAAAATGTTATTAAAAAACGTTTTTAATATACAACTTGTAAACAAACAAAAATTTGAATTAAAATGTAATCATTAAATTTAGAAAGCAAAAGCAAAACGCGGTTGGCCTGACATTGACCGTGACATTTTCAATGTTCGTTATTGACAACTGACATCGATTTCTGTATCGGTCTATTCAGTCAATTAACTGCTAAAGCCTGAATTTCAGTGAAAATCTAACAGAAACGTAAATTATGAAAAACATAATATTTCCATGATTAAATTAAATTATTTATTATAAATTGTAGTGTACAAAAAACTTAAATCTCCATAGAACTCCAGTTTCATTAATTTAACTCAACATGGACGGTAAATGTATTATATTATAATTGCTTCCCATTGAAACAAAAACTAAAAGTTATGTATTAATCAAAATTAATATTAAACTCCAGGATCATCTGCAAAAAAATCAGCATCTTTTGAAACATTAGTGATACAAAATATTGAAAACGTGAACGATTTAAAAGAAAAACTTAACGAAATAATTTCCATTGGTAAAAACTATGAATACGACGTCTCGTCGTGTGTAAAAGCATTATTAAAAAGCAGCGATCAATCCATAGTTCTATTGACTGTACAAGCAATATCAGAGCTGGCAAAATGTGTTATTAAAAGAGAAAATTACGCACAGAAAGATATCATTGAACCTATTCTCTGTATTTTGAACAGAGAAATAACAATAGAAAATGTACAACTAATGAAACAGTGTTGCAGAGCTTTGGGTAACTTGTGCTGCGACTGTGACACTTCAAGACAATTATTACTTGAAAGCGGTGGTGTAGAAGTACTTCATAAAGTATTAAATACCAGTACTACAGACACAATGCCTCTAAGTGAAGTTAAGCTCCTTACATGTAAAACACTTTTAAATTATGCTATCGGAGGTCAAAAATACTCCGATTCGTTGATCAAAGGTAATGTAATTGACTGCGCCAAGCAAATATTGTGTACTGAATCAGAAAAAGAATTTATGGAAGATGATTTAGTTTGCACTGCGGTGTTAATTTTAAGTGTTATAAATGATAATGATGCGGAGTTTGTGTTCGAGCCAGAAGTCAATCTTGCTGTACTCAATGTTTTAAGAGAAACTGCCAATATAGAAGTTTCCGAACTATGCTTGGAACATTTACATAGTCAAGCTGAACATGGTAAATTATTTTTATGATGTTTTATATTATATTAGAAGTATAGTTATATATTGAATAAACATATTGTTAATTTATAATATATGTATATTATTAATATTTCATAAATCAGAGTAAAAATAATTGCTTACATTGAAGTATTAAAGAAAGAAAACCTTACCTGACCTAAATTTTAATACACCAACATTTTTAAATTTATTTATTTAACATTTAAAATTGTACGACTTTAAGCACAATATTATGATTATTTTTCCCTTTTCACAGATTCAGTTAAAACTCTACTAGCAAAAGAGGGAGGTGTCAACTTAGTTTGCCATCGTCTGGAACAATTAATGCAAAGGACTGATTTAGGTGACGTGAACTCGGAGGACAGTGAAATAATGGCCGTCATGAAACAAGCTTGTGATCTTGTTATTATTGTTTTGACTGGAGGTATGTTGAAATTAGTATTATATTTTAAGATAATTTAATATTATTTAGCTAAATTTTGTTTTCAAATAAGTAAATGGGTGAAGAATTTTGATTTTAATCAAATTATACAGTCCTTCATTCTCCATTCTTTATTTTAAGACATTGTCATGCCGCACTAATTTGCCTTACGATTAATTCTTCCACTGATGATGATGTATACAATTTTAGAGAAGAATTAATAATAGAGAAGAAGAAGAAGCAAAGAATAATAAGGCATACTTCTAATAAAGAAAACATTTGCATATTCTTATCATACATATTTCAATTTCAGATGAAGCTATGAACATTCTTTACAACAATGGTGTTGGAGAAGTCTACCTTACTATGGTTAAATGGCTGGACTCGACATGCTACCAGCTTTTGGCCACCGCTGTGCTAGCTATAGGGAACTTTGCGAGACGTGATGATTATTGTACACAAATGATGGAGGATAATATCTTTGATAAATTACTTGGTGTGTTTTTTGATAGAATTTTTTTTTTTTTGGGTTTTTGCAGTGTAGGCAAATGTGATTTAGCAGGATTTGAGCAGGAGTTAATGCTATGTTTTATCTGTATTCTTGATAGTGGAAACATTGATAGTAAATAATTAAAAATCTTAAACATAAAAAACATTTGAAAATAATTAATTAATATATTTTTAAAGTATTAATCCATACTGAAGTTAGAAAAATAATAAAAGAATAACATAACGTAAAATGTTTCTTGAAATATTTTTCTACTCTCAGTGTGGATTAACTCTTTAAAAATCGTAAATGTTCAATAAAAATAGCATTCTCTGTCGCAAAACGATTGCTTCTTTGTAATAATCATTATTTATTTTATTTATTAGGGAAAGAAATAACTCGTATAAAGCATATAAACGCAACTGCAGCGTGAATGAAGAACACATGACGCGGGTTCAAATCCCGGTGCATTCAAATTTTTACGTTTTCTTTAAATAAAATTATTTAATTTTAGTGAAATTCTTGCAGAAACCACAGAGCATATGTTTTTATTTAAAGATTTTTCTAACTATATGAAGCTATAGTCACTAATATATAAATAATCTAATAATATTAACCCCTAATCTCATTCTTTTACAGATATATTCGAACTCTACCACGGTTTCAGTGTCCGTATGCAAAAGGAAGAGGATCAAATCCATCCCATAGACAAATCAACGGTGACAAAGATCCAGCACGCGTCCCTGTCCGCCCTGAGGAACCTCACAGTCCCGCCCAGCAACAAGCGCATAGCGGCGGCCAAAGGGCGGGCGGCGCCCATACTGATTAATGCGTTGCCCGACGTGGAAGATCATCACGTGGCGTATAAACTGTTGGCGGCTTTGCGTATGCTGGTGGATGGACAAGGTTCGATTTTTTTCGTTTGTTTTTTTTTTTTTTTCATTTTTGTTTTCACGCGGTATAAGGCAGGGTACGCAGAGGCAGCTGTGGGAACTTAGTGTTAAGATACTCCCGTTCCCAGCTTTATGCTTTTTCGTAATAATATGTGTAAGCAAGCGGGGCGCGACGCTAAGTACTTACTTAGCGCCGTGCTCCGCTTGCCTAATTGCTAAAATGAAAATAAATTGACTGTCGTGGCGCAGAGGCTTAAACTCTACCTGTAAACGCAATGGTTTATGGATTCGATTCCCATGAGGGGATGATGGATTTTTCTATCCATTATTTTCGCTCTGGAAAGTAGGCAATGCGCAGCTTTGAGTGGCAGCACTCAACACGCGACGACTCGAAAAAGGCGGAAAGCGGGGACTAAGAAAACTAACGGAGTGTCTTAACAGTAGGTTCCCATGGTTCTTGCAGTTCCTTCTGTCTACCCTGCCATGTGCGGGATAAAGCGTGAAGACATAAAAAAGTCTATCCATCTATCTTGTCACGGGAATCGAACCCGCAACCCGTCGCGTTCACCTGTATGTCTGTCGACAGAGGGCGTGGCGCGGCAGCTGGCGCGCAGCGAGGCGGCGCTGCGGGGCGCGGCGCGGTGGGGGCGCGCGGAGCACGCAGGCGCCGCCGGCGAGGCGCCGCGCCTGCTCGCCTGGACGGCGCGGCTGCTGCCCGCCGACTGCCTACGCGACCTTGTGCAGGTCACTTATAAACACTTGTATTTGTCAGGTGTCAACGAAAAAAAAAAGATTTTGTGGTTTTTTAAATGTGGAATTTAACATGATAGAAAAATATTTAAAGAAAATATATAAATTTAAAAAGCATATAATAATTTAGATTAATTAAGAGAGTGCATGAGCAGTTGCCATTAAGCGCAGGCTCAAATTTTTATATGTTTTCTCTAAAAAATATGTTTTAACATATACATAACATAATCTCTTTCAGGTGGAAGGCTGCGTATCGAGCCTGATTAATATGCTCGTGGCGTCGCATTCGGTGATGCAAAACGAAGCCATTTTGGCACTAACTCTCCTCTCCATACATGACAAGCAGACGGAAAAACTCACCTCGCAACTATTAAGCTCGGAAATCGGCAAACACTTGTTCGTACTTATCGAAACAAATTGTGCCAAAATGCCGGTCGAAGTCGCGGAAAATCTTCTAGCTTTTCTGGATATAACGTGCAAAAATAACACTTTACTATGCGAATACAAAGACGCCAAAGTAGACGTTGCGTTGCAAAAATTCTCCGACGCCAGAAACGATCTGAGTAAAGAATTGAAGATATGTATCAATCATATTATTGCTCTTATTGGCGGGAAAAAGGAGTAAGTGACGTTTGACGTTGTTTTTTTTTTTTATTTTTGTGTAAACATATCTTTGGCTATGGCTCTACTGTTTTATGCCATGGTTTATTTTAAATATTTTTTTTGTAGAAAAATATTTTTCTAGTCATATTTAAGTTTTTTTTTTATTTTGAACACTGGCATTTATTTTTTTAGCTGTCATTTTTTTTAAAAAAGTTATCGCACTTACAACTATAATTAAGACCTAACTGTGTCAAATGTACTAATATATTCTCAATTGAATACTATTAACCATGTTTCTTCATAAAAATTAAAACTAATAAATTATTGCACAATGGCTAAATAACTTCTAATTAACATATTTTTTAAAGTAATTTTGACACTTGGCATATATGTGTTATAAATCAAATACTATTTTGTATTAATTTTTATATATATATTTTTTCAATATTATTAATTTATTTGACAAAATCAAATCGATTTAACACTTTTGTGTATTTTATAGAGATTACACAATAATCTCGTGGCGCAAACAAGATAGGTAGTAAATCGAACCCTTCTTCTCTCGATTTTGATTTTTTCGATTTTTTTACTTTTATACAAATTATGTAAACATTTTCTTAAGAAATTAAAGATACAATTTTACTCTAAATGTATCAAATATTTCTACATATTTATTAATTTTAGTAAATATACAAACTATGAATCTGGCTTCTGTAATCTTCGTGCTTTTCACTCGTTCGCTTATTGCTGTGTTAACTTGCTGATAAAGTAAAAGACATTAATTATTAGTTCTTTATCTGGTGGATAAACGACATATTTTGTTGTCACATGTGTCAGATAAAAATATCCAGCACATAAAGACGTTTTTAAACTAACAACCTATATAAAATTAACTCTCAGTGTATTTAAATAGTAGAACGGAGGGACTGGGCACTAGTTGTTTTTATTAAAAGTAGTTAGGTAGTATATTGTGTTAAATAAAAAAGAAATCGAAAACCAACCCCTCAAGAGTTTTGTGTCAATAGTATTGAATTAGATATAAGATTGCATTTAAGTTATATTTTATTTCTTTTTCTGTATATTAAGACAAAACGGTTATAAATGGTTTAAGGCCCCTAATCTTAACTAAAGGGAGCTTGAATCAACAGACTTCATTGGGAAAAGTCCCCAATAAATTATATTAGGCCCCTTACTAATTTTAAAAATATATTTAAGATCCCGATAGTGCACTTAATATTGTAAAGCTTATTTGAAAATTTTGGAACATAGTTCTAGTTAACTAAAATTATATTATAAATTAAAAAGAAAATTGATTAAATCTATAAGATAAACCATATTGACATTAGTCAATGCAATGTTAAAAAATCATTTTTGTTAAAGAAATTGTAATATTAGGCTATTGTATGCAGAACTAAGCTTTCATGATGTTAAAAACTTAAATATATAAAAAAAATTACTACATATTTTGTAAAACTTAATGTACTATCAAAATTTTAAAGTTTATGTAAATTCATCTGAGGGCTGTCGTCAGACAAATGCGGGTTCGATTCCCACTCGGACAAATTAATTATATTCCTTTTTCTTACTCTGTTAACAAGCGTCGTTGAGTTTCTTCACTCAACACGAATTCTCAGAATGCGGAAAGCGGAGAACGGAGTGTCTTAACACTACGTTTCCGCTTACTATAAGCGGGATAGAATAGCAAGCCATTATAAATCATTCCAGTTTATATTTATATACTAGGCACAAAATATCACTTTTTTTTAATAAATTACGCACGTTTTGTATTTTTTTTTAATTGTTAACGCACATTGTGTAGTTATGGACCAACTTTTGACTTGTCGGTATATTGAATGTTGGACTTTTAGGATAGAGAGGTGCAGGTTTAAATCCTGCTACAATTTTTTGCAAAGTAAGCTTAAAATTAAAATTATGTACTATGAAATTATTTTGATTGTTGTTATGGAAATGCCTATGTACTATTAAATACTAAATATACTGACATTAAGTAAGTTTGTTTGTGTCCGCAAATCTCAGGAACTAATGGTTCTAATTAAAAAAAATAAATATTTTTGTCTATTTTTTGACGCTTCCTTTCGCACTTACAATGTGCCATGGCGGCACTAACTAGTTTAAAACTGTTCACTATTTCATAATAGTATAGAACTCTACCTAACTGATAATCACATTGTTTATATATAATGAATATATTTTGATTACTACGTAATAATTGATTACTTCGTAATATTTTGATTACTTAGTAATAAGCGGTCTTGGCTGGTTTGAGGTAAATATGTGAAATTTTAAAATTGTTATAGCACTATATTCCAGCTATTATAAATAAATTACAAATGTGATTTGGTTGTTTTATTCTATTTTTGTTTTATAAAAACGTATACTAGAATGCAAACCCGATTATCCGAATCTTAGTTACACGTTTCCCCGATTATCCGGAATATCAATTTATTTATTGTTATTGAACGAGATTTAGTTGATTCATAGATTATTAAAATTCAAAATCCGTTTTAAAATGTCTCAACACTATTTTCCCATTTTCTTTATATTTTAGGAAATTTATAATAAAAAGAGGATCATTTATATTTCTTGTAAGTCATATAAAAATATCACGCTACGTACATTTTACATATACATAAAGTTTAAAGCATTTTAAGATTTCTAATTGTTATATCAAATCATATTTCGAAGACCAGCATTAGTATGCATACAAATATATATATATATATATATATATATATATATATATATATATATATATATATATATATATATTTGTATGCATACTAATTCTGGTCTTCGAAATATAATTTGATATAACAATTAGAAATCTTAAAATGCTTTAAACTTTATGTATATGTAAAATGTACGTAGCGTGATATTTTTATATGACTTACAAGAAATATAAATGATCCTCTTTTTATTATAAATTTCCTAAAATATAAAGAAAATGGGAAAATAGTGTTGAGACATTTTAAAACGTTTTAAAATTTTATATATATATATATATATATATATATATATATATATATATATATATATATATATATATATATATATATACATATACATATACATATACATATACATATACATATACATATACATATACATATACATATACATATACATATACATATACATATACATATACATATACATATACATATACATATACATATACATATACATATACATATACATATACATATACATATACATATACATATACATATACATATACATATACATATACATATACATATACATATACATATACATATACATATACATATACATATACATATACATATACATATACATATACATATACATATACATATACATATACATATATATATATATATATATATATATATATATATATATATATATATATATAATCTAAACACGAATTTAAAATATTCCATAAGCCATTATTTAAAAAAAATATTAAAACATTTAAAACAAATAACACATCAACAGTAGGCTCTAATCACCCTGCATTATGCAAAATACAACACAAAGAAAAGAGATAGTTCTATATTATATTTAATTTCATGAAGAATAATCTGAAGAATCTTGACTTTCTTCATATTCCTGACTCTCTGCTTGATCTGCACAATTTTCCTCATCATTCGGTGAACGAAGATCTAATGACACTAAACTCTTTGCATCTAAAGGTGCCATATTGAGGCATCCAACATCTGAAATTACATAATAAGAACTATATTAAAACATAAGCAGAGACGGAGAAAACAGGCATTAAGCAACAGAGTGTCTTAACACTAGCTTCCTATGGTACCTGCAGTTCCCTCTGCCTACCCTGCCATATGCGGAATAAAGCGTGAAGACGTCAAAATAAATAATAAAAAAATTTATTGTCTATAAGCAATTTTTTCATTTGACCATGGAAAAAATATATATTATATATATATTAATATATAATATTATAGATAATATATTTATTACTAATAAACAAAATAAATTATTTTTGCGACAGTATTTGTTTGTTTTGTAATTAAATACAAATACCAATATATATAAATTTTCTGTGGGTAAATTAAAAAAATTGCTAAAAATTAGATTTTTGTATGGGAGCCCCCGCTTTAATATTTACATTATCATTATTTAATTATAAGAGGTAATATTCATGTAAATATTTTGTGAAAATTTAAAGCCTAGTCAGCTTCTACTATTTTTAATATTGAGCAAAAAACAAGCTTATTGTATGCCCTTTGAATATTTTATTTTTTATTCTTAGTTTTTGTTGGCAAAGGAAATACAAAGCCTTCTAGCTGTCACAATGTATGAAATACAGATTTAGTAATTGATTTAGGATCTCATTTTACTCTTTGGGTACAAAGTTATAAAAAAAAATCAATGAAAAATTTTACTATCATTATATATACTAAGATTAAAACAAAGAAATAGCAGAAATCCAACTAAAACAAATATTTGATTGAATATTAATTTATAATCTTGATTAAATATTTAAAAAGTCCCATAGCATTACGTGGTAAAAGTAAAATGTTCCATCTGCAAACGCTATTAACATCACATATTGCATATATATCTATATTTCAATACATTACTTTTTATATTAAATTAAATTTTAACAAATATTTTTTATGATTTTAAAAGTTAATCCACACTAAGGATAGAAATAATACTTAAAAGTTAAAGAACACATATAAAAATTTGAACTCACACTTCTTGCAAGCTGTGCATGTGCTCTGACTACTAAGCCATACATTCATTGAACGCCAATGTAATAGGTCTGCTGCATTCAAATTTTCATAAGTCTCTTTAAGTACTATTTCCAAATACTTACACGGACATTTAGCCCTATTCTCCATTCTCATGTACTCCGATATACTGGTCATATCATACTGATGTCCACAAAACTTGTTCTTTACTGGCATTCTAATAGCTTGTTTTGTTATGGGATCAATCTGGAAACAAATATTCATATAATAAATACCTAAAATCAATTTAAATAGTTACATTTAGAAATTTATTCCTATATTAAGCTTCGTGTGATGAAATTAGTATTACTAAATTTTAAATGACCCATTTTTTTCAAAAAAGATGTCGGAACGATAAAAATTTTAGATACAGTAGAAACTCGATTAACCGGACTAATTGTTGTTGTAAGACATTCGGATAATTGAAACTACATAAATATGAATAAAATCGTAAGATAATATTATAATAAAAACATATATGTTCATTAAAAACAAGTAGTACATATTAACGAAAATCATTGTTTATTTAGAAATTTGGCTGAAAATGGCGATAACACTCAAGTTCCGACACGTCCATGCTTGCACAAATACGACTTGTAGGTACATTTAATTCAATTGGCCTGTAGTCCGGATAATCCCGAATACGTATAACTGAGGGCCGGATAATCGATTTTCCACTGTACTTGGTGGTTGTAATCTTTGATGTGCAGAAAATTAACCCTGGTTTTTATTTTAAATAAAATTTATTTTAATTTTGCCAATCTTTTATTGATTTGATTTTAAAGAATATTGATTAGTAAAACAGAACTAAATGCAATTATAGAGTAAAATCTAGCTATTTGTCCATCTGTGTGTCACAGTCACTATTTTTTGTTTAAACATTATTGAATGTAAAAATTCTACTCTAGTATTTTTACAGTAGAAAATGTTTAGCTAAAATAAAATGTTTTTAAATATTTTTCAATACAAATATTACAAAATGGAATTTTTATGTTGTGAATAATTAGGGGCGGGGACGGAGTAAGCAGGGACTAAGTAACGGACTGTCTTAACTCTAGGTTCATATAGTTCCTGCAGTTCCCTCTGCCTACCCTGCCATGAGCGGGATAAAGCGTGAAGCTATAAGAATAATTGTAATGTTATTTTTAAACCACTTACTTGAGTATTGATTGTTTGTATAATTTCTATATCTGGATCTTCAGATCTAGGTGCTGGAAAAAAATTATTAATCAATATTACACATTATATTACAGTATAATTTCCCTAGGATGTGAACAGAAGAAGAAAAATGAATAATTTATTATCTCAATAAACATGCAATAGCAAGTAATGGCAATAATAAGTAGGCTATAAGGATATGATTATTACATTTGGAGATAAAGTACCCTATAAATTATAAGAAACATGTAAAATGTGCTGTAATTTTATTTTAATGAAAGGGTAAATAAATATTACTGTAATATTTCAAAAATAAATAAATACATGCTGCTTGATGACTTTTAATCTTATCCATAAAACTCTTCATATAAGTATGATTATTATGATTTAGCTTCTTGCCCCATTGTGAAACTTGAGCTTCAAATTCTTCGTAATTACAAATATCGTCATTTTGCTGTTAAAATACATTAAAATTGTTAATAATGTGAAAAGTGTAAATAAATAAGCAAAACGAGTTGTGTTACAAAACATCTTACCTACATCAATAAAATTTTTAACTTTTTCTAAATTTGACAACTTATCCAAATAACAGTAATTTTGCACGCATGTCTTCAATTTATTAATTTCATTAGTCTTTTCTTTGTCATCTAAATATTTTAAAACATAATCGGCGCTATTACAAAGGCTATCAACACACTGTTTTCGTAAAATTGGAAGCTCCTGATCCATTCTTTTTATAATATTTACACGTATTTAGGAGGATATACGGTATATTAATAGCAAATATTGATTTTAATATATAATATTATATTACATATACTTAAATTATTAAAACTCAAAAGTATCAAATAATTTTCATTTTTGACTGAAACCATACATGAAACATGAAACAAATATATATAATGTACTCTGTGCATGAAACTTTGATTATTTGAATTTAATTTGACAACTACTTGTTCGCTTCGTGGCAACAGATAACATATATTATAGAGCATAAAGTAACACATTACAAAATATAGTTTTTTACTTTTTCTGTAATTTTAAATATTCTTTAAATAAGTTAACGGTTATTATTGTTTTGATATTAAAGTCATATACAATACAACAGCTCGAGTAAAACAAATTTTATTATTTTTTTTTGCTTTTTTTTTTTTTTTTAAATATTTTGCTCTACAGACACATGGTCCGTACCCTTTTTTAACTTACACTATATGTTCTTATTACAAATATTGATTATATTAATACATAGAATTAATATTTATCATAATGAACATCTATTATAAACTTTACATTTTTTTTTATATTTAATATTACTTAGAACTAAGGCTATGACTGATAAGCGAATTACACAAGTTTATATGTTTTATCCTTTTAAATAAAATTAATTTTTATAATAAATTAAGGTCACTTGATAGTGTTACACAATAATGACAAAAAAAATAAGCTTTGATGCGACTTATATCATAAATATTAGGGCATGTCCGCTATAATTGAAGTTGTGACCGCTGCGTTCCTGTCTTTCATGGCCATCTTCAAGTTGTACTCCACAATGCTTTTAGTTGTTGCACCCATCGCATTACGAATTAGTCTCATGACTGCATCGTCTTTGCCCTCGCTATAGTAGGTGCAGCTGTTGGTGTGTCGCGATATTGCTACGACCGCATGACTCGGTCTCGCTGGTCAGACCTTGAGCCTCATGAATCGTCAGGAACTTCGAACCTGTTTGTTCTCCCCATCCTTGGCTAATCAGAGATTCTTTTTCTTCTTGTGTGTAAGTCAGGTATAGGCTGTTTTTAAGATCCCCGGACATTGGCGTCAGCTTGATGTTTTTTGTAGAAAGGGAATGTATTGCCCTTTTTGAAGAGTATATGCCAGGATATACTTCTCGTAAAGCGTAGGCAACGTCCATGGGACTTCTATAAGAACACAACAGCTTCTCACTTATGCTGAGAATTCGTGACGGTCTTCGGTAAAACATTTCAAAAAGGTTATCTCGATCTATATAGGGTAGTTGGTTTAGGTCTCCTATTAAAAGTACTTCTTACTACTACTTCGTCAGCCTCTGAGTATATGCTTGCCAGTACTATTGAACCAAAGTGGTTCATAAGGGCCTCGTCGACTATCAGACGATTGCACTTTTGTGATCCTCCTTGTGCACCGTTCACCAGTATTGACGCCATAGTGCGGATTTTACTTTGAACCAAATTCCCTATACGTTTCGACAACCTGTCTCTAAGTTCATTAGCTGCTTCTGTAGTACTAGTGACGACTATATCTTTTTCTAAATTAAATTCCTTGACTATCCAAGATGTTTTGCCACATCCAGGAACACCATCGATCCATTTTATCTTGGGGACCTTCCACGGACGCTGATATGCGGAGTCCAGAGTGCTATCTAGATATTTAGCTCTTTCAAGCATTCTACCCTCCAGCATTATCCGCGTGCACTTAGCGGTAACTACTATAGGATCATTGGCAGATGTGTCAAACTTGAGGTATTGTACTGGTTTCCTCTTCATTCAGTTCGACAAAACTAGATGTTGCACTGTATGCTGCCATATAGTTACCCTTCATAATTCCCGTGATGATCTGGCCGTTACTGTTATCATATATGGCGGCTTCTGCTTCCTTTAGTTTTACTCCCAGTATAGAGTACCCACCTCGAAAAGCAAGCATAATATCCTCGCACGTCCGTAACTTAACTTGCATTGTGGCCTTTAAGACGGCAAGAAATTCAAGAACAGCGTTTTTATAGTGGTCATTCTGTTCTCGTATTTGTACTAGGTTTGGTGGTTCTACCTGTTCCATTGCTGCCTTTGTTGGTTTTAATCGGGTTTTTACTGGTGAACTTCTCCACTGCTGTCGCTTGCTCATTTTGCGCTGGAAGTTTCTTTCGACCCAATAGGCTCCCTATAATAGTCCTGAAGGAGCTACACATGGATCTTGCCGCTAGTTGTTTCTTCATCAAGTCTGGACTATTATCTTGAGCTTCTACCGCCATTCGTTGAACGCGTTCTGAGCCACTTTGTGGTTGTACAAAGCAATGGTAAGGAATCCGTTTGGACGCTTAAATGAGCAGGCTTAAGATAGCTAAGGTCTTCCCCTCGGTCCTCATATACTATAACCTCATGTTGTTTGGAAGCCTTTATACAACCCAGTCGGTCTGCTACTTCCCCTCTCTCGTACTCAACCACCATGGCACCATGGCATTCTTTTTTGCTTTATAATCTTCATAATTTTGGATGTTAATGTACATACCACACCATAGAAGACATATCTCTATACAATCTAAATGTCGTTGACGATGTAAAGAATTTCTCTATTAGTCCATTCAAAGTTTCATATTTCCAAAATAAAAAGAGAATTAAATTTAATTGGCAAAATTCAAGTTAAATTTCTCCATTTATAAAACCATATCTTAAATTTGAACTAAATGTAGAATATTTTCAAGTATTTTCGCTTCCCTCACTATTGCTATACAGATCATATATTTGCAATTTTACAATGATATCGATATAAGCTAAAAAACTATATCGATATGAGCTAAAAAGATACATGGAAAATGCATTTTTTTTTTGCTTTTTTATTTATATTTGTGAGTGAATAAATAAATGAACTAAATGTGAACGTTTCGTGACACACTCTTATTCTAGAGTATTGTGATATATTACTTCGATATAAAAGTTGCAAAGAAAAAGTTATTATTTTAATAATTTTATTCAAAATTTTAAACGTAGTTCGAAAATTAGATTTAAATTATACTCTACAAAAATGTATAAAAAATTAAAGCCTTTATTTTATACCTTCGTTTGTTAGTGATGTGTTAAAATATAAATTAATTATTAATAAAATAAAATATAAATTTTAATAAAAAAAATGAAACAATATTAAAGTGTAATAACATTATATTTATTTAAAAAATACAACATTTGGATAAATGGTTACAATATATCATAATTATGATAATGGAATAAATTATAATACCTTAATGACAATAATCATTTTTTATACATATATATATATATATATATATATATATATATATATATATATATATATATATATATATATATATATATATATATATATATATATATATATATATATATATATATATATATATATGTGTGTGTGTGTGTGTGTGTATCTACACGGTGACCCCGACGTGTCCCAGCGCGGCGGACAGCTGCTTGAGGTGCGCGCGCAGCGCCGCCGGCGGGAGGCCGCGCCGGGTCGCGATCACTTTGAACGCGTTCAAGTACTCCAGCTCGGAGAACTGCGGGCCTTTCTCCTTTACCGATGCTATTATTTCCTGGTGATATATTTCGAAGTTATTTGATGGTTATTTTTCATAGAAAAGTACTGTAGAATGAGGTCATATCTTTGTATAAAGATGTAATCTTAGGTTATATTAATATTTTGTAATGTTAGTAGATTTAAAAAATATATTATTATAATCTAATTAAAAACATGTAAACCAATGAAGACGAAATAATGACTGAGGAGGGAATGGTGAAAAAGATAGAAGAGAAGCAAAAGTGAGTGGTAGGAGAGGTAAGGGGAGACCTCGGTTGAATTTCGAAAACACAGTATCGAAGATACTGGAGGAAGGTCGCGTAAAAAGCATGAAGACTCCCCGGAGAGCATGCATGAAGAGGTTAATGACAGTGGACGAGGCGGAAGAGGTATGCAGGGACCGCAGCGTTTGGCGCTCCGTTCTCTCTGACTACCCCGCTAGGGATAAGGCGTGTAGAAAAAAAGATGTGTTTGATGGTCATTCACAGATGAACGTTCTAAACTGACGTCATAGACCTGTATAAATGTTTTCTTTCGTTATATAAATATTTTATAGTGCTAAGTAACTTAATTAAGAAGTTTTTTTTAGCTTCATGCTTTATCCCACACATAGCAGGGTAGGCAGAGGGAACTGCAGGAACCATAGCAACCTAGTGTTGAAACACTCCATTGCTTAGTCCTAGTCCCGTCCCCACTTCCTACCTTCTCCAGCAACGCGTGTGGTATTCAGTAGTTAATACTATAATTTATATAAGCAATGCTTACTTCAGGTGAACAAGCCAACAAATGTAGATACGCGTGCGCGCCGTGCAGCCCGTCGTGGGGGAGTGACAGCGCCGCCAGGCAGTGGCGCAGCGCCGCGAGGCGGGCCGCCTCCGCCCCGCCCCCGGGCGAGGCCACGCCCACCGCCGCGGCCCCGCCCCCCGCGCTCTGCCAGCGCCACACCACCGCGGACGACATCATCTCGCCGATACCGCACATTATGTACTGTTGAGGAAATGGAATGTTAGTATTTTATGAAAATATGATAATTAAAAAACATGGCTGTCATCAAAGTATATATCACAAATCAAAATTAGTCACACTAATCAAATTGTTAAAACGGTACACACTATGTCATTCCACAACAAAGTCACTATAATGATATCAGGACACATGTCAAGGACACTGAGCCAGAGCTGACTGAACCTTCTAAGTTCCATATGATATACCACATACACGCCCTATCAAAATGTAATCCACGTCATGGTCAGTCAACGTCACATGTCTCACAACTCGTCAAATCGCACCATGTTAAAGTCACCCTCATTTCCAAGACGTCATCGCGTCACGCGTCAGACGTCACAATCTCACACTATCCTGAGATCGCTTAGTCACATTTCATATAACTTGTTCAGTATATTGCAACACACAGTGGCATGTTATTTAAAATGTCGTCATTTTTCACCTAATCTTTTAATTAATGTTAGTCATAAGTTTAAAATATTAGATCACTTTTGTCTCTAACATCGTTCAAGTAATCACCATTTTAGTTAAGACTTAGATTATAATTTTTTATGTGAATAATTTCAAAGCATTATTTCTTTTAATCCTCCGCTACCACCTTACTTAATTAAATCGCACGTCACGTCACATTCACCTCGCATCACACGTCACGTCATACTCACGTCACATCACGTCACGCGTCATATATCACACCTCACATCACATGTCACGTCACATCACACTTGACGTTACACGCTACGTCATACGTCACGTGTCACGTCACGTCACGGGTGACGTCACTCACGTGGCGCGCGTGCGGCGCGAGCAGCGCGGCGGCCCGCTCGTGGAAGGCGAGCAGGCGGTGCGCGAGGCGGGAGGCGCCGGCCGCCTGCTCGCCGTCGCCGCGCTCCTCCTGCCCCAGGTAGTGGAAGCACTCGATGCGCATCTGAGGGGAAGTCATAATTATATGCGTATTATAAAATAGAATCAGGCTTCCCAGTCGGAGAAGATGGATTTTTCTATTTTCCATTTTCTTCGCTATGGCATCTAAGGCAAAGCGCGGCGTTGAGTTCCGCCACTCAACACGCAATGCCTCGAAAACGGCGGAAAGTGGGGACGGAGTATGCAGGGACTAAATAACGCAGTGTCTTAACACTAGGTTCTTATGGTTCCTGCAGTTCCCTCTGCCTACCCTGCTGCATGTGCGGGATAAAGCGTGAAGCTAAAAAAAAAAAGAAAAAAAGAATCATGCAAATCATTTACTTCGCAGAAGTCCTTCCTAAATAAGAAAGGAAAAGGAATCATTTACTTCGCAGAAGTCCTTCCTAAATAAGAAAGGAATTTATATGTAGCTACTTCCGCTATGTAGTCTGGTTAAAGAGTACAGTAACGGTGTAGTTATGCTTCCTTATTATCTGCCTGTAAACGCGACGGTCTGTGAATTCGATTCCCGTGAAGGGAAGATGGATTTTTACATTCTAATTTTCTTCGCTCTGGCAACTAGGCATAGTGCGGCGTTGAGTTTCGCTACTCAATACGCGATGCCTCGAAAAAGGTAGAAAGCACGGACGGAGATAGCAGGGACTAATCAACGGAGTGTCTTAACACTACGTTCCTATAGTTTTTACGGTTCCCTCTGCCTACCCTGGCATGTGCGGAATAAAGCTAAAAAAATTGTATTATACAATTATAAACAATACCTATGATATAAATATATGCTTTATATATTTATAATCTATACCTCCAAATGTAAGAACAAAAGGCATTTGTGTGATATTTCATCGAATATGGCGGCCGCGGCGTCGATGTCGTTGAGGAACTTCTCCGACAGCTTCAGCCCTCCGCCGGAGGGCGACGGAGAACTCACGATGGAGGGAATCGTCTTTATATTTGTGCTCAACCAGTTCTGAAAGAACAAATAAAAAAACCTTAATGATAATGGAGAAAATGGTGAAACAATTGGTCTACAAAGTTCAGGTGAATTTGCAATTAACTACATTAATATCGTTAACTTAATACAAAATGGCCACAAAAGCCAAACAAATATATATAAAAGTAAAAAGTATTATTTCCAAAAGCTTTCAATTAGTTGAAAATCCTTTCAAGTAAATATATTTTGTCGTTTCACATCACAACTAAGCAACCAACTGCCATGTTTGTAATTTAGGCAACTAAACGGGAAGTCCCTTTAACTTTATTTTTTTAATTTAAAGCTGTTAAAGGGCGGAGTTAAACTCTGCCTCGCAATACCTCCTAAGGTGAAAAGCAAGGATCAAAACGTCCATACCATACTTTCGTACACATACATTTACCATACTTACAAATGTACTCACCATACTTTCGCACAACAAGGCGAGGTCCACCAGAGTGTTGATGTCGGCGACTATCTCCCGTTTCGACACCTCTCCGTCCCCGAGGCTAGTGCCCAGAGTCTCCGCCTCTCGCTCGTATGACTGTTTTAATTCCTATAAAGTTTAATATTCATTTATTTTATTTTGTTGTAAATAGGCAATTATTTGTTATTTTTTTTCATGTCGCTAAAGTAGGTACTTTTATATCATTTATTTTTTATAAGTATGTTATGCAATGCATAAATGAAGATTATTTGCCAAAAGATTCCAGGTTCGAATCCTGATAGGGTCGCCATATAATCGAAGAGAATTCGCGGTGTTAATGGAAACAATTTCTCATTTATTACTGTCCTCCTTTGAGATATGCGTCAAGTATAAATACCTATATAAATCTAAAATACATGTCTAAAAAATAAAATAAAATCTAACGTATATAAAAAATATATCAACTATGTACACAAAAAACACAATATATGTCAAAAAACATCAAAAAGAAATAACAACAACAACAACCTGAGGCGAGAACACCGCGTGCTCGACGGCTGCGCGGTAGTTGGGCAGCGACTGCAGGAACCGCACTATGTCGTCGTCGGCGAGCCAGCGGGCGGCGCGCGCGGGGGCGGGCGGCGCCAGGCGGGCGTGGGCGGCGCGCGCCTGCGTGGCCAGGGCGCCGAGTGCCGCCGTCACGGCGCCCAGGGCGGCGGCGCCCCCGCACGCGCCGCAGCGCCGCGCCGCCCTGGCGCACGCTTCGACGGCGCCCCACGCCTCTACGCAGCACGCGAATACTGGACGTCCGTTACTAGAGAGCATATATAGTATTGGAATGTTTAACTTGTTGATACAATTTCTGGCATAATATAATGCCTTATTTTATATGAATATTAATATGATCTGGATCCGGCTTGAACTAGTAATATTTACAACGGCTTTATTTCATAAACGATATATATAGGTACCTAAAGACTAGTTACTTACTTATTATTTTTAAAACGCTTGCTAATGTGTGTGTTATATACTATATCTATAATATACCTATTAGTTTAGTAAGACCGTTGACCTTGTGGCGGATTACACTTTTATTACAATTTTAAATTTATAACCCTTAAGTGTGTTATAGTTAAGAGTTCTATAATAAGGTTTTCGATTATCGAGATTTTAACACATTTTAAATAAAACAACGTAATCGGATTATTCGCGTATATTATAATTACGAATAATATAAAATGAAATATAAAAAAATGGTTGCATGTAAAGTGGGTTTTACGGGCGAAAATTTTACGTGACAACATCTTTTTCTCGGTAGAATATTTATTGATATGATTAATAATTATAGTATAAATTGCACAAATTTTAACTATAGAAAATATATTTTGTTTACTAAAACATTGTACATGTGTTAAGTGATACGCGGGGCGGACCGATCATAGTTCGGTGACAGTTGACACATCGTTACGTTACCATTTTCATATTTGACTCCGAGCCGCACAACCTAATTTAAAACGTTGTCACGTCAAAAACAGTATCACACCTATCCAAATCACGATATACCAAAAAAAAAATGCGACTCCACTTAAGTGTAGTCAGCGCCTCACCCGCCGGCGGCGGCGCGCTCCCTCCAGGCGGGCTGCGCGCGCGCCGCCGCGTCGATGTGCGCGCGCGCGGCCGCCGCCAGCCGCTCGCTCTCGCCCCAGCGCACGTAGTCCGACACGAAGGCGCGCAGCGAACACTCCACGCTGCACACATTATACATTCGAATTCAAATAGTTTTATTCATAATAAGACTATATGATTTGTTTTTTGATTGTGAAATAATTTTGTTTAATTTACCAACGGTTCGCTAAAGTTAATGCGTCAGACCTGAGATAAACCGGCGTTGGAAACTTAGCGGACTTTGTTTATTATTTTTTTCTTTTTTTTTTAAGTTTGCCATAAATTAAAAATTAGCAATTTTCATAAGTGACAATGTTACTCTTGAAATAGATAGAGCCAGTAGTCAAATGTTTAGATGGGAAGAAGATGCGGTTTCTAAACCCGACATGTTCCAATTTTTTCAAATATATATTAAAAAGAAATGATTATTTATACAGATTACGAGTTAGATTTATGTATTTCCATTATCTTCGCTCAGGCAACTAGGCAACAAAACGCGACGTTGAATTCCGCCATTCAACTCGCAATACTTCGAAAAAGTTTATTAAGAAAAACAATTTCATTAAATTGACTGGAACTTTAGAACGTAAACAAAGTTTAACGTATTATACATTTAAATAAAAATAACATTACAAACTCACCTGGGCCTCTCCAAGCTCGCGCACAACGCGTGCAGCGCGGGCAACGCCGCGTGCAGGAGTGCCGGGCGCGGCGTGCACACCAGCGGGTAGCGGTGACGTCGGGACGTCGCCGCGCCGCTCGCACTCGGCGGGGCGGCCGCTGCAACAGAGCGAGATAGATGCATGCGCTGGTTAGTTGTAAAGGCGAAAGTGCGTGCGAGATAGATATATGCGTTGATAAGTTGTAGAGTCGCAAAAGGGAGCGAGAAAGATGCATGCGCTGATTTATTGTAAAGACGAAAGTGCACTGAATTACTGTAAAGGTAAAAGTGCGAGCGAAATAGATGCATGCGATGATTAGTTATAGAGGGGAAAGTGCGAGCGAGATAGGTGGATACGTTAGTTAATTGTAGAGCCGCAAGTGCGAGTGAGACAAATGTATGTGGTGGTTATTTGTATAGGTGAAAGTGCGAGCGAGCTAGATAGATTGCTAAGTGACATGTGAGCGAGACAGAAGATATCACGTGACTTTCACAATGAGATCGAGACGGAAGGTGCCCCGTCACAAGCACAGTAAAGAGTGAACGAGACATCAGCACGAGGACCGTCGTGGCGTAGCGTTTGCTAATGAACACGTTTTGTGAGTTCAACTCCCACTTGTAAAAGATAATTTATTTCCATTATCTTCGCTCAGGCAACTAAGCAAAGCGCGGCGTTGAGTTCAGCCACTCAACACACAATGCCTTCAAAAAGGCGGAAAGCAGAGTAAGCAGAAGTATCATCGTTTTGTAACTTACTGTGTAGATAAGACCACAAAAAGAAAAAAAAAAAATAAAAAAAAAACATGCCAAGTAAGCATCTCAACCCTAATCTCCCACGAAACTCACGCGCGAGCTTGAACAGCTTGTCCCTGCGGCGCTGCGGGCGCCGCTTGGCGAAGTAGTCGGCGAGGCGCAGGTCGGGCGGCGCGTGGGCGGCGCGCGGCGCGCACGCGCTCACGCTGTCGATCTGCAGGTACTCGGTCAGCAGCAGCTGCATCTGAGAATGGAGAAGAAGCTACTGCGTCTACAGACCGGGCAGTGGAGAAGTTACATACGAAAGGAAGACAATAAGGCAAGTGTAATACGGTTGAATTTTAAGAGAGTGTAGGTTACATATTTCAAGTCGTAAGTATCAGTGTTGTAACGAATCGTTAATTTGTAAACATTTGGCAAATTTAAAAAAAAAATGTACGTGTCGTGTTATATCACGTAGCAAACTTACTATATGTCGTTACAATGATATATATGTAATGTCATATATCAGGTCATTTTAGTATTTATAAATTGTAAAAAATGGAGAACGTATTTTTATTTTGAATAAATTATTTGACTTTGACTTCATACCAATAAAGTACAATAAGGCAACGGTCAAATTTGAAGAGAGTGCTGAAGAAAAATAACGGAAGCTAAAAAAAATAACGGAATTACAATAAGGCTATAGAGTAGTGTACGAGACACTCTTCTCTCCGTTCCGTTGAATTTGAAACTTTTCGTGTTAAACGACGGTAGATTTATAATAAACACGGTGATCAGTATTGGGGTCCCACAAGGGTCTATTCTTGGTCCATTCCTATTTCTAATCTATATAAATGATCTGCCTCATTTAGTTGGAAGGGACCATGAGATAGTATTGTTTGCTGATGATACTTCATTGATTTTTAAAATGAAAAGACGACTAAACGTATATGACGATGTAAACAATGCTCTCTCAAAAATAGTTCATTGGTTTAGTGTTAATAACTTACTACGAATAGTAAAAAAACTAAATGTGTATTAAATATTTTTATGATTTTTAAAGTGTTAGTCCACACTGAGGATAGAAAAAATACTTAAAGAAAACATATAAAAATTTGAACGCAGCGGGACTCGAACCCGCGCCTGTAAATGTGTATTATTCATAACACCAAATACAAAAACTGTTAAAGCCAATGTACTTTTGAGTGGTGAAACTGTGGAACCCGTCGATTCTACAGTATTTCTAGGTATCACCAATGACTCTAAATCACAGTGGGATCCTCATATTGATGGATTGGCGAATATGCTCAGCTCAGCAGTGTTTGCTGTCAAAAAAATTAGATTGTTAACTGATGTGGATACGGCTCGCCTTGTTTACTTTAGTTACTTTCATAGCATTATGTCGTATGGCATTTTGCTTTGGGGTAATGCAGCCTCTATTAATTCCATCTTTGTTCTGCAGACGCGGGCTATTCGCGCAATCTATAATCTAAATCCAAAAGATTCCTTAAAACAAAAATTTAAGGAAATAAATATAATGACCGTTGCATCACAGTATATCTTTGATAATTTAATGTATGTAAAAAAAAATATTAAGATTTTACCAAAATTGGTGATGTACACAATATTAATACAAGAAACAGGCATAAACTTACCGCGCCTGTAACTAGACTAAATCGCATCCGCAATTCTTTTATGGGACAGTCTGTATGCTTCTACAATAGGATCCCAGAAAACGTCCAAGATTGTTCTATATCACAATTTAAAAAGTTGTGAAACGACGTTTGTGTGTTAAAGGTTATTACCATATTAATGATTTCATAAATGGTAACACGCCTTGGGAATGAAATGCTCGCTCCAGTCTAGTTCAAGAGTATCGTTGTACAGGCAGGCTGAGGCATTAACTTTAGCGAACCGGTGGTAAATTAAATTAATTATTTAACGTTCAAAAAATGATGAAAGTTTGTACTTCTTATTTTGAATAAAATTGTTTTGACTTTGACTTTGATTTAAGAGAATAAATTATGATAAGAGGATAAAAGGACGAAATTTCTTGCACTCTACACAAAAAATATAAAAAAATACATAGTAATATATTTAAAAAAAAAAAACTACATACAACTTGCTGTACAGCGCTCCAGTAGTGCTGTTCCGTGTGAAGACACTGCTCCGATATGCGGTGCTTTTGTAACGCCGCCTTCCACAGTTGTAATAATCTGTGACAAATTAAAAAATCATATTTAAAATTGATTTTTTTTTTCATTTAGGCATTTCCCGCAATTTCACGGTTCCCATACAAATACACACAAACACACACACACACACACATAAGAACACACACACACACACACACACACACACACAAACACACATTCCCAGCTTTTGCCCCACAACACCTACCTCTTGTTCCTCATGCCACACGCTTTAAACTCCTCAGTGAGGCAACTGACGAGTCTCGCTAACGGTCTACCAGACTCTTCATCTTCTCTGTTATTCTCTATTATCTCTATATCTTCTTCGCCCTCTTCAGTATCTACTTCGATGTCAACGTCGTTTATGATACGACGAGAAACAGAATCTATTACTTCGAGAAGTTCATTTTGTATCTGAACTTTAAATTTCTGTAAAAAATAAATAAAAATAATTACGACTGTGGTATTAAACATAGAGCGTATATACATATATATATATATATATATATATATATATATATATATATATATATATATATATATATATATATATATATATATATATATATATACATATACATATACATATACATATACATATACATATACATATACATATACATATACATATACATATACATATACATATACATATACATATACATATACATATACATATACATATACATATACATATACATATACATATACATATACATATACATATACATATACATATACATATACATATACATATACATATACATATACATATACATATACATATACATATACATATACATATACATATACATATACATATACATATACATATACTATACATATACATATACATATACATATACATATACATATACATATACATATACATATACATATACATATACATATACATATACATATATATATATATATATATATATATATATATATATATATATATATATATATATATATATATATATATATATATATATATATATATATGTAATGACATAATATATCATTTTATTATTTTAAATTTACCTCACATATATTGTCTGTGGCAGATGAAGCGCATTTGACAAATAGTAATTAATGGTGGATGTTAGAATGTATTGTTAAAAGTAATATTATAACATCTTATAGAAAGATAAACATAAAGATTCTTGAGGATTCGATATTAGTAAACTTTAAATGTCGTTTCTTTGTATTTTCAGAGAAACAATTTGTGGTTTATTTAGAAAATCCTCACCAATATCTTATAAAACGACATTTTTGTTAACAAAAAAATATGAACAGGCTGCAATTTGAGTTTACGATGACAGCGTCCGATGACGGCAAGTCTAATGTGTTAGCTATTACATCAATTACTACTGAAGAAGGAAAATGTTACGTTTTACCTGAAGATTTAAAACCAGTGAGTCATCATTCAAATATTGTAAGAATGAGCTCTTTTTCAAAAATAAAAAACAGCATAAAGAAAAGACATCAAACTAGAAAAATATGGATAAAGTTAGATGATGATCAAAAGAAAACATATCTAGATGAGGAAGGTAATTTGCAATTTTTAAATCAATATTTGGAAGAAACGAACCCAAAGATAGCAAAAGGCAGGGATGACAACTTACAACACCATCCTGGAAAAATTAATAGAAACCACGATAAAGAATGAAAGTCAACATAATTTAAAGAATATTTCAGAGAAATTTATTATAGAAAAATCAACTTTTATCATGAATACATACCAAGAAGCGCAATTATCTTAGACCCATTACATAATTTATTAAGAAAAAATCAAAAGTTTGTGTGGTCAGAAAAATGTGAAGAATCGTTTAATCAAATAAAAAGATATTTATGTTCTCAACCTGTGCTAGAAATATACGACAAAGATTTACCAATAAAAATTTTTACTGATGCATCTTCAGAGGGTGTTGGGGCAATATTAAAACAGACACAACTTGACGGTAAAGATAAACCAGTGGCATATTTCTCAAAAAAACTGAACGAATCTCAAAAACAAAAGAAGGCTATATACTTAGAATGTTTTGCTATGAAAGAAGCTGTTAAATATTGGCAGCATTGGCTCATTGGAAAACAATTCACTATTTATTCAGATCACAAACCTCTAGAAAACATGAATATTAAATGTAGAACAGATGAAGATTTGGGTGACCTTACATATTATCTATCTCAATATGATTTTACTGTAAAATATATCCCTGGTAAAGACAATTTAGAAGCTGATTGCTTGAGCCGCAACCCAGTATTAGAATCAGAAGATAATAAAGAAGAACTATTGAAAACAGTTAATTTAATACAAATAAAAGATATAATTGAAGACCAAGAAAATAATGAAAGCATAAAAGAAAACAAACAAAGCCTGATACACAAAAATAAAATCTATTATAAAAAAACAAAGAAAGATGAAAAGATTATACTCTCAGAAGAATTTAGTAAAGAACTTATAAAAAAGGTTCATACAGATTTATGTCATATTGGTATCAGACAATTACAGAAGAAAATAAGTCCAATATACACAGCTAAAAACCTAACAAAAATATCATAAATAGTTGCAAAACATGTGAAATATGCATAAAAAACAAATCAAGACGTCAAGGAAAATTTGGATTAATGTCACAACTCGGACCAGCAACAAAACCATTTGAGATAATGTCAATGGATACTATCGGTGGCTTTGGAGGCTCTAGGTCAACAAAAAAATACCTACACTTATTAGTAGACCACTACACTAGATATGCATTTATTGCGACTTCAAAAACACAAAATTCAAGTGATTTTATAAAATTAATAAAAAGAGTACTAGAGACAGACGAGATTGGATTAATTCTGACAGATCAATATCCGGGCATCAATTCAAGAGAATTTAAGCAATATTTGCAGGAAAACAACATCACACTAATATTTACAGCTGTGAATACTCCATTCTCGAACGGATTAAACGAACGATTAAATCAAACAATAGTAAACAAAATAAGATGTAAAATAAATGAGAAAAGTAATAAGAAAACATGGACAACATTAGCAAGAGAATGCATACAGAAATATAATGAAACAGAACATTCTGTCACAGGGTTTGCGCCAAAATATTTACTAGATGGTACAAATGTCAGTATTCTACCAAATGAAATAAAAACAATTAAAAAGGAAAACGAGTGGATTGCTGATAGAAAGATAGCATTAGAGAATACAATAAAATCCCACAACTACAATAAGAAAATATTTGACAGAAATAGAAAAGTTTTAGAGTTGAATATAGGAGACAGTGTATATATAGAAAACGGAAATAAACTAAATAGGAAAAAATTAGACGAGCTACTAATAGGCCCTTTTAAGATAATAGACAAAATATCAAACTCTATTTATAAGATTGACACGGGCAATAGAAAAACAGAATCATCTTTATTCCATATAACAAAATTAAAACCTGTAACGACAGAAGAAGAAGACGAAATAGAAGAAAAGGATTATGATGATAACTTATGAGTACTTATGTAGACATATCATTGAGAATTTTCTCTCTTAGGGGGGGAGATGTAATGACATAATATATCATTTTATTATTTTAAATTTACCTCACATATATTGTCTGTGGCAGATGAAGCGCATTTGACAAATAGTAATTAATGGTGGATGTTAGAATGTATTGTTAAAAGTAATATTATAACATCTTATAGAAAGATAAACATAAAGATTCTTGAGGATTCGATATTAGTAAACTTTAAATGTCGTTTCTTTGTATTTTCAGAGAAACAATTTGTGGTTTATTTAGAAAATCCTCACCAATATCTTATAAAACGACATTTTTGTTAACAAAAAAATATGAACAGGCTGCAATTTGAGTTTACGATGACAGCGTCCGATGACGGCAAGTCTAATGTGTTAGCTATTACATCAATTACTACTGAAGAAGGAAAATGTTACGTTTTACCTGAAGATTTAAAACCAGTGAGTCATCATTCAATATTGTAAGAATGAGCTCTTTTTCAAAAATAAAAAACAGCATAAAGAAAAGACATCAAACTAGAAAAATATGGATAAAGTTAGATGATGATCAAAAGAAAACATATCTAGATGAGGAAGGTAATTTGCAATTTTTAAATCAATATTTGGAAGAAACGAACCCAAAGATAGCAAAAGGCAGGGATGACAACTTACAACACATCCTGGAAAAATTAATAGAAACCACGATAAAGAATGAAAGTCAACATAATTTAAAGAATATTTCAGAGAAATTTATTATAGAAAAATCAACTTTTATCATGAATACATACCAAGAAGCGCAATTATCTTAGACCCATTACATAATTTATTAAGAAAAAATCAAAAGTTTGTGTGGTCAGAAAAATGTGAAGAATCGTTTAATCAAATAAAAAGATATTTATGTTCTCAACCTGTGCTAGAAATATACGACAAAGATTTACCAATAAAAATTTTTACTGATGCATCTTCAGAGGGTGTTGGGGCAATATTAAAACAGACACAACTTGACGGTAAAGATAAACCAGTGGCATATTTCTCAAAAAAACTGAACGAATCTCAAAAACAAAAGAAGGCTATATACTTAGAATGTTTTGCTATGAAAGAAGCTGTTAAATATTGGCAGCATTGGCTCATTGGAAAACAATTCACTATTTATTCAGATCACAAACCTCTAGAAAACATGAATATTAAATGTAGAACAGATGAAGATTTGGGTGACCTTACATATTATCTATCTCAATATGATTTTACTGTAAAATATATCCCTGGTAAAGACAATTTAGAAGCTGATTGCTTGAGCCGCAACCCAGTATTAGAATCAGAAGATAATAAAGAAGAACTATTGAAAACAGTTAATTTAATACAAATAAAAGATATAATTGAAGACCAAGAAAATAATGAAAGCATAAAAGAAAACAAACAAAGCCTGATACACAAAAATAAAATCTATTATAAAAAAACAAAGAAAGATGAAAAGATTATACTCTCAGAAGAATTTAGTAAAGAACTTATAAAAAAGGTTCATACAGATTTATGTCATATTGGTATCAGACAATTACAGAAGAAAATAAGTCCAATATACACAGCTAAAAACCTAACAAAAAATATCATAAATAGTTGCAAAACATGTGAAATATGCATAAAAAACAAATCAAGATGTCAAGGAAAATTTGGATTAATGTCACAACTCGGACCAGCAACAAAACCATTTGAGATAATGTCAATGGATACTATCGGTGGCTTTGGAGGCTCTAGGTCAACAAAAAAATACCTACACTTATTAGTAGACCACTACACTAGATATGCATTTATTGCGACTTCAAAAACACAAAATTCAAGTGATTTTATAAAATTAATAAAAAGAGTACTAGAGACAGACGAGATTGGATTAATTCTGACAGATCAATATCCGGGCATCAATTCAAGAGAATTTAAGCAATATTTGCAGGAAAACAACATCACACTAATATTTACAGCTGTGAATACTCCATTCTCGAACGGATTAAACGAACGATTAAATCAAACAATAGTAAACAAAATAAGATGTAAAATAAATGAGAAAAGTAATAAGAAAACATGGACAACATTAGCAAGAGAATGCATACAGAAATATAATGAAACAGAACATTCTGTCACAGGGTTTGCGCCAAAATATTTACTAGATGGTACAAATGTCAGTATTCTACCAAATGAAATAAAAACAATTAAAAAGGAAAACGAGTGGATTGCTGATAGAAAGATAGCATTAGAGAATACAATAAAATCCCACAACTACAATAAGAAAATATTTGACAGAAATAGAAAAGTTTTAGAGTTGAATATAGGAGACAGTGTATATATAGAAAACGGAAATAAACTAAATAGGAAAAAATTAGACGAGCTACTAATAGGCCCTTTTAAGATAATAGACAAAATATCAAACTCTATTTATAAGATTGACACGGGCAATAGAAAAACAGAATCATCTTTATTCCATATAACAAAATTAAAACCTGTAACGACAGAAGAAGAAGACGAAATAGAAGAAAAGGATTATGATGATAACTTATGAGTACTTATGTAGACATATCATTGAGAATTTTCTCTCTTAGGGGGGGAGATGTAATGACATAATATATCATTTTATTATTTTAAATTTACCTCACATATATTGTCTGTGGCAGATGAAGCGCATTTGACAAATAGTAATTAATGGTGGATGTTAGAATGTATTGTTAAAAGTAATATTATAACATCTTATAGAAAGATAAACATAAAGATTCTTGAGGATTCGATATTAGTAAACTTTAAATGTCGTTTCTTTGTATTTTCAGAGAAACAATTTGTGGTTTATTTAGAAAATCCTCAACAATATCTTATATATATATATATATATATATATATATATATATATATATATATATATATATATATATATATATATATATATATATATATATATATATATATAATATATATATATATATATATATATATATATATATATATATATATATATATATATATATATATATATATATATATATAATATATATATATATATATATATATATATATATATATATATATATATATATATATATATATATATATATATATATATATATATATATATATATATATATATATATATATATATATATATATATATATATATATATATATATATATATATATATATATATATATATATATATATATATATATATATATATATATATATATATATATATATATATATATATATATATATATATATGACGGCGGAGGGCCATCATGACAGTTATAGTTCATAGTTTTCCTATGTGGGCGTCTATCGGTGGGTGACGAAGGATCAAAGAAACACACTTGTACAATCAACCACAGTATAATAATCACTCAGTAACAGTTTAAGTAGGCGACCGGAATGCGCGATGGTTCTGTGACCGCACGCGCCGAACGCTCGGAGTGAAGTGAAGTCCGACGTTCCCCCTCTGGCACACGCTTACACAAACTCCATCGAGTGCCACTACGTGGCGCTGGCGTTCCGGAAATGATTCATTAACACAGTTGTCAACATGTACCGCTAGATGGCGTAATAATTCACCCGGTTGCGACACGGCCATCCTGCTTGCACACGTCCTCGTGTGATGGTTAACCTGCCGACAAAACATACCACGGGAAAACCTTGTTCTGCTCGGCCACTTCTGACATTACACACACATCGGATAAATAAAGAAACTCTTAGATCACTACCGTTTAATTTCAGTTAACAACTCAACTTAAACTCTACTTTAAAACATTAACGAACAACAGGAATTCAAAATAATCAAAATTACAATTACAATCAAGATCACCACGCCAGGCCAGATACCACAGTCATTTTATTCCACATTAACACTATACTGCCACATTATCTTTAAACTTTACAAAACTCTACGAGTAAAAACCCCTAGCGCCACGGCTCTCTAGCCGACTGGCAATCACATTGCCCTGCCGCATCCACCGCGTGGATCGAAACCCATGTGTATCACCCCGTGACTACACACCATAATGGTCTCTCTTAGACCCCGACCTCCGCCTGAGTTAAACGCGCACCGCGCACCCACGGTCTACTTGAGTTGCCTCAAGAGATGCCGACTTCTACCGGGCTACGGCTACGTAATAACTACAGGTACGGTCGAACACAATACGGCCGCTAGCAACCCTTACTCGTCTACACACATTAAGCTTACTCGTCAATAATGTTACAACTATCATCAATATCAAAATCGACTGGTAAATGAGCTGCTGGCATCTTTCTTAATCTATCGTGTGCATATTTGTACGTACGCGTAGAATTTAAAGCCTTTAACATGTAATAAGATTTCTAGAGGGTGACTGTTAATCGTTACACAACATAAAATCTGTTCTGTACTAAATGTTTGTGTTTTACCAATACCAGTCATAGCAACAACATTATTGTGACGCTTGCCACAGAATTTTGATAAAAAACTTTCTTTAACTAACGAGCATTCAGCACTAGAATTATAAGTAAACTGAATTAATTCACCTTTGTGTATTAATGTCCCGGACGGTGGCTGCACTGTGCAAACGTCAATGCGTCGCTCGCCGCCGTGTGTGCCGCCGATGACGGGTCCGCTGCCGCCGTGGCTGCTGCTGCTGCACCGCGCAGCGATGTGACCCGGCTTGCCACATTTAAAGCAAACCAAGGGCTTGGCTGCCGGCTGCTGCGATGCTTGACTCGACGTAGTTGTAGGTGTGGGCCGTCCTCTCGTGTCAATCGATTTACTTCTGCATTCAACTCGCTTATGGCCACTTTTGCCACAGTTAAAACACTTAACTTGAGTCATTCTCGCTCGTTTCACGTCAGTTGCATTTGACAGTTCACTTGTGGTGTTCATTTTGCGCTTTAGATGTGAAAAAGCACTCAGTTCTTGCTGTAATTTCTCCCTCGATGTAATGTTCGTAGTAAATGCCATGCGCTGAAGTCGCGGCTCGAACTGTGACAAGTGAGCAAGTACTGTTGCTACAGCGATTTCTTCTTTATTTACGTCTTTCCATTGGTTGGTCAATGACGAAATTAATCGACTTGCAAATGCGGGTAGTGTTTCTTTTTCACTTGGTTTCTCGGCACTCATCTTAATGAGGGTACCCGCCAATGTTTCGGTCGAAATAAATCGTGTCGTGAAGAGAGCTTTGAATTCAACCCACGTGATACCCTCGTAGGCTATTTGAGATAACCAAGTTGATGCTTCACCTTTTAGCGCCTTGCTGACCGTCAAAACAAGTCGACCGCCGCTTGGAGGATTTTCAGCGAAACACAAGTCAGCCGTCGCGCACCAGGATCTTGCATTAGCATCCTTCTTCTCAGGATCGAATGCGGGTAGTTCTTCATGGTAGGCTGGCTTAGAAGATTGTAGGACCTCAATCAATGCTCGCATGTTCTGGTTTTGTTGCTCGAACATTGCACGCCACATATTCGTTTCATTGTTTTGATCCAACGCTGATCCCACTTCTGATGACGGCGGAGGGCCATCATGACAGTTATAGTTCATAGTTTTCCTATGTGGGCGTCTATCGGTGGGTGACGAAGGATCAAAGAAACACACTTGTACAATCAACCACAGTATAATAATCACTCAGTAACAGTTTAAGTAGGCGACCGGAATGCGCGATGGTTCTGTGACCGCACGCGCCGAACGCTCGGAGTGAAGTGAAGTCCGACGTTCCCCCTCTGGCGCACGCTTACACAAACTCCATCGAGTGCCACTACGTGGCGCTGGCGTTCCGGAAATGATTCATTAACACAGTTGTCAACATGTACCGCTAGATGGCGTAATAATTCACCCGGTTGCGACATATATATATATATATATATATATATATATATATATATATATATATATATATATATATATATATATATATATATATATATATATATATATATATATATATATATATATATATATATATATATATATATATATATATATATATATATATATATATATATATATATATATATATATATATATATATATATATATATATATATATATATATATATATATATATATATATATATATATATATATATATATATATATATATATATATATATATATATATATATATATATATATATGTCGCAACCGGGTGAATTATTACGCCATCTAGCGGTACATGTTGACAACTGTGTTATTGAATCATTTCCGGAACGCCAGCGCCACGTAGTGGCACTCGATGGAGTTTGTGTAAGCGTGCGCCAGAGGGGGAACGTCGGACTTCACTTCACTCCGAGCGTTCGGCGCGTGCGGTCACAGAACCATCACGCATTCCGGTCACCTACTTAAACTGTTACTGAGTGATTATTATACTGTGGTTGATTGTACAAGTGTGTTTCTTTGATCCTTCGTCACCCACCGATAGACGCCCACATAAGAAAACTATGAACAATAACTGTCGTGATGGCCCTTCGCCGTCATCAGAAGTGGGATCAGCGTTGGATCATAACAATGAAACGAATATGTGGCGTGCAATGTTCGAGCAACAAAACCAGAACATGCGAGCATTGATTGAGGCAATCTTCTAAGCCAGCCTACCATGAAGAACTACCCGCATTCGATCCTGAGAAGAAGGATGCTAATGCAAGATCCTGGTGCGCGACGGCTGACTTGTGTTTCGCTGAAAATCCTCCAAGCGGCGGTCGACTTGTTTTGACGGTCAGCAAGGCGCTAAAAGGTGAAGCATCAACTTGGTTATCTCAAATAGCCTACGAGGGTATCACGTGGGTTAAATTCAAAGCTCTCTTCGCGACACGATTTATTTCGACCAAAACATTGGCGGGTACCCTCATTAAGATGAGTGCCGAGAAACCAAGTGAAAAAGAAACACTACCCGCATTTGCAAGTCGATTAATTTCGTCATTGACCAACCGATGGAAAGACGTAAATAAAGAAGAAATCGCTGTAGCAACAGTACTTGCTCACTTGTCACAGTTCGAGCCGCGACTTCAGCGCATGGCATTTACTACGAACATTACATCGAGGGAGAAATTACAGCAAGAACTGAGTGCTTTTTCACATCTAAAGCGCAAAATGAACACCACAAGTGAACTGTCAAATGCAACTGACGTGAAACGAGCGAGAATGACTCAAGTTAAGTGTTTTAACTGTGGCAAAAGTGGTCATAAGCGAATTGAATGCAGAAGTAAATCGATTGACACGAGAGGACGGCCCACACCTACAACTACGTCGAGTCAAGCATCGCAGCAGCCGGCAGCCAAGCCCTTGGTTTGCTTTAAATGTGGCAAGCCAGGTCACATCGCCGCGCGGTGCAGCAGCAGCGGCCACGGCGGCAGCGGGCCCGTCATCGGCGGCACACACGGCGGTGAGCGACGCGTTGACGTTTGCACGGTGCAGCCACCGTCCGGGACATTAATACACAAAGGTGAATTAATTCAGTTTACTTATAATTCTAGTGCTGAATGCTCGTTAGTTAAAGAAAGTTTTTTTATCAAAATTCTGTGGCAAGCGTCCCAATAATGTTGTTGCTATGACTGATATTGGTAAAACACAAGCATTCAGTACAGAACAGATTTTATGTTGTGTAACGATTAACAGTCACCCTCTAGAAATCTTATTACATGTTAAAGGCTTTAAATTCTAAACGTACATACAAATATGCACACGATAGTTTAAGAAAGATGCCAGCAGGTCATTTACCAGTCGATGTTGATATTGATGATAGTTGTAACGATATTGACGAGTAAGCTTAATGTGTGTAGACGAGTAAGGAGTGCTAGCGGCCGTATTGTGTTCGACCGTACCTGTAGTTATTACGTAGCCGTAGCCCGGTAGAAGTCGGCATCTCTTGAGGCAACTCAAGTAGACCGTGGGTGCGCGGTGCGCGTTTAACTCAGGCGGAGGTCGGGGTCTAAGAGAGACCATTATGGTGTGTAGTCACGGGGTGATACACATGGTTTTCGATCCACGCGGTGGATGCGGCAGGGCAATGTGATTGCCAGTCGGCTAGAGAGCCGTGGCGCTAGAGGTTTTTACTCGTAGAGTTTTGTAAAGTTTAAAGATAATGTGGCAGTATAGTGTTAATGTGGAATAAAATGACTGTGGTATCTGGCCTGGCGTGGTGATCTTGATTGTAATTGTAATTTTGATTATTTTGAATTCCTATTGTTCGATAATGTTTTAAAGTAGAGTTGAAGTTGAGTTTGTAACTGAAATTAAACTGTAATGATCTAAGAGTTTCTTTATTTATCCGATGTGTGTGTAATGTCAGAAGTGGCCGAGCAGAACAAGGTTCTCCCGTGGTATGTTTTGTCGGCAGGTTAACCATCACACGAGGACGTGTGCAAGCAGGATGGCCGTGTCGCAACCGGGTGAATTATTACGCCATCTAGCGGTACATGTTGACAACTGTGTTATTGAATCATTTCCGGAACGCCAGCGCCACGTAGTGGCACTCGATGGAGTTTGTGTAAGCGTGCGCCAGAGGGGGAACGTCGGACTTCACTTCACTCCGAGCGTTCGGCGCGTGCGGTCACAGAACCATCACGCATTCCGGTCACCTACTTAAACTGTTACTGAGTGATTATTATACTGTGGTTGATTGTACAAGTGTGTTTCTTTGATCCTTCGTCACCCACCGATAGACGCCCACATAAGAAAACTATGAACAATAACTGTCGTGATGGCCCTTCGCCGTCATATATATATATATATATATATATATATATATATATATATATATATATATATATATATATATATATATGTATATATATATATATATATATATATATATATATATATATATATATATATATATATATATATATATATATATATATATATATATATATATATATATATATATATATATATATATATATATATATATATATATATATATATATATATATACATATATATACATATATATATATATATATATATATATATATATATATATATATATATATATATATATATATATATATATATATATATATATATATATATATATATATATATATATATATATATATATATATATATATATATATATATATATATATATATATATATATATATACATATATATATATATATATATATATATATATATATATATATATATATATATATATATATATATATATATATATATATATATATATATATATATATATATATATATATATATATATATATGTATATATATATATATAAACATACCTCTGTCGCCTCTTTCAACTGTTCCAAAACTCCCAAAGCCTCTAAAGATATCATGACAGTAGTCTCAAACGTTTTGTCCTCGTCTGAGAGGGAGGCTTCAAATTCAGGAGTAATGTCTTGGAGATACGCATCTGTTACTTCTTCACTCTTTGTTAATTCTGGAGAATGTGGAGAATAGTGGATTTAGGTTGGAGAATGTAATTTATATTATATATTAATATGTATGTAACATATAGACATTTACTTAGAGTAATGTATTAAATATGTAAGACATATATATTGTATATTTAAATATACATTTAAATAATAATTGAAATATTTTTATTATTAAATTTTTCAAATGTAAGATATCAAATATTGTCTTGTTTTGAATTTTATATACTAAATGGGGATTTCACTGATTGCAGATAACGTTTGAGATAGTTTTTTTTTTTAGCTTCACGCTTTATCCCGCATATGGCAGGGTAGGTAGAGGGAACTGCAGGGACCGTGGGAACCTAGTGTTAAGACACTCCGTTGCTTAGTTCCTGCTTTCTCCGTCCCCGCTTTCCGCCTATTTTGAGGCATTGCGTGTTGAGATAGTTCGCTGGTAATTAAACATGTCTACCAGATGAAAGCTGATGGGTTATAAGGGTTTTATCTTCTAGATAGTTCTGTCTGAGACCTGTGAAACCAAAATTGTTTCACTATCTGCCAGATAAGGAACATTAATTATTTGGAAATTCATCAGCAAGTATTGAAAAATCCTAAATATTTTTACATTCATAAATAATAAGAATAAAGTTTTTTTTAGTATTTTTCAATAATTCAAGGTTCAGTAGGTTTTTTATTATAAAGTAACTTTATTAAAAAACTATTAACAAAAACATAAGAAATACTTTGTGTTAAAATCAATTACTAAACACAATTTTCAGGGACAGAGAAACCAGGGACTAAGCAACGGAGTGTCTTAACACTAGGTTCATATAGTTCCTGCAGTTCCCTCTGCCTACCCTGCCATGTGCGGGATAAAGCGTGAAGCTAAAAAAAAAATTCAGAGGCACACAACTTCTTACATATAATATATATAGCATTTCTCACCTGCAAGCAATAACGCAGTGCGTCGTCTCGCCGACACTCTCCTACTCAGCGGGGATCGGTCATCTTTGTATACAGCTTCGCTTATCCTAGTTACTATTATGTCTACTAATTCTGATTTCTTTGCCTAAAAATAAAATCTTCTAATAAAACAAAAACATTACGTCCAATTGATTAATTCTAATATAAAATGATAGAATTAAAAAGGTTTCTACAGTTAAAAGAACAATTAAGGCAACTTGCTGATAAAGTTCCAGATATGAAATATATTTCTTGTTTGACTTATTATTTGTAAATTTTGCTTTCACATATTATTAGATATAGAAATATCTACTAGATAAAGATCTGTTTAAATTATCACGTTTTGTCTGGTAATTAATATTCACTACCAGTTTATTATCCAAAACTTTATCCATAACTAGTGAAAGTGGTCATTTATATATTTTATTTATGAGAAGCTATTCTTGTATTTTACAAAGCTATTTTTAAATATCAATGAAACAAAATTTATATAGGTCCAATTTCACCTAGTTACAGATATTCAGCCAGATAATGTTTTTTACCAGATAAAGGTTGATAGGTTACATAGGTCTAGATATTTCAATTTGAGGCCTATGAAACCAAAATTTATCGTTTATCTTTAAGATAACAAATTTCCATGAGTTCACCAATCCTTACTGTACGTTGCATTAAGAAAACTATTAGTAATAAAAAATCTTTGATTTATATAAAATAAATAACCTGAAAGAAAAGATGTTATGATAAAGCCTTTACACAAGAGTCCTAGTTTTTTTCTATTTATAATTGATTATATTTCTCTTCATGTTAATGACACCTACATTTTACTTCATTTTGATAATAAAAGTGACATTAAGGCAGAATTGGTGACAATAATGCTTTTGTTAGATTATGTTTTGAAGTGATTTAAATAAAAGTAATGTGTTCAAATATAATATACAAATTATATAGATATAAGAAGCAGACCTGTAACTGAGTAATGGTGACAGACAAAGCGTGCACGCGCGGCAGCTCCGTGCGCGCCGTCGACAGGGCGGCCCGCAGCGAGTGCGCCGCGCCCAGCACCCGCCCGGACGCGGTCAGCTCTCGAGCTTCTCGCTCCGACACGACTACCCTTTCTCTAGTCATTTGTGAAGAAAATTATAATTTTGACAAGTTTTTTTTATTATAGCTTCACGCTTTATCCCGCACATGGCAGTTGCAGCAATAGGCTTGTTTCCACTGAGAATATACTTGATAGATTTTAATTTTTATAATATGAACATGATGTTTACTTATCAAAAAATACTGTTTTCTATTAAAATATCCATTGATTAATTTTATTTTAATGAAATGAATCGAAAGAAATTAGGGTCTATGTCACGTGACAATGAACGCCAATAAAAAAGCGTGACGTCACGCCGTGCATCTCGCACGCCATTGTTGTAGAGATGTTCGTATAAAAAAAATATCGATATTTTTTTTCGATATAATATATTGTAGTGTTCTATCGATACTTTGCGATATATTGTCCAAATATATCGATATTTTCAATATATTGTAAGAAATTTGTTTGTATTTAACTATTCTTACAATATTACATACGTTTCAGATTAATGTAAGTAAAAACAGCTAGGACGAAGAAACGAATTAACTTAATTTATTAAAAATAAAACTTTATACTTAACTACATACTTTTTTCAGCAATTAAACTAATTAAAAAAATAGGTAAATTTTAGGTCTACGGTAGTAGATAGGCAGACTGAAGTAAAAATTGGTAGATCTACCAAAATGTAGGTAGACCTGGCATCTGATCGCTGCGCACTGCCCTCACGGAGAATATTTGCCTTTATATCGTTGTCAGTGTTATAGGCTCACCCATTTTCTACCAATACTAACTTACTGGTTAATTTCACACTAGCGGTAACACTGCGTAAATAAAGCATCAGTACAAAAAGGAATGGCATGTGATTTTAATTTCTCACGACATTTGGTATATCGAATGAAATATATCGATTGTACATATCGATATTAGTTGATTTGATAATATTGCGTTGAAGTGATATATCACGTGCATGTATCGATATTTTATGATATATCGATTTATGTCGTTCACCCCTACATTGTTGTTGACGTTTGTTTTGTAAATACAACGCGCTATTTTTTAGATATTTCATTTTCTAGTAATTTTCTTCAAATTGATACAGCAGTTTTTAGTAAATTCGTAGAAGACAATAATATTTAATCAGCAGCAGTAATTTGCCCAAAATTGAAGATTCTTTGCGGTGAACAGTGACTTTAGTTCATCAGAATTTATTCAAGTTTTAACTACTGTTTTCTTATTTTTTTATCATTTGGAACGTAAATAAATATTTTTTTGGCGTTTTTATGACTGTGCTTTTACAGTGGGACACTGTGCAGTACTTGTAATACGAGGTATTCATTTCTGATGTAAGATAACATAAGAATTTGATAAAACATGGATAAAACTCAACACTGTTACGATGCGATTGCACGGCGTGACGTCACACAAGACGCCATGACAGTTATGTGCGTTTTCGAAACAAATTTAAATACAATTTTTTGAATGCAAAATAAATAAAGAAAATATTATTATTTTTTCAAAATAATTTTTTTTAGGGTTAAATAGATGATAAGGTAAACTGAGAACTCGATTTTAAAATTTTGGAAACTAGCCTATTGCAGGAATCGTGAGAATCTAGTGAGACGATACTCCGTTCCCTGACAACAAAGTGTAGCCCAAAATGGCTATTTCTCTTCTTAAAGGTTTTAAATTTATTAGAAAATAATATCTTTTGTACTCCAATTTTTTTAAATTTTCAATAAAAACTTTCAGCTGGAAATTGTCCGATAATGCTACATCCGACCGTATAGGCTACCCTTTCTCTAGATTTTTGTGGAAAATTATCTTTTTGAACTAGTTTTTTTATTGCATTACGCTTCATACTATAGGGCAGGCAGAGGGATCAACAGGAAGCGTGGGAAGCTAGTGTTAAGACACTCCATCCCCTGATAACAAATTATAGCCTAGAAAATCTATTGAGGAGACATATAAAACAGGGACTAAGCAATGGAGTCTGACACTAGGTTGGAATGTCTTGACACTAGGTTCATATGGTTTCTACAGTTCCTTCTTTCTACCCTGCAATATGCGGGATAAAGTGTGAAGCTAAAAAAATCTATTTCCCTTCCTAAAGGTATTAAGAAATTATTCTTTTAATATCTACCATTTCTTTGAATTTTTTTTATAAAAATTTGAACTGGAAGTTGTCTGATAATCCATAAGATCAACAGATGAGAGACAGAGAGAACCTCATTGATTTAAAAAATTTTGATATATTTCTTATGTGTACATTTTTCAAATGTGAAGTAAATGAAATAATGAAGAAAAAGAAAAACTACACCGAGTGGACAGTTTCGTAGTAATGAAAATGTGAGTGAGTAAAGTTTGCTTTATGAAGAAAAAAAAAATAATGACACTAATGTTATCAAAAAATAAATAAATAAAAAAAGTGGTTAACCAAATAAATAAAATAAAAATATTGGGAGTGGTCCGGACCACCCAATCAAATAAAAATAAATAATAATATAAATATAATAAATTAATAAAATAAAAATAAATAAGAAAGGCCTATGGGCGCGCCTGAAATGAGAATATGCAATTAAGAGAAATAAAATATAATCGCGACTAATCTCGGATATGACCTTTAAAAGATGTCTTTAAAGTAAAATTGTAACCCCATATAGTTTAAAAGGGCTATAAAAGAGATGCTTCTCTTACAAGGAAATACTAGATATTATTAATATTACTTTAAATTTTAAATAGTTATTTAATTGTTATCGAAAAAAAAAATATTTGTAATTTTTTTTTTCTTTAAATGCCGTGGGAGTTGTAGTGTGGTAGCCTGCGGCATTACTCAAGTGTTAGATTAGTATATGTATGGATCAGAATAAATCAGAACCTGGTACTAACAAGATGTGTTTAATTGATCCCAACCTTACAACATGTACAAAATTTAGCAGATACTAATTTTTCATAATAAATCAATTAAAATGTGAAATGTAAACATTGTAATAAACAGCTATATGTTAGAAAGCTTTGTTTATCTTTTTAATTTCATAATCCAATTTCCAATGTTGTTACTCTATATTTACCCAATATAAGACATAAAAGTAAGTATAAACATACATATCTGTCAACATCTTCAAAGCGTGATGGTGAGTTCTAGCATCAGCCCACAATCTCCGCAGGTCATCCCTTCTAACTCTCAAGAGTGCTCGACAAGCCCCCAATCTAGCTTCAGCCGCAGAACAGTGTTGCCCCCAAGCACCAAGTGCTGTGCAAACTGCACTGAACTTCTGGAAGTTTTACATGGTCAATGAGTATTTTAATTATGTATATTGTATAGTTGCTTAGTAAAATATTCAAGGAAGTAGCAAATGACCTATAATAATAACTAGTAATTTTAGTAAAACTTTTAAACTGCTTGGTAACTCAATAGTAAAAAAAATAGAATGCTTATTTTTGTTATACTATTTTAAATCAACTTTAATGTAAAAAAAATATAATAAGTCATGACTAACTTGCATAACATCAGTAATTTCCTGTGCGTGAATTGCAACCAACTCATCAAGTCTAGCATCACTCTTCTTGTACTCCTTTTCCAACTTTGCTCTTTCTTTCTCTCGTTGTTCATTAGTTTCACTCGCTGATAGAGTGCGAATTACAGACATAAGTAGACCACTCTGTATACATCAAAATGAATATATAAAAACGTCTTCAACTCAATTTCTAAATTTTATAACGTATAATGAACTTACCGTTTCTTTTCCCTGCTTCACACCTCGAGGAGGTTTTGTAGGAGGTGGAGACGACATTTTTGTTTGTTTTAGTTTTGTCGCCTATATTTATTTATGAAGTGAACAATAATTCCTAAATCATAATACACCCACAATTTCTATTTATCACCTGACATTTTGTCAGTATCTGCTGTCATTGTCAATTACTAAGCCATTATCGTTTATTAATATCAGAAAATTTCATTATTATTTATTAATACCCAAGCAGTATAAGCTTTACTTTAGTTGAATAATTGATCTCAAGGAAAATAAAATATGAAATTGTTGTTAGTTTCAATATTTCCATATCTAGATTACGTATTTTTCTATTTATTTAGCACAAACGTTCTTTATTAATCTGTTGACTGTCATCGTTATTTTGAAATTCAAAATAAATAAGTAGTCGCTGAAATTTTGCTTTGTTATAAATTTAAGTTTAAAGTTAAAAATTTATTTAAATAAAATGGATTACTCCACAATAAGTAACAAAACAGAAATTGAAGAATTAACAGGAGGCGATATCACAGAAAAATACCATTTGCTGCGAAAACAGTACGATAATTTGTCAAGCAACTACGATGCAATTAAACAGGAACTTCATGATACAAGGCGAAGTTACCAAACCGCGTTAGATGTCCAAAGTCATTTAACTGCAGAATTAGAGAGTAATCAGGCAGACGAGAAGAAACGCAGGGCGGAATTAACATCTCGTATAACAGCTTTACAAGAGGACATATCAGCTTTAAGACAAGAACGCACTGAATTAACAGAAAAGCATTTAAATGAAATAAAGAAACTAGAACTTGAAAACAAGCGTTTGAAGGAAGAACAGGTAACCGTCACACGCGAATCTCCAGAGCGTGATACGTCAGAGATAGATGAAATAAAAACTGCCTTGTCAACTGCTACTTCTGACGCCATAACGGCAAAAGCAGCTCTTAAAGAAGCTGAAAATCTTATTAAATCATGGCAAATGAAAGCCGAGGAGTTGCAAACGGAAATAACAGAGTTAAGAGCCGCAGCGGAGATAAAGAGAGAAGAAATCAATGCAGCGGGTGAAAGAGAAGCAGCTGCTATAGCAGATTTAGCAGAAGCTAGGGCTTTGCTACACCAAGTCAACTCACAGGACTTGGAGCCTCATGGTAGGTTTCTATGTTCATTACTTTTTTTGAGTTTTATCAATAGATATTAGTAGAAAAAATATATTTATGTACAATTAAACTGAAATAAGAAAATATATTATTGAAAGCATTGAATTTGAATCCTGTGCAGTACAGAACAGAAAATTGTGTTATTAAATATTGCCATGTAACATCCACTTCATTTTTTTACAGCTACTAAAGGAAATTCATTATTTGCTGAAGTAGAAGACAAAAGACAAGAAATGGCTAAAAACCTAATACAAATGAAACAAACTAACTCTAGAGTAAGTACATTTCTATCTTACTTTTTTCATAATTAAACTTAGTTCACACTTAGTAAGGCTTCACTTTATATTAAATGATGATTTTAATATTTTAGTATCTTAAGCCAGAGAATTTTAAATAATTTTTACTATTTTTTTTTTCTGAAGTATTTATATTTAATTCTTTATTTTAGTTAAGAAGAGACTTAGCAAATAAGCAAGCAGAATTAGATACATTGCTACATGAGAAACAAACTATTTGGGAACAGCAGGCTGGGGCTGCGGCACATCACGATAGAGAGCTTATAGGTAAATATATTATTTTTTATTCTTACATGTAAGCCAGCCAAGCTACTGCACTAAGCATATAAATAGAGAAATTTATTATGACCATATAAAGCTTTATCTAAAATACTATGTTTCATCTGTGCATATTGCTATGTGCAATATAATATAACATATGAAATTATTTTTATTTAATAATTTTATTAAGTAATGCAAAATTAAAAAAATAGTTTTCCAATGATTACAGAAAGCTATGAAGAGCGCATAACAGAACTGGAGAGTATGTGTGAGAAACAAAGAAGGGAGTTGGCTCGATGGTTCAACAAGCACTGCGATATAAATGCTCAAGCCTGGTTACCTGGAGTGTTGGAGCATTTGAAGTAAGTTATTTATTTATTTGACGCTTTCACGCTTTATCCCGCACATGGCAGGGTAGGCAGAGGGAACTGCAGGAACCATATAAACCTAGTGTTAAGACACTCCGTTGCTTAGTCCCCGCTTTCTCTGTCCACGCTTTCCGCTTTCTTCGAGGCATTGCGTGTTGAGTGGCGGAACTCAACGCCGCGCTTTGTCTAATATATTTTTTATGTGAAAGCTATTAAATTCCTAAGTTGCATAGTTTGTCTCTCTAATTATTAGGTTTTGAAAGACTTTTTATAATACATTATTGGATATATATTATTGTTTTTTGTGTATAATATTTGATACACAACATGGTTTTAGATTGTTATTCTAAACATATTATATATTTGCAATTGAATATTTGTCTTACTACACTAAATTGCATACATCGAATGTCATATAAATATAGTAATTTCATGTTTAAATTAATTAAGGTTCTTTTCGTTCCTAATACAAGGAATGCCTTGCCCACTGTCATTAAAAATTTCGTACAATCTCTCTAGAGGGCCCTTATGCTTTTTACTTCTTCGAAAGTCAATTGTGACTTTTGTTTCTTATATCTTTTTTACCATTCTTTCATCACCACCAAACCATCTGAGTATTGTTCTTCTTAATTATCACTGTGACATCCTCGCTGGTACCTACCATCCTGTGTACCTCTTCAGCTAAGTTGATTCCCCATATCCTTCGAAGAGACCGCATCTCCACAGCATTCATCTTTCTTTTATTCTTCTTCTGTAATACCTACGTTTTACATCATCATATAATAGCGTCAAACCGTGCAGCGACCTTTCTACATCCATTTCCACTTAACATACTACAATAGTATATTAATATTATTATTTATGAAGAACGCATGGCTCAGTGGTGAGAGCGCTTGCACGGTTCGCAAGAGGGCGCGGGTTCGAGTCCCCTTGCGCTCCAAGTTTTTATATATTTTCTTAAAGTATTTTTCTATTCTCAGTGTGGATGTCATTAAAATTATTATATATCTTTTTACTGGAACAAGAAAATGAAATTAATATATTTATTCATTCCCCTTAACAGTAATTGATCCTTGCATTTTAAGAATATTTTGTACTATTTCTAGGACACAATGTGACCAATTGCGTTCAGAAGTTTTGTCTAGAGGAGTTGCCCAGTTAGCCAGTGCAGTGCAGGTGCGGGAACTGAGGAGGAAGATAGCACTACTGTCTTCTACGAGTAAACAGACAAGTGTTGAAACTAGTGATAACAATGTCAGTGTGATAAGAGATAAGGAGGTTCAAGTGAAGAAGATAAATGTGGATGATGTTAAGAAAAAAGTTACATTTAATTGATTTAGAACTAAATCAAGTCTTGGTATAAGAGTCTTTGTCTTTAGGTAGGGGGTATATGAGAAAGAAGGGAAGCTGTATGAATTTTTATACATTGTAATGATACAACCATCATCTATGTATAAGATATATAAAAGCCATTCACCGTTGGTTCAATAATGTTCTTTTCATGCTATATATATATACTAGTCAAAACTCTCCACTTTCCCCTAACTTGGGTGCTGGAATTTAACACTGCCAGTTGTCTTCTGGTAAAATATTGAAAATGTCTGAGCAGGCACCGAACCATGGACTTGATTTACTAAAAAAAGTAAATTATTTAGTATTTCTGTGGTACCGCGTTGTATGAAAAGGAACTCCAAATAACGTTTGGGACTTGCGACCCAAGTGTAGGTTTAAAGGGTCCCTTTAAAATGCATCAACGCTCACCTTCACTGTCCAAGCTCATCCCACTAAGTAACAAATTTTAAACGATTCTACCAAAGCCGCCTTCGAAGTACGTTCTAGAAATAAATTTGTGATAGTTCTAGACAGGCCGACATCTTTTAGTAAACTATAGAGAGATTTCGCTGTTATACCTCTCGCTCCTACTTCAACCGCATATAAGCTAACTTTAAACCTATTCCTGGTCAGTTTGTTAATAAGATCGATACTTAAGGTAAGGTCGATACGTAAGTTTGAGGTTGACTTTTTAGGGATATTTGGAACTGTAAGTTACCAGGTTTAGTTAAGAGTAAAGAAAAATGTCCGGTCTGGACGACGTAATAGTTCAATCAGGAGTTGTATTTGAAATTGCGATAATGAATCTGAATAATAATAGATATAGGATTAAATATTAAAAGCAAAGTTCCATAACATTCACTTAGCCGCGTCGGGCAGCTCCCGCAGCGGGTGTGCGAGCGCGCGCGCCCGCGCGACTCGCCGCGACCGCCGCTCCGAGTCGCGCGCGTGCTGCTCGCGACGCGCGTGTAGCAGCGACGTGCTCGCGTCTTGTACGCAGTTCGAAAATTCCCCTAGCGATATTATTTATATAAAAAAAATCATAGAGGCCTCAAATTGTGGGTTGGACGGTTATGGGTTCGATTTCCATGAGGATAGATTGAAAAATGAATAATTTTCATTTTTCATTTTCTAACACTAGACAAAGTAAAGCATCTAAATATTAAAAGATCATAAGATAGTTTATCCCCATTATAGCAGTATAAGTAATGGCGGAAACCTACAGATAAGATTTAAGATGCTCCGTTCTCCACGCTTGCCCAATTATTGAGACACTCCAAGTTGAGTAGCGGAACACAACGCCGCGTTTTGTCTTACCAGAGCGAAAAAATAATTTGACAGTGTTATTATAAAAAACATATAAATCGAGTCCTTAAAATCATTTGCAATAGAAACGTCAGAAGGCTAGTGCACAATAACGGCCTCAATAAAAGCTATATATTATAGAAGAGAAAATAGTGAGACGATATCGAAACTTCTATACAAAAGAAATCACCTATAGTCGCCCAACACTTAGTTATATCGTCGTGTAAGGTCATGTCGTAGCAGTCTATAATTTTGTTCTTGACGTCGACGCACACGGGGTCCGAGTACGCTAAACTCGCCGTCCTCATCTCCACTCGCGCCATTAAAGCGTTCAACTCCTCTGGTGTTAACCTGGAAATTATATTAATTAATTAACACTTTAAAATAGAAATAGTTTGTTCGGTGTCATCATATAAAAGCTCAAAACTAAGTACTATTCCTGCAGTTCCTGCAGTTCCCTCTGCCTACCCTATGCGGGACAAAATAATTTAATTATCTCTTCACGGGAATCGAACCGCTGCGTTTACAATAAAACGCATTAAAATAACGCCACGGTGGTGTCTTTAAAATTTACATTAAACATATATTTATAATAATAAAGCTACACGATTCAACATGTGAAACCATCAATAAATCCACGATAAAAGGAGCACGACACTAAATCGCATTTAGGTAAGTGATCTAATCCGGACGAGTAAAGTAATGACTCATCATGAAAAGAGAAATAAATATACATTACGATGCAGATGTATGTATATGTATATGTTAAAGTTTTAAATATAACAGAATTCCAAGGCTACTCTCCGAAATTTACATTTTAAAATGGACTTTTTTTATTAATTTATGCAAATTAATTAATATTTTAACGTCATCTTGGCGGCATAGAACTATACGAAGCACTCTACACTATATATACATACCTAGAATAATAATAACACGGTAATACCTTTGTCTTGACAAATAGCTTTTTTAAAATTCTGTTTAAAGAAAAAAAACAACACTACTAACCATATAAATTGTATAAAAATGGATATAAATAACATTCGAGTTTTTCGATATTCGATCTTCTCGCTGGTGCCGTTTACCCATAAATCCTTTGAAGCGTACATTAGTCGCTAAGCTTTATGATTTTCGTTAAAAAGAATTATTTCAATTTTAAGTTATATAAGCTCGACAACCACTGCCACTGTTACAAAGTGAATTAAAAAAATATAGAATCTGAGAGTATTTATATCCATTTATTGTTCAAAGGCGGAAAGCGGAGAACGGAGTGTCACGTATACTTATACAGTAAAATGCGGAATACAAAGTGTAACTACACAATTTATAATATACTGGTAAGATCCGCGCTTTCTTTTATTAGTTTAACACCTCTTATAGATAGTTTAGTTAAAAATCTTTTTTGTTAAGACTGAATTTACAGTGATAAAAAGCGCGCGTAAATGTTTTTCAATTTAATCCAATTGGCTAACGTGAAGAATTGGTTTAATCAATTATCAATTGAACTGTTCAAGTTCGAATACCGGCTATATTTTTCACCAAATCGCCTTTTCGAGATCTTTAAACGGTACCAAAAGAAAATTTCTAGGTCAAAAACTCTTTAGGTGTGCGCAATAAAAACTCTCCCACAAATAATATATAATGATGTATTTTCTTACCACGGCCTTATCAGTGCCCTACGAAAACAGGAGGAAGGCCAAGTGTAAAGACCCCTGAGGGGTCTCTATACCATGTAATACTTTAACGACAGTGGACAAGGCGTGTGAAATATCAAGAGATAGTAACCTTTTAGCGCTTTTTAGATAAAAAGGCAACTCCTGTACTTAAGATAGTTTTTTCTTCTTTCTTAGAGTTCCGACACTACCATTCCTGTTCAATGCTAAAATACTCTAAATAAATATGTTAATAAATAGTACCTAGTCCGTTGAACTTCAAGAATGCAATACTAAAAAAGCCATCAATTTCATTGAAGATATATTAAATAGGTATAATAAAGCGCTTGCCGCCATGTTAAGTTCTTTAACGTGTAGCTTTTTGTTCAAAAATATATATAAAATACATAAATTATAGAAGACGTTCGTTCATTTCGTTTACATATAAAATAATGAGCAGTCGTTAATCAGATGATAATTTAATAAAACTGTTGGTTAAGATTGTAGTATTTTCTACATTTAAAGGTTCCGTACAAATTTTAATACTAATTAATTAAAAAAAATATACACATATTAGATTGTTAATTTCTCATGACATTTCATCTTCACTAATTTAATATATTATCTGTACCAAGGCTTTTATTTTTTTTTCTAACACAGTCATATATAGTGGTCACTTACACAGCCAAAAATAATTATGTTTTATATTTTGGTATATTGAAGGTAACTTGATAGACCTTGAGTTAAATTTTATTATTTTATTTACTTAATTGAGGTTACTTTTTTGTACTTTATTATTAAATCATTAAAATTTTTTCCAGTATCCATTTAATTAAAATAGAAAAAGTTAAATCAACTCTTTATAAATATAATTAAATACAATATATACCTACCTACAGTTTTATAAATAAACCTGTCAGTTTATCAGGTAGAGTTAGAGCTTATAACACGTCGGAGCTTAACACAGCAATTTTAAAAATTTACGAGAAAAATTTACTCCAACCCTAAATTATTTTATAATTAAAAAACAACACTATCAGTCTACTTAACGACATTCTTTCAAGTGACACGCCGGTATCTTACAAAAATATCTTTTATACATTTATGTGTCGAAACTAGCATTTTCCTCTTACACTTACTTGTGTTTAATAAGGAAACGATTTTAAAATGAAAAAGGTATTAATTTAAAGTATGATTCGATCGACGTATCGAATAACGAATTCATGTATTTTTTGTTATCGATCCGGGGGGTTTTACGTGAAGTACCTACGAATACGAATATACACGATATTTTTTAATCTTTCCAATTGCTTTTTAGATTCAGGCTTTGTCCGGCACATAGCAGGGTAGGCAGAGGGAACAGCATGAATCGTGGGAACCTAGTGTTAAGACACTCCGTTCACTGCTTTCCGCATTTTCGAGGCATTGCGTGTTAAGTGACGGAACTCAACGCCGAGCTTTGACTAGCGTGCATTACAATCATATCATTACTTATATATGACTAAATCAATACGAGCAGTATTGACAGCCATACCCGGATAACTCCGAGTGAGCGTCATCCATGTTTCGTAACTTCTCAATGAATATCTTCTCGTTGTGGTCTCCTTTTGAATTCGTCGATCCTGTGTCCATATCACTCACTAACGCAGCATCTTCTACCAGTCTTTCAATCTGAGGGTAAAAAATGGTGTGAGAGAAATAGTAAGTAATTATTTACTTACGCTACTTTATTTAATTTAAAAAAAAAAAATGTTTATTGTGGTGCACAGGCGTAACGTCTGCCTGTACGCCACTGCGCCACAACGGTTCCCTTGGTACAGTTACAATTTTTAATAATAAACATAATTGTAGATAGCCTACGTGATAATCAAATGAAATCAATTCCGCACATTATATTCATTTAATTATTTCTGAATAGTGCAATAGGCTACATGCATTGGCTTTGCATTCATGTACCTTTTAGGTGGTGCAAGCTAATTTGTATACTTAGAAACGATAACTTGTACAAATCTCTATTTACCCAGCTATAAGGTAGTCTTGGCAGAATAGATAACATTAAATAATTGATTGTCATGAATTATTAACACGGGTCATATATACACATATTATATTATGTTACTTAATTGTTTATTATGGATCTATTATTATATTTGTACATTATACTTATATATTTTTAAACGCGACGGTTTGTGGGTTCGATTCCCACTCGGGGAAGATGGATTTTTCTATTTCCATTTTGTTCGCTCTGGAAACTAGGTAAAGCGCGGCGTTGAGTTCCGCCACTCAACACGCAATGCCTCGAAAACAGCAGAAAGCGGGGACCGAGAAAGCAGGGACTAAGCAACGGAGCGTCTTAACACTAGGTTGGTATAGTTCCTGCAGTTCCCTCTTCCTACCCTGCCATGTGCGGGATAAAGCGTGAAGCTAAAAGAAAAAAAAATTAACTGTAGTTTACAATAAAGTGTAATAGGAAAAAAAATATATGTTATATATAAAGTATATTATAATATATGTATATATTGTATCATGGGATCTTCTAGAAAAGAAAATACGCAATTAATAATCCACACTAATTATAATATCTAAAACCTATCAAACCGCAATAATCGTGACTCATTTGTAAAAGAACTTATTATGAGCTTATTTTAAATTATATTTTCTTAGATGATGTAATAATATACGTACGTAGTTAGTTTTATTATATTTTAAACGATTATTTACTTACTTGATGACGTTTGACAGTAAATGAATGAATTACAAAATAGATAATGAAAATTAGAAAATTAGAAAATTGAAAATTAGATGTTAGTAGGTTCAAATCCTACTTCAGGTAATTAATTATTTTCGTTTTCTCGCTTTTTTAAGTAATTGGCTTTATTCGTGAAGCATCTTAGCACCGAGTGTCTTAACCCTTAGCTTTCTTCGCCATTCTCTTGGTTATTTCTATCTGTTCTCAGTATTTAACAATCTGTCCAAAGACACGTGTAAAATGTGGAAGCCCAATAACGAACCTATACACTAATATAACTAAGTAACTAAATATTTCCTTTTTACAAACACTTCAAGTAATACATCTTTATAGTAGAAGAAACACTAAAAATCTAGTTGAAAAGAAGACAATATTAAAATATAAATTTAACCATTTTATTTGAAATGTTGATATGATGTTGGTCCAAGGATTCCTCATCTAGCGGGTCTGCTTCATCCTCGGGGCGGTTGAAGTGCGTAGCGCGAACCGATTGGTTGTTGCCCATACTACTGTATCCTAAATAATGAGCGAGCTTTTAGGAAATGCATTCAAATTTTATATAAACAGCCTATTAGTATATATAGTATACATTTTGTTTTTCTTTTTTTTAATTTTTTTTTAAAATGTTGGCTAGGAACTTATAAAAAAACTATATCTGGTATATGATATAGTTTATAAAGAAATACCAAAATAAAATATGGCGTACGACTGAACTAATAGCCTTAATTTCAATTTCTTTTCTTTTTTTTTCTTAGCTTCACGCTTTATTCCTCATATAGCAGGGTAGGCAGAGGGAACTGCAGGAACCATATGAACCTAGTGTTAAGACACTCCGTTGCTTAGTTCCTGCTTTCTCCGTCCCCACTTTCCGCCTTTTTTGAGGCATTGCGTGTTGAGTGGCGGAATTCAACGTCGTGCTTTGCCTAGTTTTTAGAGCGAAGAAAATGGAAATAGAAAAATCCTTCTACCCCGAGTGAGAATCGAACCTGCAAACCGTCGTGTTTATAGGCAGACGCTTACGCCTCTGCGCCACGACGGCATTCAAATTATGCAATTTAAATAAAAAAAATATTGTTTAGAAAATATATTTATAGTAAATAAGTTTATATTAATAATTTTATTTTCTTCATAATATACAACAAACAAGATATTGCAGCGAAACAGCGTTTAACTGTAAATAATTAATTTAATTTTCCTCGGTCTGGTAACAAGACGAAGAGCGGCGTTGAGTTCCGCCATATGAAATGTCCTTGGTACTAAATTCTCTCTGCCTATATATATAAATTTCTTTATATAAGTACCTACTATATACATATATGCGATTACATATGTATGTAAAGTCCGGGGTCCATTACACCAATATTACCTTGAACTTTTCGTGCCGCAAGCCGATAATCATAATAACCTAAGCCTCGCGCATGGAATAAAATTTGCATCAATTTTCGACCGGACGTTCCTCGAGCGACGGTGAAATCGATACTAATTTTATAAGATGAACACATATTATGTTTGTAGGTAAATATATATAAACATATATATAACTGTGATTTAATATATTATTATCTTGCATCTTGATACGTTTGTAAATATTTAGTTTTAACATAAAATCCTCCCCCCTTGATGGCAATTCATATCAGTAGCAACGTTTTTCTTTAAAAAATGAAAATAAAAACAAAACATTAATAAAGAAGTACTCTATAAAATCTCTAAGCCTGTATATACAAAGTTGTTTTACAAGATACACACACACAGAGAGAGAGAGAGAGAGAGAGATAATTTCTCCCAAACTCTGTATCAGTGCTTTGTGAGACTTCTTTCAGAGTCGAATGGAACAAAATGAGTAAAAACATAAAGACGAACGAATGAACTTTGAAAATGAAGTGTACATTGGTTGGGCAGCATTTTGAGAATCTACAATTACCATACTGTGTACCAAAATGTATTGACTTGTCATTTTATAAAAAGGTTATATTATAATCATTTTTAATACAGCAATGTGATAAAAGCCGTATTGGGCATAAAGAGGCACCGTCATTGTATAAAAAGAAAACACATTCGGATCATGAAAATTATCATTAAAATAGATTTTTATTTTTCTCACAAGCAAAACGGGAAACGAATAATAGTGAATTGAAGGACAGAATGATATTTGAACTCTTCCAATAACCACTTCAATTTGAAATATCACAAGGGAGATGGGGGGTGCAGTAACGTAGTTATTTAGTACTAAAATAAAAATACATGATTTAGGTGGAGGGAGCTATAGCCTTAAACCTTACCATATACCAAGGGGAAAGGAGGGGCTAAAAATGCCACAAAATCAATAAGTTTAGTCAACAGTCTCCAACTGTAATTTATCGGAAATTTGTAACAGACGGACAAAGTCAATGAAAAGCACTATATCTTTTATAAATCTCTTATGCTATTCAATTTAGAGTTTGCATAAATACTTCACAGTATTTACTAAGATGATCTACAACCATGAAATGGATTAGACATTACATTTGTCATTTGTTTGTAATGTGTATTTTTTAAACTGAAACATATTAATAAAGCTCAGGCAATAATTTTTATATTCATTTATATAAAAATGTATTAGATTAACTTGTACATCTGTTTTTTTTTTTAGTTTCACGCTTTATCCCGCACATGGCAGGGTAGGCAGAAGGAACTGCAGGAACTATAAGAACCTAGTGTTAAGACACTCCGTTACTTAGTCCCTGCTTACTCCGTCCCCCACTTTCCGCCGTTTTCGAGGCATTGCGTGTTGAGTGGCGGAACTCAACGCCGCGCTTTGCCTTAGATGCTAGAGCGAAGAAAATGGAAATAGAAAAATCCATCTTCCCCGACTGGGGATCGAACCCTGTAATCGTCGCGTTACAGGCAGACGTTGCGCTTCTACGCCACGACGGTCCTCTACGGTCATGTGTTTCCTGTACATTAAATAAAAAAACTAAATTTGATGAGGAGTAGAGAAGAGAAAACGACCACTATATAAACAGGAGAGAAAAATAAATTTGGAAAAATTAAAAGACGCTTGGTCCCTACTCTTTTTAAATTATACTATATGTTCTTATCATAAATCTTAATTATATTACTGTTAATACATAATATATAGAATTAATATTAATCATAATGAATTCTTATGTCTATCTTTACATTATTTGTATATTTATTCTCACTTAGAACTAAGGCTATGATAGTAAGAAGCTTTTAAAACGTAAAAAGTTTTCATTCACTTAATACCTGCTAATTTAAGATTGTATTTTATTACACAGCAAAACCAAACGATTACTTATCGCATAAATATTTCAATATTTGTCATCACGGATATCGAACTTGCGACCTCAGTCTACCATTACCTGTCCGGTATAATTTCAGGGTCATCGTAAATATTTATTTTAGTATGATTAATATGACTATGGCACTACGTTATTCTTAGTATTACCCAAATATATACCTATATGTAAATAAATTTTCCTTATAATAAAAACCCTATTGGCAATATAGAAAACAGTAATGGCGCAGAAGCACAGCATCTGCATTCGAGCCTTCTATCTGCCTCGTGTAAACGAGGAAAAAGACCACTTCAGGAAAAAGAGTAATTTCCATATTTTTGCTCTGGTGAAATGAGAAAACGCCGAGTTGAGTTCCGCCACACATTACACAATGTCTCTAAAGACGGAAAGTGGAGAACGGAGTGTTTTTACACTATGTTCCTACGTTACCCTTCATGTGCAGGAAAAACGTAATCGTTAGACTAAACGAAGAGCATAAAACCGCCTAAGCTTCTTCTTCTTCGTTAAATTCAGCGTTTACCATCTGGATTAGACTGTAGTACTTCCTTACGGAATATGACCATGCCTACATAGTAACAAGAATATAGATCTTTACTTACAGTGTCACAATGTGTGAAATATAATGAAATGTTACGCAAAATTTGCGCGATATGTATACGAAGCTGATTCACATTAGGTGTGGAAGGTCAGGGTACATCCGTTACGCATATTTCAGTTATGCCACACACTTAGGCTAAAAATACTAAAATTCATTGGAAACGCACGTACAAATAAAAATACATATACTGTATTAAACAATTTGTCTAAAATTATTGATAAATACAATTTAAATTATAATTATAATATTATAATTATTTATATATATATATATATATATATATATATATATATATATATATATATATATATATATATATATATATATATATATATATATATATATATATATATATATATATATATATATATATATATATATATATTTGTCTAAAATTATTGATAAATACAATTTAAATTATAATTATAATATTATAATTATTTATATATATTACAACTGTGGTAGAGCCAAGCTAAATCTACACTAGTAGCTTAAAAGGGCCACGCTCGAACCGGGTAATTACCACGCTTTCACAGAATACCGTCATGAGACAGCAGCATATTAATGCTGCTGTGTTTCGTCAGGTGAGTGAGAGTTCCAAAAGCTCATAAGAAAATATATTATTTCCATTTTCTTCGCTCTGGAAATACGGTGAAAAGCGCCACTTGAGTTCCTCCATTTAACATACCATACCTCGAAATGTGAAAAGCGAAGAACGGAGTGTCTCAACACTTGGTTCCCTCTGCCTACCCTACAATACGGCGTGACAAAGCGTGAAATTATTAAATATTATGTTCCTAAAACATGATTAAAACTACTGCGTACAATATTGGTACAAGTAATTATTAAAATTTATTCTTTTCCGGTTTTTATCTGATCGTGATGATTCACTCATTATTAATATAGATATATAAATAGTTTATTATAGTAAAGCTATAATAAATAACATGATAACACACGTGGCGGATGTTTACACTTAATATACGTCACTGCTACTTGGACATAGTGTATCGACGTAGTGTGTTAGGACGGAAGGAAACAATGGGAAATAAGTGATTACTATTATTTTTATTTTGAGTTACTAAAGAAATAGAACATAGAGGACCGTCGTGGCGCAGAGGCGTTTACCTGTAAACGCGACGGTTTGTGGGTTCGATTCCCACTTGGGGAAGATGGATTTTTCTATTTCCATTTACTTCGCTCTGGCAACAAGGCAAAGCGTGGCGTTTAGTTTCGCCATTCAGAACGCAATGCCTAGAAAAAGGCGGAAAGCAGAGAACGAAGTGACATAACACTAGGTTCCTATGGTTTCAGCGGTACCCTCTGCCTACCCTGCTCTAAGCGGGATAAAGCTTGAAGCCAAAAAAAAGAAATACACAAAAGGGCTGGTTTTGGCAGCAGTTCCAAGAGAAAACCTAATTGAGATCGTGAACAGTGACGTGGCTTTAGATTGTCTATAATTATGTTTACGTCTAAGTCCACTAAACGAAGGTGGCAAAGTGGTAACCATGGTGATAAGACATTACTGGTGGTATATACAGAAATATATAAAAAATATTATTATAATTAAATCATTTATTAATATTGAAAGTAGCATTAAAATATTATTTAATCTTAATTAAATATTCGTATTACAGTTTCATGGGAATTGAACCCTACAACCATCGCGTTTACAGCAGCCACTACGCCATGACTATGATCCAACGTCTCTCTATGTAAAATATAGAAGATGAGCAATATTAAATAAAAACTCACAGTAAAATGAAATTACGGTATTAATAAAGGCGTAAGCTTTTTTCTAAGAAAGATTGTGGCAAATTTGGTTAAATAATATTAGTATGTAACGTAAGACGTGCAATATAAGCGTAGTATTTGTCCTTGAACGAGTATATGTATATATTTTTTTTACTCTTCACACTTTATACTGCATATAGCAGACTAGACGGAGAGAAAATAGAGTGAAGGCACTCCGCTCTCATTTATTTAAAAAAAAAGACAAATATCAAAAGAGAATAAGATAACAATTTGATGTGACGAACACGGAAGTGGATTTTGATAATAAATAAATTAATCTAAATATTTTTTTAATAAGAAATTATAATTCCTTATAAAATATATATTTAATTCGCCCTTAGTTTTTACAGTTTCTATTAAAATTATTGTATATAACAATTTATATTATAATGAATTTATTACTTAATTTCTACGAAGCTTCCGCAAATTACAATGTACAGGTGTTCAGAATCTGTGATCTGAGTGTGACGATCTCTACGACCAATTTACCATTTATTAATGTCAAGCTAATTTATTGCAAGTCATTTCGACACAACCAAAATTAAGATGGCAGCACAAAAATATATTAATTTGATAATTTAAATAATTTACTTCTGTTTTTTTGCGTAGTGTAAATGTGTTCCCCAAGGAGGAATGCACTCCAGGGGAATCTAATAGTTTGCTTTACCAATTTCTGGGTATTTTGCTATTAATTTTAAATATAGCTATAACGCAACGTCTGCCTGTAACGTGACGGTTTCTGGGTTCGATCCCCAGTCGGGGAAAATGGATTTTTCTCTTTCCATTTTCTTCGCTCTGGCAAAACTAGGCAAAGCGCGGCGTTGAGTCCCGCCACTCAAACATACTCAAACTCACTATATATATATATATATATATATATATATATATATATATATATATATATATATATATATATATATATATATATATATATATATATATATATATATATATATATATATATATATATATATATATATATATATATATATATATATATATATATATATATATATATATATATATATATATATATATATATATATATATATATATATATATATATATATATATATATATATATATATATATATATATATATATATATATATTCGTACCATATTATTATATATATAATAATTATTGTAAGCCTTGATTTACATACATGTGATCATTTTTTTAACTTCACGCTTTATCCCGCACATAGCAGGTTAGGCAGAGGGAGCCGTAGGAACCGTGGAAACCTAGTGTTAAGATATTCCTTTCTCGCTTTCCGCCTTTTCAAAGCATTGTGTTGAGTGGCTGAACTCAACGCCGCTAGTAGCCAAAACAAAAACAAAACGGTCCTCTGTGTTAAATACCGTACCGAATTTTATAGAAATCATGAGACAAGCATCTTTCAAAGCCATAGATAATATAATATAGACATAATTGACTATATTACAAGTTTTATTAAAAAGGGAGTTTAACCATTTCATTAATATGGTTTTCAATGTGACAAGGGTTTATAGCTTTTCTTATGCCAATAACATTATAAAATGTTGATCATACTTACAGACGGCAATGGCCTGTCTATATTTTGAGAAGTTTAATTAAAAATTTATTTTTGCATTCTAAATCTTTTGAATGCTTAGAAAATACATGCAGTATATAAATGTAGGGTCACACTGAAAAAATAAATTCCTAAAGCATTCGGCTCTTCTCTTTCCGACGGAATAACAGACAATTGATATATTGAATGAAGAAAATGAAAATATTTTATTACCTATGACAAGTTTTTATATGTTTCCCTAAAGAAATTAAAAAAATATATATTTTCCCCCAAAGGCGGAATTGAACCCATAAGTTTTACGTTTACAAGCAACGGTATTTCCCACTACACGACTATGACCTAGATCAATGTATATATTGACTTTAAGCACAGCACATGACTGAACCTGACAGAAACGCCTTATCTTCGCCTCACTTCCCATTCGGAGGAATGTAATTAATAAAAATTTAAAAAAAAATATTAGTCCCACTTGTTAAATATGATTCATATAAGGCAGAATGAATAATAATGGAGCACTTTTAATATTTTATCGACATTTTTTATACGTTATCGGCCTAATATATTATTTATGTGAAATATGTCATACTCTAAAGCCACAAAAGTCAGGTATTATTTATTTGGGTATTATTAATATTCTTTGAGGACCATCGTGGCGCAGAGGCGCAACGTCTGCCTGTAACGCGACAGTTTCTGGGTTCGATCCCCAGTCGGGGAAGACGGATTTTTCTATTTCCATTTTCTTCGCTCTGGCAAACTAGGCAAAGCGCGGCGTTGAGTTCCGCTCTTCCACTCAACACGCAATGCCTCGAAAAAGGCGGAAAGCGGGGACGGAGAAAGCAGCGACTAAGCAACGGAGTGTTTTAGGTTCCCACAGTACCTGCAGTTCCCTCTGCCTACCCTGCCATATGCGGGATAAAGCGTGAAGCTAATATTTTTTATTTGTAACTCATAAAAACCAAAAAATGTATGAAACGACGATTTACGTTACGATATGATGAAATTATTTGGAACATTTGCGGAAATATAAGAATAGTTTATTGAAGACGCAAAAATGTCAAATTAGTATTCCCTGAAAAAGCCAGTATAATACTATTTATCTGAACTAAATCCAGTGATGCATGTCATCCCAACATACCATGACGGAGTGTTTTAACTCTGTGTTTTTTGCCACCTGCAGGATAAAGCGCTTAAAATAAGTAGAAGCTTCCAGCTCATTCAAAAAATATAGATTACACTAAAATATTCTCACTGAAAATGGTAAAATGTAAGATCACAGAAATACTACGATAACTACAATACAAACAGTAATGACAGAAACTTATTAATAAGTGTCAACACGAAACATAAATAAGTTGGAAAACGTCTTTTCTGTACATTGCTTTTTATCAAAACGATATATTCCTTTAGCTATACAAATTCTTCAATGGAAGATGATATAAAGTCAAGAATCATGAAGATGAGCACCCAAACTAGTTTCCGAGGGGGTAAAGGGGAGGGGGTGGTGACGTCATCGGAGGCTGTATATAGAAGATGCGCTCAAATGATTCTACGTTATTTTGACTTTAGTACTCTTGTGTGACGAATATACATACATACATATTATTTTGGCAATACAGAAAAATGCTGCGTTTCGGAACATCTGTGGCGATACTTGTAAGTTTTTCTTTTATTTATTTATGTTTTAATTAGTCGTAATAAGCATTTTGTGGTAATTTTAACGTGGACAAGGTTATTATTTATTACTACTAAACAAGTTATAGTTATATGTTATTACGCAATAGATTTATTTATATATTTTATTACATATATTTTTAGAATGCCATATTTTTCTTTTTATGTAGGTATACCTTTTTCGAATTGAATTTTCGGGAATTTTTTTCTGTTAACTCTCCTTTTCTATGCCTAAGGATATATTCTTTACGTTGTCCGTCAGTCATTAACTCAGTAACTGAAGAATTTTAAATTTTTTAAGCTATTTATTAAGCTATTAATTAAAATTAGTACCAAGTAGTAATATATAAACGTAAAACATCTTTTGAAAATTCATATCAATACTAGGAAATGTCGTCTTAATTAGTTTTTATACGATTTTTGAATATCAAAGTTTTTATTGATTTCCTGTTTTGTTCAAATAAAATAATGATAGCTCAAGCGTATACCTATCATCTAATTGTCAAAATGATGGAACGCTAAAGCGGTTATAAAAATACACAGATAACTTATTTATTCTTATTTTTTTTTTAATTTTTAATTTTTACTCTTTACCGTACTATTTATTTAATTAATTATTAAAAACACACTCAACAAACAATAAGCATCTCTGTCGCTAATAATATCGTAGGAAGAAAATCTTACACATATTATACATATTTTTCGACTACATTATTTCGACATAGAGAATTTTTAAATACAATAACATAGAAAAAAAATATAAACTAAGCCCCACAGATAAGAAATAATTATTAAAAATTATAATATGAATATTGTTAGTAAGACGTTATAAAAGCTTCGTAAGCTACAATGTTGTATAAAAGCTTACATTTTTTTGTTAATGCATACCTGGCATACCTCATAATTGTCAATTAAATCCATAAATACATAGGAATGCAAGAAATGCAGAGAATTTATTGTAAGCTGACGGAAATACATAAACTTGTTTTACAGGAAATTCCAGTTTGAAATAAAATTTCATTACTATTTTCTTAACTCTGGTTCAAGGGCGGACTTTATTACTTTTTGCCAATTTTAAAGTGTCAATTTTCGTACATCATACAGATTGAGAGAGCCGTCGTGGCGCAGTGGCTGTATGCGCGACGGTTTGTGGGTTCGATTCAAACTCGTGGAGTATGCATTATTTCAATTCCATTTTCTACGCTCTGGTGACTAGGCAAGCAATTAATATTTATGAAAAAAATTACATTATAAAAAAGTACTTACGTATCAAAGAATTTGCTTTACGGAACGTTTGTTATTTACAAATATTAAATATCTAAAACATGACAAGATTCACGGTAATTTTGATGTTTGATGACATACTGTAATTGTGTGTCAGCGTTAAGTCAGACTAAAAAGTTATGTTTTTTTTTTAAATAAAAAGTTTTTGTAGTAATTAGGCCTTACTCTAAGGCCCTTATACAAACAGAAAATAAAACAATAAAATATTTATTAAAAAGTTAAATAGAAATGTTTTAAAATTTTTATAATAAAATTTTTAATTAGAACCTACAAAATTTTTTTTACTACTTTGTTTCAATTGCTCTTATTTTTGTGGTGATGGTTTAAAATGGCGGGGAAATTTGACATTTACCTTTTTAGCTAAGATTGTGTAGCATAAGCTCAAAACAACTGATTAAGTTAATTAAAGCATCATAGTTTATTTTGTAATAAAATTAAAAAAATTATAAAATGATTTTCATGCTCTCATACACAACTGAAATAATAAAAGTTTATTAATTTCCGAACAGTATGATTGAATATAAACATGGCGGCTTATAGGCAAAGTAATAATTTTAGCTTGAAACCGGTTAAATCTGTATGTACGTGAGAAGAAATTTCTAGAGTTCACGATCATATGTTTCAATGTCAAATGTCAATGAAATATATTTCTACAGTAGTTTGACCTTATAGCATTTGTCATATTCATTTTTCGATTATTGATATTTTATATTTTGTAATGCTATAATTATAAAGAAAATAATTTATATATATGTAGCATCAAAGTGTATTTTAGGTATGGTAGGGTAGGCAGAAGAAACTTAGTGTTAAGACACTCCGTTCTCTAATTTTTTAGCAAGACAATGGACATAATTATTACTTTACAAGTCGGAAATGAACCCACAAGTCTGTCGACAGTTCAACACTGTGTCGCTACACCTCGACGGCCATTGTAGTTTTGTAATAAGCTTCTCTGTTAAAAATATTTCAGAAATTATTATTTTTGTCAATAATTTATTAGAAAGATTTTCTTGTAAATCTTGAGATATAATAAAGCAAAAATTTTAAATCAAATTTTATTGCTGTTTAACATTTTTTGTGACATTTTAATAGAATCGATGTGATGTGGGTGGGTTTCCTTTAATCATTTTCCGTATTTTGTGTAGTAACCTTAGACATTTCATTTTGGGCAAATTACCCTAACATAATTTACATTACGTTTCTAATGTTTTCAATATATATATATATATATATATATATATATATATATATATATATATATATATATATATATATATATATATATATATATATATATATATATATATATATATATATATATATATATATATATATATATATATATATATATATATATATATATATATATATATATATATATATATATATATATATATATGAGTAAGGTAATAATATTTTGTTACTGTAAAAAAGTGACGTGTAATGTATTTTAATAGCTTCATTAATTTGGAGGATCAATTTCAATCTATCCGGGTCATATTGAAGGTCAGCAGTAAGTTACTTATTAAAAATGATATAATCATAGTATACTTATTAATTATTGAGAACTAGTGTACGAAATTTTTTCTTGATTCTCATTTAACAAAAGCAAAAAAACTTTACGCTTTATTTCGCTCATAGCAGAGTAGGCAAAGGCAACCGCAGGAACCTAGTTTTAATGCTTTCCGTTTCCTGCTTTTCGCCTTTTTTGAGCCATTACGTGTTGAGTGGCGTAACTCAACGCCGCGCTTGCTTAGATACTAAAGGGAAGAAGTGGAAATAAAAAATCCATTCTCCCTATGTGGGAATCGAACCTATAAACAGTCGTGCTTACAGGTAGACGCTGCGTTTTTGCGCCACGACGGTCCTCAGTACTCAGTGTTTTATTCTAGTAATAATAATAATAAAAACAGCGAATTACCATCAATTGATTGTTGGTTCCTATATGTATTGCATCATATGATCTATCATAATATTATCTGTGTTTTTTCTTAGGCCATTTCCATGCATCGTAGACAGATTGATTAATAATATATATTGTAGTTTTTATGCATTCTTAATGACATATTACTGTATTTGTTACTTTTAACTTTAAAAAATATTGACGCAAAGCGGGGAACGGAGTGTCATTACACTAGGTTCCTATGGTTCCTGAGGTACCCTCTGCTAACACTGCTATATGCGAGATATAAAAATAATATAATTAATCACTCAGCCATTAATAGAAGATTCATAAAATTTCACTTTAAATATTATAATATGACCCTATAATTTGTATTTTTTAAGCAACAACACTAAAAAAACTACGACTATTTAAATTGTTCGGGGTTTCATGTCTGAAACGAATAAAGTGGAATCCTTGAAGTATTATTTTGATATCCGTCTGTTAGTTAAGGTCATATTTTTATGATTTTCAAGTCCACACTAAATATAGAAAAAATACCTAAAGAAAACTTAACAAATTTAAAAGCATGGGGATTTAAACTTGTGTCACATTGGAAACCAAGCGCTCTTACGTCTAACTACGTTCTTCATCGTGCAAATCTAGGTTCATCGTGCTGCGTCGGAGTTCTTATATGGTTTTAGCGTATCTTTAGGATTTTTTTTTAAATTTCTGTTACCAAAAGATGGCTTGGGGAGATTGGTATTTATATTAAATATTATTCTACATTCATACTTAACTTACTGAAGTCTCCAAGTGTAAATCCCTTGAAGTAGACAAAAATTTAATGTATAATTTAACCTAACTAATTAATTAATTAAACCCTGCATGAAAATACTTATATATTCAACCCTTAGGGTACTTTGGTTTAAAATTGTAAAATTTTATTTAACATATAGGTATTACAATGGCAAAGGTTTCTCTTCAAAATATATAATTTTTATCTAACATAACCAAAACTTATAACTTGTGCTTTCCGTTGTGTTAAAATAATAAAAAAAATAGTACGGAACATTCGAAACGCGAGTCCGATTCGTATTTTACCGATTTTTTTTCTAGTGCTATATTATTTACCTATATATTAAAAAAGCAGACGCCTCTAGACATTTCTCGAATTTACATATTTATTTAAGACCTACAACGCACATGAGTGAGTTCATAATTATTTTGACCTCGTCCTTGGAAATCCCGTTTGGCCAATATAATAATAGAGTGGCCGGAATTCAACGGTTTTTGAGACAACACCAATTTGAATTATCATATTAGGTATACTTATGTAAATGAAAAGAAAAGTTTAAATTACCATAATGTAGCCATAGCGACGCCTTTTGGCCTTAGTTTTCTGCCTTTAAACTCTAGTCGAGGAGTTTTTAAATATTTTAAAGGTTTTTATTCTAAAAAAAAAAGAACTTTTCTATTTTTTCTGTCAATTTATGTAGAGTACTGTGTAAGGTAATTTCCAATTTGCTAATAAAGTGCAGATTCGATTGTAAAATGATATTTTTATAGCGAACTCAATTTATATCAGGATAACTGAATTGACTACACTAGTAATTTAGAATGATTTTGTAGTTGCTTTACTTATGAGTAGTTATTTTTATGAATTTTCAAAGTGTTATCCACACTAAGGATAGAAAAATGCTTAGAGGTAACATTTAAAATTTGAACTGTCAACTTTCTTATGTGTTTTATACAACTTATGTTATGCTAAGAACGCAATTATGTTTTCTTTAAGTATTTACAATTAGGTTTTTCTAATTAAAGACCAAATTCGGATCGGGATGAATTTAATGTAAGTATTACAACTTAACTAGGTTCTACTGGGTTGCCTCTGACTAACTAAATATTGAATACAGAGTAAAAGAGAGTTTAAGTTACGTTCTTGTTTTATTTGTAACTATAATTAACGTTCCAAAAAGGCGGAAAGCGGAGTGTCTTAACACTAGGTTCCTTCGATTCTCTCTGTTTTCCTTGATATGTGCGGGACAAAACGTAAACCTATAAAAATAACTATAACTTTAACAGTATAGTGCAATATGTAGATCTATAATCTTCATTTTATTTTATTAAATATAAATTTATATATAAAAAACAACCAAACACTTGTAACACAATAAACTGGTTTTAAGAATACATTTGCAAGTTGTTTTCAAGTATTAATTAATAGGTAAATTGCATATTTTTAATAAATTTTCTGTATATTATATGATGGATAAAAGTAACCTTTATTATTCACAGGTGTTATTAAAATTATAGTTTTAAATAAGTTTTATGTGTACATGACAATACGTAATCATTTTTCTTAATTTTAATTCAATAGAAGATAAAAGTACGCCATGTAAGATGAGAGCATGAATATATTTTAATATCACTATAAAAACATTCTCATTTGTAGTTAAATATTAATTCTAAATATTTATATCCCTCAAAGCCTCTGTAATAAGTTAGTCTGTCGGTATACTATAGATTATATGTTTATATAAAGTTATGATATAAAGTAATGATATCTTATGTATGAAATAATTTAATTTACGTTTTCACGGTCTATGAAGCTTCAAACAAAATATTAGTTTCATGTAATAATAAAAACACATTGTGTTCTTCCTTATTTATGTACGTACAAGAGTAATTAAAGACTGCGTATTGAGTATCATTGCTTATTGCCACAGCTACCAAAACGAACATAATTCACTCTCCCCGAATGGGGAATCGAATCGACAACTAAGGCGCCACAACGGTTTCGTTAAATAATTATACATATTGAAGATCAAGTAAAAAATTGTTTACACATCGTATCATATTCATATGTAATTATAGAATCGTTATTAAAGGAAACTTATACAGTTCATTCGATTCAGTAAAAACAAAATTTCATAAAAAACATTGTATAGGTTATTTCCAGACGCATTATATATGTTTCGTATTAGTATATATTTTTTGTTTATACATATAATACTTTTAATTAGTTCTGTTCGTGAGTTTGTCTGGTACAAACAATAACAACAGGATATTTGTATATAATTAAAAGTAACGGACCGTCGTGGCGCAGAGGCGTACGCGTCTGCCTGTAAACGCGACGTTTTGAGGGTTCGATTCCCACACGGGAAGAATGGATTTTTCTATTTCCATTTTCTTCGCTCTGAAAACTATAGAAAGCGCGGCGTTGAGTTCCGCCACTCAACACGCAATGCCTCGAAAAAGGCGGAAAGTGGGGACGGAGACAGCAGGAACTAAGCAACGGAGTGTCTTAACGCTAGGTTCATATGGTTCCTGCAGTTCCCTCTGCCTACCCTGCAATATACGGGATAAAGCGTGAAGCTAAAAAAATAATAGTGTAACGTCTAACGTTGTATAACATATTATGTGCGTAGCATAAACTTAGGATGCTAAGGCAAAGTTTACCGGACAAACTTTACGTGATCATCCGACGTCCGGTCACGAAGTAAATCACCTAGTGTCACCAATATTTTAACTTGCGGATCTTGAGAAGTACATACAAATGTATATAAATATATATATATATAATGTATATATATATATATATATATATACAAATGTATATATATATATATATATATATATATATATATATATATATATATATATATATATATATATATATATATATATATATATATATATATATATATATATATATATATATATATATATTATGATAATTTGTATTTTAAATAAATTTCACATACGAGAACGTAGCAGGAATCGAACCTGCACTTCATGTATGCCAACTCATCGTTCTATCCAATTAAACCATATGCTCTTATTAAACTACGTCGCAATTATTTTACGCTTATTGCTCTTACAAACAAATATTATTTTATTATAATTATAAATATTAATAGTTTTAATGAGCTATTGTTATTACTTTTTATAAACATAAATTTTTATTAACGATACGTCCGTTAGTGATATACCACCATCTTTGTCATTAATTTATGTTTTATCTGTGCATAATGATGGCGTATATTCTTTTTTATAAAGTACGATCAATAATGACTAATGTAAGTTATATAAGTTTTTACTCATCTTACAATAATTGGTGTTTTACTTAAAATATGGAAAACATTTAAGAATAAATAGTAAATAAAAAGCCTTTGTTTGTAGCAGGAAAATAAATACAAATTTAATTCGAATATTATACTTATTTGGAAGTTATATGAAGTGATGCATAATTTTCCTTCTTTTTTAATTTAATTTTAAAATAAATATAAATATATAAATTTACACTAGCTTCATATATTTTGGAGCAGTGTCTGCTTGGAAAGTAAGTGAATTATACCACGCTTTCACTCAGAGCGGCGTTGAGTTACGCTAAGGATGCGAAGAACTGACTATCATGGTACTGGGTGTTATTCTATTACCTCGAAAACAAATAAAACACAAAATACGTGTCAAATTATTAAATTGTCACCAACTTGTATCTATAAATATCTCGAATGTCATATTAGATCATTTAACATACTCGTATTATATTTAACAATGAACGTCAAGAAACTATAACAAATTCTTAAAATATCCGCGTATACGTAACACATAGAGGTCGAGTGTCAACAGCCCAATTGTGGGTTCATTTGTGGATATTATTTTCATTTTACTGCATTGTAGTAATTAATAAAAATTTTAACGTAGTGGAATTTGAAGCCACGCCTCTTGCAAATGCAAGCTCTGTGACCACTAAGCCATGCGTTCTTTATCACGCCGTGTTCGTTCTTATATTCTTTATACTACTTAGGTATTTCATTGTTGGCAACTCTATAGGGAGATTTATAGAAATTTTCGCTACCCAAACATTATTACAAGTTGTTCTTGTCGTTTAGCAAACAACCGGTGGAAGCTTTTCATAGGTGTCTTTAATAAATGAATATGTATGTATGTAGACTTTTATTGTATTTTTAAAAGGAATAATTGTTCTTGTCATTTTGTTTTGTAGTGCTATTTTATAAATGTTAAAATATAGAGATATGTGGAAAAATGATTGTGAGGAACTGAGTGTCTTAATACTAAGCTCTATATACTTGTCCAGTATCATTACAATTAGATAAAGTAATCGCTGATTTTAATTACGTGAAAAATCACAAAAATATTTAAATTAGTGGGAAAATATCACGTTTTGCTTAAGTCACAGACAATAAATATATAGAAAATAAAGACTGAAAATGTCAGATATTATCAAAAATGAAAGGTAAATAATTTCTTGACAACAGGTTTAAGTTTAATAGATATATATATATAAAAGTCATTAATTCTGACATTTGATATTTATTATCGCTGTAAAAACATATAAATGATACTATTAAAAGCTTTTTTAAATAAAAAAAAAATAATATATTTCTGAATAAAGACAGCCATTATTTATCAATGTGATTTAAATTAATTTAAGAAAATTAAATCTTTACAATAAACTACAATTATTGATTTATTTCTATTATTAATTATTATGATATATTCACGTAATTTAATATTAGAACACACTCCCACTAACAAACGTCAATTAACCTTTAATTTGACATAGTTACAGTTATACAGTCTTATAATAAACTATATTATTTTATTAGCTTTATACTTTATCCCGTATAGGCGACTAGTGCTAAGATACTCCGCTCTCCACTTTTCTTTGCACTTCCATGTCTTTGAAGGCATTTTAAATATCAAAAATATATCATTTTCAATGTTTATACTGATTTTAATAATTCATTTTATATTAATGTACTTTGTATCAGAAATGTTAACACTATTTATTATAGTAAAGTTATTTATATAATATTAAATACTTAAGGATTAAGGTAGATTGTTTATAATTTAAAAGCGGTTGTTAGAAAAAAATATTTAAATAATACACCAATACCAATGAAGCCAGAGGAAAGAGATAGTAATGTATAAGTTCATGTTTTTAATTTTGCCTAACTAATATTACGCTAGTGATGTGCTTAAACGGATAGTCTTTTAGTCAGAAATTTCTAAATTAACTTTATTTTTTACCTAACCCGGTCTTCGTAATTTAATTTTTAATTAAAATAGTGTATTATTTTATAATAAATAATTTATAATATTTAATTTTATAAATTGGTTATTTTATTCTAGGTGGCGTTAGCGGCTGCTGCGCCAAATCCCAAGATCTTCGAAATCGACCTGTCACCGGAAGACGCTCAGAAGTACATCAGCAATCCGCCCTACTCCGAGCCCCAGCTTGTTGGAAGAACAGCTGTATTACCTTTGGTAAGTTAAATGGACATATTGCATATATATTTAGTATGTACTTTTAAGATTTTTTTAATGTATGCTTAAGTGACAAGCTGCTTGATCCGATATTATAAATTTAATATTTTTTTAATCTTTTGCATTGTTATTAAATAAAATTTCAAGTCCAAATAATAACGACGATCGTGGTGACGGAGAAGGCGCATCTGCCTGTAACGCGACGGTTTCTGGGTTCGATTCCCACTCAGGGAAGATGGATTTTTTATTTTCATTTTCTTCTCTCTAACTAGGCAAAACGCGGCGTTGAGTTCCGCCATTCAACACGTAATGCCTCAAAATAGAGGAAGGCGGGGTCGGAGAAAGCAGGGACTAAGTAACGAAGTGTCTTAACACTAAGTTCATATGGTTCAAAAAAAAAAGTAAAAAATATTTTACAATATAATTTTTCTATTTGTTTTTTTTTGTCCAGAATTCTTAATAATCTGTACCAAAATACTCTTTTAAAACAGATAAAGTACAACGACCCCAGGTTTCGTACAGCGGAAGCCGGTCCCACCCTCGGCCACTACTGGAAGAACGGACACGAGATCGAAAACCCTGACGACTACGTCGAAGAGGTATAACCATTTTACATAACATATTATTTAAAAAATAAAAAATATTTGCTACTAATGAAGTAGCAATGATTATAATTTTTAACGTAAAAAATAATAAAGAATAAGTGTTTTTTGTGTAATTTACATGGCTGAAATGAGTGCTATATGTGTTTAGCCTCACAGAAGGATTAAAGACATAATAACTATACTTGTACTTTGTAATTAAAGAAAAATTACATTTCCATTTTCTTCGTTCTGGTAAATAGGCGGACGCGGCGTTGAGTTCCGCCACTAAATATGCAATGCCTCGAAAAGGCGGAAAGCAGGGAATGCAGTGTCTTAACACTAGGTGCCCATGGTTCCTGAGGTTCCCTGAGCCTACCCGGTACCGTGCTAAAAGCGTGAAGTTTAAAAAAAAGAATATATTTCTCTTAAAAAATAATAAAAATATTATTATAAGTACTTTTTATTTCGTGTTTTTTATTATTTATTATGTTTTTATATATACATAGGTATACAATGCAAACCAATTCCACGGCCAAGACGGTCTAGGCGCATACGCATATGGCTACGAGACACCCGAGTCCGCTAAAGTGGAGAACAGAGTTCGTTCTGGAGACATTGTTGGATCTTACACTTTTAAATCTGGAGACAAGGATATTAAGGTTAATTAAATGTTTTATTATTACAAATTTAAATATTTAAAGTTTAGTTTTCATTTAAAGCACTTTAAAAAGATATATTTTACTATTTCTGATGTGGAATAACACTATAAAATTAACAAAAACCACTTTAACCTTTTTGTTTTTGTAAAAAAAAGTTTTTCTAAATTGAATAATAGCCGCAATGTTACCTCTGGCTACCTTTTATATGCCGAAAATAACGTCATGCTATTATAAAAATTAGGTTCACGCACAGGCAGATGCATAGTGTGTTGAGTGGCCAAATTCAATGCCGCGAGCGACAAAAATGGAATCAAACCCGCAAATCGTCGCGTTTATAGACTGTTTCTTTTATAGGTCCGCTATTGGGCAGACAGCCAAGGTTTCCACCAAGAGGACAACATCCCCAAAGTCGAGCTGAAACCGGTTGAAGAATCAGAGGATGTAAGACAAGCTCGTCTTGCTCACGAGAAAGGCGTGGAAGGAGGCTGCTGAGGCAGCACGTAAACAACCTGAGTTGCCGTAAGTATATCTTATAATGATTCATGATTTACTTTTATGTTTTTTAAAGTGCTAATCCACACTGAGTATAGAAAAAATACTTAAAGAAAACATACTAAAACTTTGAACGTAGCGGGACTCGAGCCCGCGTCCTCTTGCGAACCGCGTAAACTCTCTCACCACTGACCTATTTTATATGTTTTCAACTTTTTATATTTTTTATTTAAGTATGATTCAGGGTATTACTATTTAGGCATTTTTTTCTATAATTATTATGAAATTTTAAGAAAAATTATGAATTCTTAAATTTTGCTTAGAGATAATACGACTATGACTACGATTACTAAGATGTGATGATAGAGGTTGTTTTTATTTTTATAACTAAAATATTCATACAGAAATATATTATACTATATACATATATAATATTTTATTAGCTATGTTTTACTCAACACATTTTCAACACGAGTTCAACATTTCTTGAATTATGGCGGAAAACATTAATAACCTTGATACCAAACTATTATAAGTTGTGTAATAAAATTAAGAAATTTATTTATCCACAGTAACGGCTACTGGAGCGGACATCCCGAGTTGGTACCAGCTGCTTCAGAACAGCAAGCTGCATACGTCGCCGCTCCCAGCGAAGTCAGTCAAAGCCAGCGAGAAGCTAAGGCGTACTACGGCGGTCAAAACTTCCAAGGTCAATATGGTCAACAGTACCCGTCTCCAGCTCCTGAGAGGATCGAAGAACCAGAACCTACTGTGAGTTTAAAATATCGTTTACGAATAAGATGAAGCGGGGACGGAGAAAGCAGGGACTAAGCAACGGAGTGTCTTAACACTAGGTTCATATAGTTTCTGCAGTTCTCTCTGCCTACCCTGCAATGTGCGGGATAAAGCGTGAAACTATAAAAAAAAGACTAAGATGATTGAATTTATATAAATAATTATTAGAAATATAGTTATTTGATCGCTTTTATATAAGAAGTTTATGAAGAGAATTACAAATCTTCCGAAAAACTCGTGTGGAGAGTAAAAAGCAAAACTACTTGCTAAATTATTTCTTACTTAATTAAATAATACTATATATTTATATTTAAAATATTAAAAATATAAACAAGACGCTTATTTACATACAATATATATAATATGACATTATAATATAGGTAAAGTGCTTAGGTCAAATAAAAAATTATAATTTTGATATGACACAGTATCTTTATTTTTATATTATAATAATATAGATAAAAAATAAATGTCAATTTCCTTTTAAGTTCCTTTACAATAAAATACATAAGTAGGTTGTAGGTAGGACCAGTTTTTATAAAAGTTCAATATAACTCGTTCTTAGCAAACCAATTGTATTGAAATTACATTTATTATAAAGATTTTTACTGCTTTGAACTTTTCGAAACTAATTTAATATAATTTATTTATATATATATGCTTGTTAATGTATATTTATATGTTATTCTTTGTCTAAACATATAATATGAAAAACAATTATTGTATTGATCCCACTACCACCTCGTAAGGCGGAAACACTTTGAGAATAATAAAAATTAAACGCATATAATATTTTAAACGTAGTAATTCATAATTTTATTTTTTTTTATTTAGTACGCAGATTTTTTGATTATGAATTATTTATATAACATATATTTGTTCCAGGGCCCACCCCGCGGTTTCTTCTACCAATTCGACTACCCAGTGTCAAGCATCGTGTTGAAGAGCGAACTTAAAAACTAAAGTAATTTCTATACTTTTAAGTTATAATTAGACGTATTTTTTTCAAAATACTAAATAATTGTGATGAAAATAAACATAAGCCTTACTTTGTGATACGTTTAATTACGCTCTCGCTAGCGAGTGTAGTAAACGTGTTTCCTTATTGGAATCTTGATTTCTAACCGATATTATGAAGGTGGGGTCACCATTGCCATTTTAGTTAAGTAGATTAAGTTGCCTATTTGTAGTCCCTGAATTTGTACTGTACTAAAATGTGCCATGGAATTCTGTTCAAAATATTAACTTTGAATTAGACTTGGTACGATTTTGAATTTGTATTGCAGAAGTGGACTGGAGTTTAAAAGTGTAACTTAAGAAAGCCGCATTCAGAGAATTTAATTAGAATTTGATTGACATTTAGTAAGCATTGGGATCGCGATTTTGTTTTTTTTAACCTTTTTGATTTAAGTTTTGACATAGTTACACTCTTGAACCAAGTCTAGTCTTTAATACTGTGGGTATAACATTAAAATCAGTTATTTTATGTCACAAATCGTATGCAATAAACAAAATTTAGTAAAATTGTGTTTTATTTTCTTACATTTTTACAGATTTTTCTTTCAATGCGTTGATTCGTCGTTATATAAAAAAAGATATAAAAAAATACGAATACTAACTAAATGATAACTTAGTTACTGTATTCTAAATAATTTTAATAACTTCTGTAGTAATAAATTCAGTCCCGAAAACAATATTCAAACAACTCATAAAGTAATCTCAATTTAATATTAAAGATGTTATAATAAATATATATGTAACATATATTTATATATAAATTTAATATATTATTTTAAATTAAAATTTCTAAGCGGGGACGGAGAAAGCAGGGACTAAGTAACGGAGTGTTTTAACACTAGGTTCCCACGGTCCCTGCAGTTCCCTCTGCCTACCCTGTCCTTGTGCGGGATAAAGCGTGAAGCTAAAAAAAAAAAATAAATAGAAATTTCTAACTAAATTTAAATGTTTCAACTAAACTTATAATTTTGTTTAAAATTATACTTGTTGTTTACACCTGCATCGGTACTATTGACCTAGTCATACCACCTAATGGCATCATAACGAACGGTCTTAAAATACTTTGTCTTTTATTCATTTGTATATTGTTTATCACCGTTCTCAAATTAGCTGGCATCGTGGTTTCTGTTGGTGGTCTCTTAAATGGACCGGGTAGTCTCTGACCAATTATTGATATGATTCCCGATATACCACTAGCAATACCGTCGTAGGCCCATGAGATTGTATCTGGAACGTTAATTTCTATGGTAGAAATGGAATAGCTGATATGAAATCCCCAATTGAAAATCTACCGCTGGGTAGAACTAAAATGGCTTTTTGGTCTTCAAGAACTGGCTGAGGTTCTGCTTCAATGACAACGGAATCCATGTCATCTTTTGATTTTTGTGGGTCGTTCGATTTTAAATTATTTTCTACGTTATTATCTACTTTGTCGATGTTTTTGTTGACATTAGCTTGGTCGTCTGGTAGAAATATTAACATGGGCTGTTGATTGTTCCTGTAAGTAATTAAGATTAATTTAGATTATAACGTATCTCTCTCTTAGTGCTTTAAGAACTTGAGAGCCAAATTTTTTTGATAGTTTCATGCTTTATCAAGGACATGGCAGAGTAGGCAAAGGGAACCTAGTGTTAAGTTACTCTGTTCTCTACTTTTCTCACCTTTTTTGAGGTAATGCGTGTTGAGTGGCGGGATTTGACGCCGTGCTTTGCGTACTTGCCAGAGCGAAGAAAATGGAAAAGAAAAATCCATTTTCCATCAAGTGAGAATTGAACCCACAAACCGCCGTGTTTAAAGACAGACGCTATCACACTACGATGGTCCAAGATGGTCAAGCAAGTTATGTTTTTTTTTACTTTTAAAATTAAAATCAATAAATAAGAGGAACTTAATGATGTTTCAATATGTTTGTTATATGTATATATATATATATATATATATATATATATATATATATATATATATATATATATATATATATATATATATATATATATATATATATATATATATATATATATATATATATATATATATATATATATATATATATATATATATATATATATATATATATATATATATATATATATATATATATATATATATATATATATATATATATATATATATATATATATATATATATATATATATATATATATATATATATATATATATATATATATATATATATATATATATATATATATATATATATATATATATATATATATATATATATATATATATATATATATATATATATATATATATATATATATATATATATTATTTCAATATAAACTTACATTGATATTGAAGAAAGAGGGTTGAACTGCATAGATTGCAATTCCAACAATTGTTGTAAATTCCGTGAAGGCATCATTATCCTTTGGTATGGATTGTACAACTGCAACTGCAACGGTGCAGGGACCACTCCATACAAATGCACACACAACAATAGAAAAACTAACACAATCATTTCCAACTTTTTCAACAAAATTATAGAAAAAAACACTAAACACGTATTTCTCTAACTACAGTAGCTGCGTTTTTGTCACGTATATAGTTCAACACGTATCGTAATATATTAATTTAGTTTTAATATGTTTTAAATAGCCATTGCAATAAATGCTATGTGTTTTTGTCTTGATGTCAGAAGGAATACTCATATCGTCGAGTATAGAACAGTACAGCATTGTCATTATTATGCACGGATGTCACCACTGGCCTAGTGACAGGACATGCGACCTTGCTTATGGAGTTACTCACTTTCTTTTGTAGGGTTCTCTTGTAAAATATATAAAAATTACAAAAATATATATTATTAATCTATAAAAAAGTTTCAGTATGTTAATTGTATTTATTTATATGTTGTATATCTTTTTTATTTTATGGGAAACCTCCCATCCAACCTCCTTACATATTTTTTTTATTTGAAATGTAATTAACACTACAACTTGATTACTGCTTGCTCCGTATCCATTTTAGCTTATGCTCTATGTTCTTATCATATACATTAATATTAAAACATACTAAATACTCGTAGTATTATTATTTATTAAAATATAAATAACTTAAAGATTTGCTGTTGTTCCACAGACACACATACAATTTTACTTTAAGTGTATAATTAAAGAAAACATTTAAAAATTTGAACTTAGCGGGAATTGAATCCGCACTTCACCCAATATGGAAAACTGTAATGAAACAAGTGAAGGTCGCCAACAGACTAAATTTATTTGAAAAATATGATCACAACATGATAATCATACAATTTATTTCTAAAAAAGAACTAACATTGTACTAAAGAGTATATAATCACTATATTACACATTGTACCATAAATATTATTATAGTGTCTACATTACTTTTATAAATACTTTTATTAATTTGATACAAATAGCAAAAACCAATTCCATGAGGAGAGGATTTAAATTCTACTGTATTCAAATTTAATATTTTTTTTTACCTTTGTGGGAAAGTGTTAACACTTTAAAAATTAAATTTATTATAGTATTACATTAAATTAAATAAATTAATCGCCTTAGCAGAACCCCTGCGTTATATGTTTAAACAATCTGATTAAACGAGAATATTTTAAACGTAAACATTTTTATTTATACCAAATAAAAGTAAAACTCCAGACCATTCGTTGACTTTAGCATAATCTTAAAACGATAATCAATTCGTATGTTAATTAGTTATGAACTAATGTGCGCAATCGGTGCTAGTAGGCTAAGGTTTCTAACAATGGTAAATAAGTAGGGCGTTCATTATGATATGACAGTAGTACATAGATATTAGACATAGCTATTATGTTATTTGAAATATATAATCAACAATGTAAGGAATTAAATCTAGAAAATTAAAATTTTCAAAAAAAACTTGTTTTAAAGTGTTTCATTTGTAATGATTTTTTTTTATAGCTTCACGCTTTATCCCGCACATGGCAGGGTAGGCAGAGGGAACTGCAGGGACCGTGGTAACCTAGTGTTTAGACACTCCGTTGCTTAGTCCCTGCTTTCTCAGTCCCCGCTTTCCGCCGTTTTCGAAACATTGCGTGTTGAGTAGGGGAACTCAACGCCGCGCTTTGCCTAGTTTGCCACAGCAAAGAAAATGGATATAGAAAAATCCATCTTCTCTGCCTGGGGATCAAACCTAGATCCGTCGCATTACAGGCAGACGTCGCGCCTCTGCGCCACGACGGTCCTCTTTTTATTTTTATTTACATATTTCTTTAAAGTTTCACCAACATTTGTACATACCAATTTAACTTTTAATAAAATACAGTCGGCTTAGGCTAAGTATAACAAATAACAAATAATTATAGGATAAATATATTTGCTTCTGAATTCGAGCTTTTCACCATGAAAATTGGTAGCAGAAATTTAAAGAACCAAATTGATTGCGAAATGTGAGCCCAAGTAATTAATTTTTAACAATATCTAATTGACTTCGGCATTCATCGCCTAATGTCTGAAATTGGTATCAACAAAATGGAATGATGTCTCATTACTTAGTCGAACTTGCACATGCCACATGATTCAAGAACTGTGTATTTATAAAAAAAAACCATAAAAATAAAGAATTTTTAACCGTTATGGGCAATTACATTTAAAAGCAAATTATAGCCATTGCTATTATTATGTGTAAGGCACAAAATTATTTTTAATTGATTAAGAGGTCTCTTAGAAAGATACTGAGAAAACAGTATAAAATGGTCAATTTGATGCGAGATCAATAAAGATTATGACTATAACTCTTGTTTGTAAGCATTTAATAAATAATGGATAAATGTAGTTGTATGGCTACGTTCATCTCTTAGGAAAAGATTGTCATTGTTTGATAAATCGAATATTTTTAATACTCCGACGGTATGTAAGGAATTATAAATATAGTAAAGAGACGCTTGTTTATTGTAAAATTCAAGCCAAATCTTATTTTAGATAATTTTTCCTCTTTTGTATTTCAAAGAAATGCAACTAAATTCTTATATCATCATTTTGTCTATCTGTACGTCGATACGATTATTTTCAAGAACGCTAGTATTCCTAGTACCCCTTCTAAGAAATCTAATATAACCCAAAATTTGGTAAAATATTATAATAAATTTATGAGGACCGTTGTGACGCAGAGGCGCAAGCGTCTGCCTGTAAACGCAACGGTTTGTGGGTTCGATTCCCACTCGAGGAAGATGGATTTTTCTATTTCCATTGTCTTCGCTCTGGCAACTAGGCATAGCGCGGCGTTGAGTTCCGCCACTCAACACGCAATGCCTCTAAAACGGCGGAAAGCGGGGTCGGAGTAAGCAGGGACTAAGTAACGGAGTGTCTTAACACTAGGTTCGTATAATTCCTGCAGTTCCCTCTGTCTACCCTGCCATGTGCGGGATAAAGCGTGAAGCTATGAAAAAAATTAATGAACCCTTGGTGGCCGAGGACGACTCGCACTCGACCAAAATATTTGCCCTATCTATGTTTACTCTATGTCATAGGGAACATATTTCGATTTTATTAATCTCAGATATTTATAAATCCCACTTGCCAAAATTAATTTGTTATATAAACTAACAATCAATTAAAAGATACAGTCGTCCTCTCAACTATGACTTCCGTCGTATACCATGCCATGTCATCCATACGATAAAAGAGAAATAGTTTTTAACCAAATTTATTTTTTTTGTATAAAATTTTACTTTATTTATTTTTCTAGATAAACAAAAATAAATAAAAGCGAAATAAAAATAGACTGTATAATTAATTTAAAAAATAATAGTTCTCTCTATTGCCATAGCGAAATGGCAGGTATTTTTATTTATTGCAGCGTGACATATTTAAGATCAAGCGGTAGACAGAGAAATGTTTTTGTCAAGACACTCCGTTCTCTGTTTTCTGCGTAAGTTCGAGACATATAGAGTACAGTACTTATTAAGTAGTGGAACTCTACGCTGCCATTCCCTCATGACCAGAATCTCACCGACTTTTGTTCTCATTTTATACGATGTTTACGTTATTGTTATCAATACATCGCAATTTACTTAAAAAATATAACGTGTCGAGAACTCTTAATAAACTTTTAATGAAATAGTTAATTTTTTATTTCAAGTTCAGGTTTCAAAGCTTTAAGCTTAAAAAGCGGATATCATTTTCATTCTTACGTATAATTTAAGCTCATATACCTTTATATGTACCTTTGAGCAAGCGATGTGATTACTTGTTGGCTAGTTTCCGTTAAGGTATTCCCGTTACACGATGCACCTAGGATATTAATTTATTAACTTCACTTATATATAACTGATGTCAGAATATATATATATATATATATATATATATATATATATATATATATATATATATATATATATATATATATATATATATATATATATATATATATATATATATATATATATATATATATATATATATATATATATATATATATATATATATATATATATATATATATATATATATATATATATATATATATATATATATATATATATATATATATATATATATATATATATATATATATATATATATATATATATATATATATATATTTTCGATAACAATACGATTTTGTAATTTTTCTTACCAGTGCTAGATTTCTTATATCTTTATATAAAAAAATTAAATAATGACATGAAATATTTCATCTTTAGATAACTTCTTTGTCTTACAGGTAAGCAAAATGTATAGTAATTAGTTTTTCAGTAAAAAATATTCGTTTAAAACAAGTTTTGCAATATCGCTGAAAGCTTTTAAAACAAGAATATTCGTTTAAAACACAAATACGCTCAGTAAAATAAATAATAAAAATAGAATACACGACACAAAAATAATTTATTATACTCGACATTATGGCAAGAATAAATATAACATACACAGTAAATGCAAAATTAAAAATAATTCCATCTTCATATCAGTCAGTTGACTTTATTAGGCTGTCCATCGTCCACCACCACATCGATTTCAACTTCGTACGTCCCGGGCTTGGTGCGAGACGGTCTGACCACTACTCCAGGCATCCTTGACTCTTGAACACCATCTACTTCATTTTCTGACGTATCAACATTCGTTATTTTAATCTTATCATCTTCGGGAACGGCTTCTGGAGGCAAGCGCACCGACATCATGCCTTGCACCCTTTGAACTATGTACTCTAAGAGAGGCCCAAATCGCGATACTCCATCAGTGGCTAAGATAGTCCGATCTGGCGCTCCTGATTGAGGTTTTAGCACGAACATGTTGAAATTTAGCGTTCTTCTAACTGGTTTTGGGCTCACCTGGACTAAGCAGGCTATAGCCAAGACAACTAGGATACGGCACATCCTTCAACTAACGTCTGAACTATCCGAACTAAGGCTCTACACTGCGCTCTGTGCGTTTTTGCCGCGCATCTAAACTAAGATAACGGGTCTTAAGCAAAAAGATCATAACCGCCTCTCGGTACGTAATTGCAGCGGTCTCAACACCTTTCGTTTGGAAAGCCAGAATTATAGTGAGTCATTATCGCATCCCATTTTAATATGACACCTTGCAGTCTGGTGTATCTAATATTTTTATATAGACAAGACATTTTACAATGTATTTGGTGGATCTTATTATGCTGGTTACTTTATTTGTGACCAATAAAAGCTATTTATTTGCTATTGTTATATGTTTTAGTAAAATAGCTCTTTTGCTGTTGTGTTAAAGTTAATCATTGCAAGTCAGTTATGCATTCGTAGTTATATTTACAGCTATCAACCAGCTTGATTGATGCTGGTATAATGATGCAGTATGAAGGTCAGTGCAGGTTTTAATACAAAATGCGGTTACTGGGGTTTCGCATTGTTTACTAATTGGAGGTGAATGGCAGAGATTGTATTATTGACGATAATTTTACAAATTGTTCTTGTGCGAAGAAAGTTGTTAAATTACCTGTTAATTTGCGATTGTTAAAGAGATAGTTTTAATTGTTAAGAAATTAAATGTTGGTGTATCATCATTAAGTGAAATTTCACTTATCCCTTGTCTTTCGGGTCTCCGACCTATTTGTGTTCTGGCAAGATAAAGTATTGTGTGGAGTTCTGCCAAATTTACATTTTACATTCATTGTCTCGTAAAAAACGTCTATAAATAAAAACTAAATCAATATATTTTTTATGCACTATATATATAATATTTCAAACTTAATTGCTTCAACGACTTTCAACAAGTTATTTATTGAGTGAGTTATTTATTTTGTTTTATTGTCATTTCCTAAAAGGATATATATATATATATATATATATATATATATATATATATATATATATATATATATATATATATATATATATATATATATATATATATATATATATATATATATATATATATATATATATATATATATATATATATATATATATATATATATATATATATATATATATATATATATATATATATATATATATATATATATATATATATATATATATATATATATATATATATATATATATATATAAGAAAGAATATAGACGAAGTGTCGAGAGTAGTGTTCATAAGACAAGAAGAAATAATTTATAAACAATAATCAGGTTATTTACATGTGTTCTCTTAGAAAAATTAATTAGAAACGTAAACTCTGTAGAGTTTGATCACCCATCCCAGGAAAGCGACCCGTCAATTACCATTTACGAAGCGATACCTGATGCGAATCTAACTGTAAAGTATATATGGTAATAGGCAAAGGTGTACTTGTAATTAAGTAAAGCTCGTATCTTTGTAAGCTAAGCTTAACGAAATAAATTGTATCCAATTTATACTATAGTTCCGCCACTCAACGCACACTTCTCGAAAGGTTGAAAGCAAGGAAAGGGTCGCTTAACACTAGGTTCCTATGGTTCATTCGGTTCCCTCTGCCTACCCTACTATGATAAGGATAAAGCGAGAAGCTTAAAAAATCTCATAACGTAGTAAAATGACATAAAAACCTTGGCCGTCATAGTAAAGCTCAGTTTGACTGTGGAAGACTAATCACTATGGGTTCGATCCCAACTAAGGGAGGATGAATTATTTTATTTTCCTTTCCGTAATAATAAGCAACACGCAATATCTTGAAAAGTAGAATTAGGGAAACAAAATACTCCAACACTAGGGTCATTAAAGTACCTACTACTGATGTAACGAATATTCGCATTCATATTCATATTCGCGAATATTCGCACATTTTTACATATTCGCATTGGCATTCGCAAAGACTTTTGCGAATGTTTTGCAAATAATTGACAAAATAAAAAAAATTACGAATATAATACGTTATAAAATAATAGAAATTAGTTTACTTTTTGTGTTTTTGTTATGAAAAATAGTAATTTAACTTCGTAATCAAATTATGAGTCTCCATTATATTTCATGAAACAATTTTTTAACGCAATGTTAGAAAAAAAAATAGGTTTTTAATGTTTTATAATCATCTACTTGAACAAAAATAAAAATAATGATCAAATAAATACATTATTCTATTATAGTAAACTATTAATATAAAAAATAATACGTAGCGACGGTATTGGCGTCTAAAGTGCTATCTTGCCGTAAATATTAGTGTCAAATTTGAAAGAATTACTGAATATTCGCATTCGCGAATGTCGATAGTAAATATTCGCATTCGCATTCGCTTTCGCGAATGTTAAAAAAGTGACATTCGTTACATCACTAGTACCTACCCCACTTTAATCGCGTAACCCTTTTTGTACAGGTGATTAACGGTATCGTTAATAAAGCAAGAAAATAATTCATTCTCTTGGGATTTGGGATTATTGAGGATTTTCTTCCAAACCACCATATTTTATATATAAAAGATTCTCAATCTTCTCTCGCTCTTGAAGAGCTCCAGCTTCGGATTCTTCATTGCTATTTTGTCAAACAGGCAGAATTTAAAAGTAATATAAAATTTAAAGGAGGGTAAAATGTTACGAGCCGATTATATACATATAAGTACAATCGAACTACCTGTCAATTACTAATTATCGTTAATTTGAAACATAGCACAAATGAGATATAGAGCGATAGGGCCCGGACGGCTTTCTCTACAATCTAGGTCGTAACGGGTACCTTGCATTCAATTTTACCTAGACGATGCTATTAAATACTGTATTCGCAAAGGTTTTTACAATTATGTGACATATAAAATTTGTGTACAATTTTAAAGAAATGCTAGAAAGTTGTCGTTTTTATAGTCTAGAAAAGTGCCTTTTACGTGTAAACACGACGGTTTGTGGATTCGAATTCCGCTACGGGAGAATGGATTACTTTCATTTTTTATTTTGTAACAAAGCAAAGTGCAGCGTTCAGTTTTGCCACTCCATACGCAATTCTTTGAAAGAAGCAGGTTAACACTAGGTTTCTACGATTCCGTCTGCCTTCCTACTAAGTGACCACGACGCGAAAAAAATATATATTTTGCTTAAAATCCACAGATATTATAACTGTGTGTACTTGCAAGGGTAGACAAAAAAGAAGTTTTCTGCCTTAAATCGTGAAGTTGTATGGCTATTGGCGGAATTTAACGCCGCGCTTAGTAGTAGCGAATAATTAAATTTAAAAAATATAAGTGATCTTTGGGTGGAAATCGAACACATATTAACAAGCAAACACTGTGCGACTATAATAAGTGTGGATTCGATTCCCATGAGGGCTGACTAATTTGATTTCTATTTTCTTCGCTCTGGCAATTAGACAAGCGCGGAGATGAAATCCGCCACTCAACACGCAATGCTTCGAAAGAAGACGAAGATTGGGACGGAGTGACTTAACACTAGGTTCCCGCGGTTCCTCCTGTTTCCTCTGCCTAACCTGCTTTGTGCGGGATAAAGCGTGAAATAAATACTCATAATTTAATTTACATTTATTTATTCGTATAAAGCACACTCAGGTACAAAAATATAATACAAGTTGTAGGTACTGACAATAATCTTTTTATAATAAAAAAAAAAAAAACAATAATACAGATCATATATGAAATGTAGCAAAAGTGTATGAAAAATATTTTAAAAAATAAAGATTTTCACCAAGTTTTAAAAAAACCCTTGAAAATGGCCAATATTGGATGGATTCCAGGATACTTTTACATATTTTTTATTTTAGGCTTAGTATGTTATATTCTTTTAAGAGATAATTTAAACAGTTCTATATAAGTATTTGATTTAATTTTAAAGCAGTATTTTCATATATTTTGGTATATATTTAAGTTTTTCACTGTGATTGTGAAGAACGGCCATTTTGAGTTTGTTCTTTGGTTTCTAAAGTCACTTGTCTCGCGCTATGCGGTTCCGCGTTGGAATGATCTGTAAATTAAATTCGATTAAATTTTATTAATTTATAATTATTTTAATTAACATTTAGTTCATTTTTTTAATATTTTTTTTAATAATTTTTATTAAAATGTTGTTGTTAAATTAGTTTTTTTAGTGGCCTGTAGATTCCTTTTAAAAAAGTGAATTTATTAATTTTTTTTTTTTTTCAGAATATTAAATAATCATATAATACTTTATATATGTATATATGAAATATTATATGACGTTGCATAATCAATAATATTGGGAATTTTCATAAAAAAAATATATTAAAACTTCGTTTACTTTCTAAAATTTCTCTCACAAATGAACTTGAAAACTAATTTCTAAGTAATTAAAGAAAGCTACGTCAAGTTTTAAATCAATTTAAAATATTCCTACAGTGGAGTGGACGTCAATAAGGAAGGCGGTAAACCGTGTAGATTAGTAAGAGCTTGCAGGTATGCGCGAGTCGCTGGTTCAGAATTATTAATATAACAAAATTCAAGATTTTTTCTTTTTCTGTTGTTGTTGAATTAAAAATGCTAAGAATATACTAATTATATACACTTATGGCCTTACGCTTCATTTGGCTCGTACGGTTAGGTCAGGACCGTCGGGGTGCAGAGGCGTAAGCGTTTGCCTGTGATCCCCAGTCGGGGAAGATGGATTTTTCTATTTCCATTTTTTTCACTCTGGCAACTAGGCAAAGCGCGGCATTAAGTTCCGCCACACAACATGCAATGCCTCGAAAAAAGTAGGGACGGAGAAAGCAGGGACTAAGCAACGGAGTGTCTTAACACTTGGTTCATATGGTTCCTGCAGTTCCCTCTGTATACTCTGCCATGTGCGGGATAGAGCGTGAAGCTATAAAAATAAAGTTAGGTGAGGGAACCGTAGGAACTACGGGGACTTAGTGTCAAGACACTACGTTCTTTGCTTTCAAGGCATTGTGTGTTAAGTGGCGGAACTTAAAGTTGCGTTTGCCTTGTTGCCAGAGCAAAGAAAATGTACATGAAATAATCTATCTTCTTCTCGCAGGAATCGAACCCACAAACCGTTGACAGGCAGATGCTGCGCATCTACTCTTATAGTCATTATAAAGGACTGTAATAGTAGATAGTAGATTTAATTAGCGACAATCGAAACGTGGACTATTACTGCCGTAGTGTACATGGAAATCTTCACCTCCAAGTTTTATAACTGTTTATAAGTTTATGCCCAATATTTTTTTTTTAGCTTCACGCTTTATCCCGCACATGGCAGGGTAGGCAGAGGGAACTGCAGGAACCATAAGAACCTAGTGTTAAGACACTCCGTTACTTAGTCCCTGCTTACTCCGTCCCCACTTTCCGCCGTTTTCGAGGCATTGCGTGTTGAGTATGTTTTCTACTTACTATTATTTTGCTTTGCTTCGTTAACAGGCTGTGATTGTTGTGCCTGCAGAGATACGAGCTGGGACAAGCGAAGAGCTTCCTGAGGCACATTACCTTGGTCTCTTTGGACGGGCCTGAAATGAAAAGTTTTTGTTGAATTATTTAAATTACGTAGAAAAGGATATCAGCAGAGACCATAGTCAGATGGTAATAATAATACGTGAAAGAACTACAAGAAAAGAATATCTTTAAAGTCTAAGTCTTTAGTTAATTCTTCACTGTGAAAGGTCTGTACTCTGTAATAACAGAAAACGCGGCGTTGAGTTTCGCCACTCAATGTCTCCCACTAAAAAAAAAAGATGAAAAATAGGAAGCCAACTGTTTGAATATCTAGTTCTATCTCCCTAATTTCTATAGGCAGGATGCGTGTACATTTATTTATCATTTATCATCATTCATTTTTATTTTACCATGTACTAATTTAGTATAATATATTATTATTGTATACTGTGTGCTTTGTTCTAAGATAGCATTCAAAAATACTTACTGGTAAGCGGGGGCGACGGGCTCTTGATAAACTAAATTATAAGGATTATTGGCGGGTCCGACCAAGTAGTTGGGACTGCTTTGGGCTCCAGCGGGTCGATAGCCGAGAACTGGAGATACTTGTCCTGACGGTCCCAAGAGTACTGGGTTTTGGTAACCTGGAAGCAAATTAAAATAAAAATATATGTAAGTCAGTGTGAGTGCATTGATATTATTGATAATTTAAACACCTTAATATTCTAAAATACTTAAAAAAACATAAAAATTCGAGCGGGATGTGAACCCGCGCCCTCTTGCAAAGCGTGCAAGCGCTCTCACTAAACAAAAAACAAAAGCTCAGCTTTTTCTATCCTCAGTGTGGATGAACACTTTAAAAAAATTATAAAAATAGCCTAATATCCTATTAACATAAATTACAGCCTATTTTCAAGGAGATAAGTCTTTATATTCTAAAATTTATATATAATTTATATAATGTTGGTATCTTGTAATTTTATGGGAAACCAAAGGAAACCTAAAGTTGTTATGGTTTTTCTTACCAGGGTAAGCATTTCCAGCGTTAGGTTGAGGGGCAGCGGCAACAACGTACACTGGCTGATATCCACCAACAGTTCCAGGTCTGGAAATACCATTTTTATAATAATTTAATAATCAATAATAAATATTAACTAAGGATGGCTAGTTTTTGTGTGAATTTATTGGGGGATATTGTTATTTTATTGTTTTGTAACACTTAAATCTTTACTAACAAATAATAAGCCGTGTCGTCGAATATGTAATATAGTTACTAAAAACAAATAATTATAATAAATAGAGAGCGGGGACGGAGAAAGCAGGGACTAAGCAACGGAGTGTCTTAACACTAGGTTCCCACGATCTCTGCAGTTCCCTCTGCCTACCCTGCCGTGTGCGGGATAAAGCGTGAAGCTATAAAAAAAATAAAAAATAAAATTATAGGCGCAGCATCTGCTTGTACACGCGGCGGTGGAGGATAGATTTTAATTTTTTTCGCTCTGGCAACTAGCCGCGTTGAGTTTCACCACTCAACACGCAAAGGCGGAGAGTGGAGAACGTAGATTCTCAACACTAGGTTCCCACGGTCCCTGCGGTTCCCTCTGCCTACCCTACTATGAACGGGATAAAGCGTGAAGTTAAAAATAAAATAAATAATATTCAGATATTTATAATATTTTTTACACGAAATATTCTTTACTTTATTATGTCCTACAAATTTGGAATTAAGTAAAAGAAAATATATTAAAATTTACTGCCATAACATGAATGTAAAAAAGTATATTACCTATATCCGGGTATTGGCATGTGAACTATGAACACTCTCTGTCCAGGAATAAGTCCAGGTATATTTGGAGCGACAGGATTCTAAAATAAAACAAAAAAAATTAACTTAATCTAAAAATTTTGACAGCTGTAAAATTGAATTATGACTGTAAATTGAATTGTAACTGTAACATTGCTAAAACGATTCCAATAGGCGTTCAAGAGTCAACTCTTACTATTCATTCTTACTTGTAAGACTTAAGTAAAAAGGCGAGGCAAGGCGTTATTTTCTGCTAGTTAATATGCAAAATCTTGTATTCAACTGGAATGTGGAAAACGGACCATGTACGGGGTAAAATCAGCATAATTAATAGTATCAATTAATTAAGTATTATAAATATGTAGAGATTTGTATCCGTCTGGTTATATTTATATGTTATATGTTTTGTTCATGCTTTATCCCGCACATAGCAAGAAAGGCAAAGGGAGCCATTAGAACCTAATGTTAAGACACTCCATCTTCCACTATCTGCTTTTCGAGGTATTGAGTGGCGGAACTTAACGCCGCGCTTGTCCACTCGCCACAGCAAATGCAAATTAAATAATAATTATAAAATATCAAATTTTGTTACGAAAAAACATTTTATTCTGTAAACCAGTTTAATTTAATCCTAACATTTCGATTTTTCTTATTTATTTTTACTTTTAGTGCTATTTACCTGCTGAGGAGGTTGCTGTGGTTGCTGAGCTCCTGGTATCAACTCTACCTCACTATCAGGATCCAATATCTCGAGACGCGCAGGCGCATTGGACGACGACTTGCTATTGGCTGAAATTTTATAGTTTTTAATAATTTTGTTCTTGTTCAGCTCACGTTATATCTTGTATATAAGAGGAGTTAGTGTCAAAACACTCTGTTCTTAGAGATATTGTGTGTTGAGTGGAGAGACTCAACGCCAGTTAGAACAAGAAAATGGAGACATTAAATCACCTGAATTGAGATTTAATTGGGTAATTAAAAGTTATATTTATCTCACAATGAAATTTATGTTTATGTCTATATATTAAAATAAACATGCGTCTATAAAACTTGCAATTCACCCATAAATAGTATTACTTTATCTAATTGAATCAGGCTTTACATCGTACTTCAGTAGCAAAACATTGGTTGTACCTTGTCGCTGTTCCTGTTGATAGTAGTTCGCTATTTGAGGGCCATCTAGATAATAGTCCAGCCTGGAAAAAAATATGATTTTGAATTCTTGATGTGTCCCGATTAAAAGAGCTGTTTTAAAACTAAAATATATTTTAGTACATTAAACACATATCAGGGTAGGCAGATAGAACACAGTGAGATATTTTGATACGAGTTACTTGGTAGTCGACCACTGGTAATCTTACATATGTTGTGTAGAGCAGTATCGAACTATCGATTTTTTTGGATTATAGAACACTACTTGAGAACCTATAGTCCAGATTTTCAAAAGGTACTCTACCTTGTAATGAAACATAATTTACATACGTCGTTAAATACGACGACTAAATTAAATAACAATAGAGTGTTAAAGCGTTATTACAAAATTAGGCATAAATATACATATATTACCTATGTATCACATACATATGTACCACAATACATAATCAAAAATTATAAATCAAAATCATAAAAGTATTTATTAAATTATGAAGCTTGGAATTTTCATAACTTGTTTTTTGTTTTTTGTCATGATATGTCGGATTACAGGGGTGCCGGATTAGATAGGGGTTGGTTTATGGGGGTCCACTGTATTATTAAATATATAATAACAAGTAACTAATTAACTTACGGATTTATTTGTTGCACTTGAACGGGATAAAGTCTTGATGGTGGTGCAGCAAACACCCCGTATAGAGCAGCAAGAAAATACTGAAACAAAAAATAACTTACTGCAAGAAGCTGACTAGTTTGGAGAATCAAGATCTGGGGGCTTCATAGAATTGTAAATAGAGAATCCCTTCTGCATACGTTACCCTTGATTGAGGTTGAATACCATTGACACCATCGTAAGCGCATAATATAAAAGCACTGACGAATGACAGTTTTTTTATGAATATTTTTTAATAAACTAGTAATGTCGCAATACTGTAACTTGGTGAAAAAAATAATTAAACTGTATAATAATAAAAGAAAAAAAAATGGAAATGAAAAGGCATTCAGAGAAAAAAGCAGCTTAGCTTGGATTCACCTAAGAGAAAGAGTGAAGAGATAGGTGAAGAGTGCCTAGTGTGTAGACACTCACTGTGTGTACACACTTTTCCGCCAACGAGTGGGAAAAGAAATCACTACTGTCGCGTTTCCTTCATATCACGAAAACTTCTTCATACTAGCAGCTTTGTTTTCAATATTAATTACCATTGAATTATAATAATTTAAGCTCAATGCTATATATAAAGTTATATGCTACGGAAGCCCACTAATCCCATAAGATTTGATGCAATTCACATTAGGCTGACATCCTTCAAGTTGGGAGGTCACCGGAAAACTATTACGAATGTACTTGTCGCTAATTTTGATCTGTAAGCTACTCACATGACATAGATATAAGGTGAAGTTCAACATTGAAGGCTTTACATAATCAAAAGTTTTGTAAACAAGGTAAAGGGGTTAGAGTTTTGTAAAGAAGGTTTCTGTACAATTTTCAAGAACTTAAGTCTTGAATTACGGAACTCTACGCCGCGTTTTGTCTTGTTAACAGAGCGAGTCAATAAATTCTAAAAATTTCTTCAAGTAGCAATCGTCACTTTTACACTCAACCGTACCGCTGTACCACAACGAGTTTAATTTTGCATGCAAATAAAATTTTTAAAACGCTACTTTAAATTCGACATATTTACAAATCTATCGAAATTTGAACCTATAACCAAAGAACAATAGGCGCTATCAAAACACCTGTTGCCTACAACACAGTGTTACATTTATTCTTTCTTGAATATATAAAAGATGTTTACAGTGGATTTCCTTACAACTGTCAGATCATGATCAATGGCAGCTGAATGACTGATTATGTCATATAAGGTCGTCTTTATGCAAAACGTAAAGCGTATAAATATATGTACTTTTTTATGGACTCTCCCATAAAAATACAAGGCAAATGAGTATTTGGGTCACCTAATGGTAAGTGGTCAAGTTATTTCCTTTTCGATTAGCTTTTCCCAGTAAAAAAAGTGAAAGCAAACTAATCTTAAGATAAATATTCTATTTTTTTCACTCTGACAAATAGACAATCGTGGCGGTGAGTTTCGTCACTGGACACGCTAACCCACGAAGGCACGAAGTGGAGGACGGAGTGTCTTAGCACTAGGTCCTCAGAGTTCCTACGGTTGTCTCTGCCTACACAGCTACATGTGGGATAAAGTGTATATGATACAAAAATTATATTAGCTGGACCCGCAACGTTTTCTTCGTCAGAAAGTAAATTAAAATTTCAGCCGATTCTATATTATTTTGTAGCGGTTTCGTCGTACAGAATATTTAAAATTCTAGTAACTTATTAACTTATTAAATCAGTTGGTAAATAGAAATTTACCAACTGATTTAATGAAAACAAAATCACTAAATGTTACAAAAAGTTGACAGTAACAATGGTGAAAAGTGCATTTTAATCTCTTTAGCCGTTGCTGAGGTTAGCGAGTACAAACGCACATGCAAATATACAAATTATATACAAAAAATACTCAAAGAAGACATAAAAATTTGAACGCAGCGGGACTCGAACCTGCGCCCTCTCGCATCTTTAAGTATTTTTTCTATCCTCAGTGAAATGAAAAATATTTATATACAAAAGTTAAGTAATAGTTTTTATATCTACCATGAACAGATCAAACTGCGACCAATTATTTTTTTATTCTCTCTCTCTCTCTCTCTCTCTCTCTATATATATATATATATATATATATATATATATATATATATATATATATATATATATATATATATATATATATATATATATATATATATATATATATATATATATATATATATATATATATATATATATATATATATATATATATATATATATATATATATATATATATATATATATATAGAGAGAGAGAGAGAGAGAGAGAGAGAGATCGATTACCGATCAATTAATTATATACATTCATGTAATTGTTATTTTTAATTATGATGAAAATATATATACATTTTTTAGTTTTAATAATAATTTTAAATACAGTTAAAATAAGTTTCTTTTTTAATTTTATGTTTTTTTTAACAACGTGACAAAGAGTTTTTTTTTAATTCAATTGAAATGCGGATATATTAGACATTTCCTTAGTTTGTATCTAATCTAAAACTTTCTTCTAAATGAAGGTAGATCTCCAACTTCAAAGGCAAATTGTATAATAAATAGTATAAATACAATAAAACGCTTTGTCTTCACACATTATTCATATGCCACAATAGTGCGGAAGGAAAACACTTGGTCATTAATCACCACATTCTTTTTGTTCACAATAAGCTTCCTCTTATACGGTACGTTATTTTTTATGAGTCTTATATGACCCATTTGCTTGTATCTAGAATTATAGGAGCTTTACTGTGATTAAGACATTAAGTGATTTATGATCATAGTATCACGTATAGACGTACGTAATTTTATTTTAAAATTTAACATTCTAATTATTTTTTAGTTAAATTTTAAACTTAGAAACGTGAAAGTTTGAACATAGACAAAGTAAGACACGCTGTTCTTCATTTGTCGACCAATTTTAGACATATCAAGTGTTAAGTGGAATTGAATCGACAACCGTCGCGGCTTACAGTTACTTCTCCCAATGCGATGTGAGGTTTATATTATGTTACTAACATCCGATTAATGATAAGATGTTAGCAACAATTTTCTATGTAGAAGTGAAAGAGGTATAAGTCCAAATAATATAAATTTGTAGGCAACCAAAAAAGTAAAACATTATGAATTTTAATATTAAAGAAGATATATTATCGTATCATATTTTATAACGAGAAAGACGTAAATAAATAAACATTTTATTCGACAATTTCAATTGTTAAAAAAAAAAAATAACTCCATTCTACCATTCTCTTTCTATTTCAACATTATGACACATGCACTATCTTGTTTCAAGTCAGACAAATATATATGAAATAATCAAATATAATTTATAAATAAATTTCTTTAATAAAATATTTAATGGTTAGTAATTTTTTTGGGAAATTTTCATATTAATAACAAAAATAAGGCCTTATAAGTAAATTTTTGAAACGTATGTTTTTTTCCACTTGACCCTATGACCCTTTATAGATAGTTTGTGTTGAGTGAAATTAAACGCCGCACTTTGCCTTGGAGCCAGAGCTAAGAAATCCTCGAATGAGAATAAAACTCACAAACTGCCGCTTATATATAGACTATGTCATCAAAATAAATTACAAATAAAATAAATCGATTAATTAAAAAATTACAATGTATACCACTTTGCTGTAGTGACATAATTTCTGAAGGAACTTCTTCTAGTAAAGTACATATATATGTACGGTGTGTCGCAACCTTCGCCTACTTGCGTGCCAGTGCCTCGTAAATATGTGACATAATAGCTGGTTACCGCGAATAAAGATTTATATGTATGTTATAAGGTTGGGTGTACACTGAGCTTGGAAAATTAATAGAAAAATATTTTTACTTAAATTAAATTTGGTTTCACGTTTTATTCCGCGCATGGCAGGGTAGGCAGAGGGAACCAAGGGAACCTTGGGAACTGACGTATTAAAACACTCCGTCTCCCACTTTTCACTTTTTGAAGCATTGTGTGTTGAGTGGTGGAATTTGACGCCGCTCTTGCCTACTTGCCGGTACGAAGAAAATGGATATCAAATAATCCATCCTCCGGGGATCGAACCCACAAACATAGCATTTACAGATCCCCAATAATATATTAAAAGTTTTAATCTATTTTATACTATATTTTATTATTGTTATAAAGTAACGATATAGATTTATAAAATATATACAAATTGTACTAAGCAGGATTCGAATTTGCGTCACTCGTAAGCTGTCCTAGCTAACTTTTAGGATATCCTAAGCATATATTTTTTAAATATTTCATATGTAGCATATTACGATTGTTCTCCTAAAATATATTACTAAGTAAGATTTTACTACAATTCTGGCAATATTGGGAAAGTTCAGCTCGATCGTAACTCGCAAATTCCCTAGAAGGGAATTTGTGTGCAAGAAAAAATATTTTTGTTTTCCTGATATACTAGAATCAGAATCTTTAGTTAGATCTTAGTTCATCTGCGACAAACTGTATATTAATTAGAAGTATCATCATTATATATTATTAGTAGGCGTATTAAATGCGCACACTTAGACAGGCGAGTTTTTAGGCTAGAATTTTTTAGTACCGTAATAAAGATCGCGATAAGGCCAATAGGTCACCTTATTTGATAATTGATCAAACAAAAGTACACGTTAGCTAATTGGTATTAGAAATACCACCATTTACCATTCTTAAAAAGTGTCAAGCTAATTGTCAACGACAGTGTCACTTCACTAAATTCACTATAATTATCGTGCTCTATATATTGTTATTGCTTCAAAAAACAAATCTATTTTCCCTATGAAATTTCATGTTAAGAATTTTAAAACAAACAAATGTGTAACGGTTTTGCTATTTAAGGATTCTTTGACCTCAGCCGGCATTCCGCGAGACAAAGGCTTGCGACATACAGCCGGCCATTCAACTTAAACATGAATTTAAGAAAAATATTATATTAATATTGAGGACCGTCGTGGCGCAGAGGCGCAACGTCTGCCTGTAACGCGACGGTTACTGGGTTCGATCCCCAGTCGGAGGAGATGGATTTTTCTATTTCCATTTTCTTCGCTCTGGCAAACTAGGCAAAGCGCGGCGTTGAGTTCCGCCACTCAACACGCAATGCCTCGAGAACGGCGGAAAGCAGGGACGGAGAAAGCAGGGGCTAAGCAACGGAGTGTCTTAACACTAGATTCCCATGGTCCCTGTTCTGTTCCCTCTGCCTACCCTGCCTTGTGCGGGATAAAGCGTGAAGCTAATATTATAATTTTTTTAACTTCACGCTTTATCCCGCTTTGGCTTTCAATGCTATTTTAAAAATAATTGCTTTCAATGAATAAATATTATTTTCACTACGACACATCGTCGCGATGTCAATTCTGACTGCACTAAAAATTAATAGATATTAAAAAATTATAAATAAATACGTCATAACCATACATAGCTAACAGTTTTACCATCGGATGGAAAAACATCACAATTTCTTACAATCTAACAAATTTACAAGACGATAACCGAACTAAATAGTAATTTTTGCTTTTTTTAACTTTACTTTGTCCCCCACTTTCCGCCTTTCGAAGCCTTGCGTGTTGAGTGATGCTTTTTACTTTTTAAATAGGCAAATGAGCCTAAACGCTTAAAACGTACAAAAATTATAAACAATTTACTTTCTAAATTTCCAAACACATTGTTAAATACTTATGTTTGAAATCCACTGTATTTCATACTCGCAATACATAAGTATAAAGATTTCATATTACGTACTGTACTATAATTATAATTGCGTAAGGGGTGGGACAGTTTGTAATACGGAACGATGAATGCATGTGAGGGAACTCTTTGTACTGTATCACGGTATTATTCTTGCGCAAATATGAGGTGTGTACAACCTGTTTAGGTATTTCCGGATATATTATTAATTGCAAGATGTTAGTGGAAAAAATTCGTATGTATTTGGAAATAGCTTTTTTATATAGTGAGACATAGAACGCAGTTTTAGTTCGTTCTTTTTGATTTTCTTTTTAATGTAGTTCAAGTAAGTGTATATATTGTTAGTGTTGAATAAAATGAAGACGACTAAAGCCCGATAACGTAATATAAACTTTTTTTTATTGTAAATCTGAGGGGAGAAGGGGGTAATATATATTTTACCCCCTTCTCCTATATCCCAAAAATAATTAAAAAAAATATGTCAACCGTAGTTAAAAATATATGAAATAACACTTGCATACAATTACCTGTTCAAATAACCTCATATCTTCAATTTAGATTTCGTAATAGAAATCCATTTGGAAACGTCACAACGCTTATCTGATACTGTATAGAATTAATATTCGGAGCGTATTGTGGCCTTAAGTAAATATAACGTTAGAAAAGGGACTGTCTCTAGTGATTTTGTAATATGGATGGAAATCGACATGATGCCATCATCATTATTTTTTTTCACGCAGCTTCACGCAGTATCACGCATATAAGAGGGATGATAGTGTTAAAAAACTGAATTTCTTGCTTTCCCTCTTTCAAGAAAATGCGTGTTGAGCGGCAGAACTCAAGTCTTAAATTATTCATTCTCCCTCTGACTGGGAATCGAACCCACAAACTGTCACGTTTACAATCAGACGATATGCTTTTGTACTACGACGGTTATCATTAAGGCGATTAATAATTTTCGAAAATTAAATAAAATTTCAAGCATTTTGTTTTTTGCTTTAGAGAGAACTTAAAATTGAGTGAAATAAAAATGTACTATTGACTTAATATATTTATATATCATATAAACATATATATTTAAATATTATACATTGTTTAATTATATATAGTATAAACGGCATGGAATAACCTCTAGTAACGTCCTAAAAACAATTGAAAGAGAAACAATTGGAGCGGGCGCGTCAGAACTTTTGAGTAAGCGATCAAAGTAAGAACAAGACACAAGAATAAAAAATGAATATAGTCGAATAAAGTGAACACTTTCGAATATATATATATATATATATATATATATATATATATATATATATATATATATATATATATATATATATATATATATATATATATATATATATATATATATATATATATATATATATATATATATATATATATATATATATATATATATATATATATACATATACATATACATATAAGAGAACATAAATTACTTGTATGGATATATATATACGTATATACACATTAAATTTATGACAGTGAATTAATTTAATATGGAAAAATATTAAAGTTTGCATACAATATATCAAAAAGAAATAAAAAAAAAGAGTCATGATCACTATAGAACTAAATATTACATTAATAATTTATTAACAAAAAAACACAATAATATCCATAATCTTTGTATATGTTTCTATATGTTAAAAAAAATATGCTCTCATAAAAACAAGACAATATTTAAAAAGAAAAACAAGTAAAATGACTTACTAGCACCACCGCCATTGTAAACACTAAAGGGAATCACTCGCGTGAGTGTCGCTAAGGATATGCGTAACGAAGTTACACCGCTACATATATATATGTATGAAGCCGTCGTAAACTTTTCCTGCATTCGTTTAAATAATGATACAATTTTTATGTTAAATTTTTTTTATAGCTTCACGCTTTATCCCGCACATAGCAGGGTAGGCAGAAAACTGAAGAAACCATGGGATCCTAGTGTTCAGATACTCCGTTTCCCGCTTTTCATTTTTATCAAGGCATTGCGTGTGGAGTGATGGTACTTAACGCCGCGCTTTGCCTAGTTGCCAAAGTGAAGAAAATTATTATGTTCTTCTTTTTCAATTTCATATAACAAGTAGCAACCGGACCGGACAAAGATCGTCGTGTCGCAAAGGGGCAACGTGTGCCTGTAACGAAACGGTTTTTGGGTTTGATTCCCACTCGGGGAAGTTTGATTTTTCTATTTCCATTTTCATCGCTCTGGCAAGGAGGCAAAGCGCGGCGTTGGGTTCCGCTACTCAACTAGCAATGCCTCGAAAAATGCGGAAAGCGGGGACGGAGAAAGCAGGGACTAAGCAACGGAGTGTCATAACACTAGGTTCCTATGGTTCCTGCAGTCTCTTCTGCCTATCCTGCCATGTGCGGGATAAAAGCGTGAAGCTAAAAAAAATGTAGTCGAGCCTGGCTCGACTTATCAAGGGTTCAATGTTAACATTACATATATCATATAGTGTCTTAATATACAGTGTTCACAGCTTTGTTACATATTTGCTTTAGAATTAATACATTAAAAACTTTAAAAGTTAACGTTATATAAATTGACAACATAGTATTGACAATATAATATTTTCCTCTCGAAATATACTATTAAAATAAACCGCATCAAAATCCGTTGCGTTCCGTTGAGTCTTAAAGATCTAATCATATATAGAGACAGACAGCGGGATGCGATTTTTTATACTATGTACTGGTTTTTATACACAACATTTTGCGAAAGAAACTTGATGCGACAAATATGTTTAATGTAAACATGCATTTGGATTAGTGATGTACCGTATTTGCTTAAGGCACATACTCTTTGGAGTTGTGTAAATATTTTTTTAAACGTATTTTAGTATATATGGGCATTTCAAAAAGAAAAGACAACACTCGAGATGTTGTAAGTGAAATAATAACTTAATGTTAATATGCAATCGCTCTATGCTAGTAAAAATATCTACCTACCTCATACCCCACATAGTGGGCAGAGAGATTTTAGTGTCAAAATATTCCATTTTCCGTTTTCCAACTATATTTATGACGAGTGGCGTAAGTTAACGCCGCATTTAGTAGACTTGCCAGAGGCGGGCAACATAACATTTTTTATTACACCAGGAATTGAATTCACACTCATCGCGTAGTAAACCTTTATAATATATTTAGTTAAACGTGTATATAAACAAAGCAATAAATCTGTCGATTAGATACCGTTTCCTATCAATTGTGCATTGACGAGTCTCATTAGTCATTAGTCGTGTGGAATAATGCCAAATATTAAAATTAAATTACCTCTTCCGGCAAGCTGTCATTGTTCATGAAAGTATGAAAAAATAATTTATGATAATATAATACATTTCCCATACATTATGGTGAAAGTAAGTAACTGATTCCCCAATATTTACTTTTTTTTTAGCTTCACGCTTTATCCCGCACATGGTAGGGTAGGAAGAGGGAACCGCAGGAACCACAGGAATCGAGTGTTAAGACACTTTGTTGTTTATATAACTATATTTAGATACTTGTAATGTTTAGAAATATCTCCATTTTGTTTCCATTGTAGAAAGTATTCAAAGACAGATTCGTTATGTGATGGTCTGATCAAGGACTGTCTATGATAAGCCGTCTTACGAGAGTACCAGACAGTCAGACAGACAGCTTTCCGTGATGAATAAAGTCAGATTTGAGGTGTACTATAAACTCTTAAACGATGACCACGACCGCTCTATCAAGATACTTGTATATTAATACGTTGTAACCTGTTATGATTTTTGTTATATTTATTTTTCCTTTCAAAAGCGCAAAAATGTTGTGCTAGCTAGAGTTTTACGTTAAAACATTCCGATATCTTCTGAAAAAATTCTTTTTACCTTATTCTAACGTTTTAAAAAAGTTATTCATTAGTCATGCGTTAGAAAAAATATAATTGTACAAAAAAAGGATTTTTTTTAGCTTCACGCTTTATCCCGCACATGGCAAGGTAGGCAGAAGGAACTGCAGGAACCATAAGAACCTAGTGTTAAGACACTCCGTCCCCGCATTCCGCCGTTTTCGAGGCATTGTGTGTTGAGTGGCGGAACTCATCACCGCGCTTTGCCTTAGTTGCCAGAGCGAAGAAAATGGAAATAGAAAAATCCATCTTCCCCGACTGGGAATCGAACCCAGAGACCGCCGTATTACAGGCAGACGTTACGCCTCTGCGCCACGACGGATTATTTAAGAAAATAAAATACATTGTATTGGAATTTAAGTAAGTGTTTTATTTTCCGTACCAACAAAATAGACTAGGTATGCACAAAAGAACAGGAAAAATAAAATAATTTAAATAAAACATTTGAAATTTACATAAATACTTTTTAGTTTTGTAAAATCGAACGAATGACTTAAAAATTGACGTGTGCAAGTCCTAATGAGTAACCAAGTTCAAGGAAGGAATAAACAAATAATAATGTAATTCCACGTAAAAATAAGTTCAGGACATCGAACCGCAGCAGCAAAGCTTATGACTGTACAGTGTATACACGACAGTCGTGGGTTCAATTATATTTCAAGTAAGCCAATCAGCACTGATTGTCTCGAACTTAGTAAGAAATCGGAGAAAGAAATGTTTTTGATACACATTGCTGTGCAAAAAACAAATTATAATAACTCGACAGAAGACAGACATTGTCGAGGACCGTCGTGGCGCAGACTTGCAGGGTCTGCATGTAAACGCTGTTTGCGGGTTCGATTCCCACTCAGGGTGGATTATTTAATTTTCTTTGTACCGGTAACAAGGATAAGCGTGGAGTGGGGTTCCGTAACTCAACACTGCAAAAAAAAAAATTACAAATGTGCGCCTCTTAACAATGTTTAGAAGACGTAGTTTCAAAATTTAATAGATTTACTATTAAAACGATATTAAATTAATCTTAATATAAATGATCTTGTAAAAAAATGAAATTTACAATAATTATAATTTTACTATGTTTATACAATATAGTTGTGTGTGCACTAATTAAAGGTTGTAAAGTGCCTTACGACGTGATATACGTCGTATATTGAGATAATTTAGGTACACGTGGCATAACAAATTAATGAATGCAAGAACAACCTATTTTCTACACACTCGTGTACTACGCATTGAAATTTTGTTATTATTCATGTACAATACGATACTATAATACTATAATACGTCGTTACATATACTTAAAGAAAACATAAACATATATAAAAGCTTTTTTTTTAACGCAGTTTGTTTAATATGCTTTTTTTTGTATTTTTTTATCTTTTTTTTAGTGCGATTAACACTTTATTTATGTTAAAAATATTTTAAACTTTATATATGTTACAAAAATATAAAAAAACAAAATTAAAAATGAATCGGAGACGGAAAAAGCAGGGATTAAACAATGGAGTGTCTTAACACTAGGTTCCCACGGTCCCTGCAGTTCCCTCTGCCTACCCTGCCATGTGCGGGATAAAGCGTGAAGCTAAAAAAAATGATTATAAAATGAATCGTTGCTGACACAAGATTTCTAATTCCTCAAGAGGTTTTGTATGGTAAGTGTTGTATGTCGGAGTTGAACAACGCGCTTTATTTTGTTCCTCGAACGATAAAATATATATAATTTTTTTTCTCAAATCGAGTCAAATCGAGAACCGTGATGGTTCTTGGTTCATAGTTGGAGGCGGTTCCGTTACTCCACAATTATATAATAGAGGAATTAGAATATATCTTTTAACATTTACAAGGTTTAAAATTTCACCGAGTTTCAGATAGTAAGCTAGTAGTTAACGCTATCAAATCTGTACTAGATGAAGGCTGCTTAAACAGCAGGTCTTTATCTATAAGATAGATATTTTTATCTAAGACGTGTAAAAAAATCTTCCTGTTTATCTGCAAGATAATGAACATATTTTCTATCTGAGATTTTATCAGCAAGTGATGAAAGCTAAATTATTCATTGACATTATTTAAATTTGCTTTTTTTAGTTTAACTATTTTATATAAAAATCAAGTATTCATTAAACGAGCCAACTTCTTCGTTTATGTATCATACTACAGACCCACTTTGCTCGCTTAAACAAACTGAAATACGTTACTTTATATTTTGTTATTTGTGCCTTTATAAACTTTATATTATCGTCTATCGAATATATTTCGGGAATGCAAAATTAAGACATTAAATTAATTTTATTTATAATATCATAAAAAAAATCTTGCCAGCTCTAATGTAATTGTCTATGTGCAACTGTAACAATATGAGAAAAATATTTCTACAGATTTTAAAGCAATATTGTTTATCTAAAATGAGTTTAGACTAACTACCGATAGATGGCGATCTATTAAAATAACTGAATTACTTCCTTACCAGTAGATGTCACTGTAACTACTTTGATGTATTAAGCGTAAAATAAACTTCATTTTTGATTTAATACGAAAAATAATAGCGCTCCATGGTTTTATATGTCCAAGCTTAGTATCATAATCAAGTAGAGACTACATATATCCTATAAACTGTCTATGGAGTATATCATTATTGAAATACATGACTGCACTCCGCATTTTCACCTATATAATTCTCTATATAAAAAGTAGCCTATATCCTTTTTAAGGTATATCTGAAATTTATTTCTTTACTAAAATTCATCAAAATTGGTTCAGCAGTTTAAGCGTAACAACGTAAGAGACAAACAAACATATTTATTTTCGCATTTATAATTAGTAGGTATTTTGATTAAAAATGAGCATTTATATGCAATGTGCCATATATATAAATTATTATAATCACGTATCTGTATCGGTACATACGTATTGTCCATATATGTACGTAACAGTAGGTGTGTTTATTAACTTGTTGATTATATCTGATGCATGTCATTGTGATTACGATTGAGGCTACAGTGGCGCAATGGCAAAGCGGCTGATTAAACAAGTGACGGCGGATTCGATTCCGATTTGGGAAGAATAAGCTATTTTATGCTTTATTAACAAGACAAAGCGTGGCGTAAAATTAAGTCACTCAATACGTAATGTCTCTAAATTGGCGAAAAGTAGGAAAAGGGGTGAAGCTACTTATTTAATATTTGACTCTAATTTTTAATATATTGACATCATCGTTATAGTAACGTATATATAGTTTTATTTAATAAATAAAACACACCATGGACGTTTATCGTCCGTGTTTTTCGTTCTTTTTTTATTATCTATGATTCTTTGATTTTATTTATTTATTTCGAAGTATACACAACTTTATATAATCAGAGAGACTGTACATAAAACTATATATAAATTTTAGACGGCTTGAAGAGTCACAGAATTTTAGAACTAGAAGTAACATTTATGTCACTATTTGTGTAGCTAATAGTATAATCGGTAACATTAAGTTCAAATGTCAAATGAGTCAGTCCGTCAGAACTGTGAGATAATGGCGTCTCGATTTTTTCCATATATTATTACTATATATTTACTTAATAAGTTTAAAAATCACGAGGATGTTTAATTTAGAATAATATACGTATGTAAGAATAATATTTATTTCAATTAAAAATTTAAATTTAATATATTTTCTAATATAAATACAAAATATATTTGTTTCATCTGATTTTATATCACATTTTTTAATAATTTGTACAAATTTATACCTTACCTACTAATTTTAAGATCATTAATAGTTTTATTAACTTTATTGTATATTTTATTAATATATATCTATATCTTTATTATATAAACTTTATTAATTAATTTTTGTAAGTTTTTATAATGTTAATATTGCATCATATACGATATTTTAGGTAACTTAATTATGGTCAAATTTATTAATCATTTTCAAAAACGTATGTTAATATGTTATATAAATCAACATACAGAATGAAATTTAAAAATATACTGTCAAATTATCATTCTGATGCCTTTTTCTTATATTAATTACTTTTACTTTTTTATATAAAAAGTTTATTTTGTTCTTTTTTAAATTGTCAAAAATATCTCATTAAGGTTGATATAAAAATAGTTTGATTTAACATTTTATATGAAAAACTGCGGAAACCAAATGGGAGTTACAATTTAAATCACTTGTCCATTGTATCTAAGTTTCTTTTCTTTCTGGTTTACATTGAAGTCGATGCCTAGTAAAGTGGGATCGATACCAGCTATGGCAGTACCGATGGGTCGGGCGATTGCGATGCCGGAAGCTGCGACAGCTGTTGCCATAGGTCGAGACGCAGCGAGTCCACTTTCACCGATAACAGCTAAACCTGTAAAGAATGTCAATTAGCATTTGTATGAACATGTTCTTCTGTAAAAAATCACATCTCTATGCGATTATTTTTTTGATATATAACAGGCTTACCGACAGGTTTCGCTTCAGCAATCACTTTTTCCTCGATATAGGATTCACCGGATTCAGCTGGAGAGTCAATACTGACGCCTTCTTCACCTACCTAAAACATATGATAAACAAGATTTTTTAATTGTATTTATATAATAATAATTCCATAGAAAAAGTAAAATCTTTGTAAATACACCTAAATTTATAAATATTTAATACTCACATCTTCGTCATAATTGTCCTCATATTTCCTTACTAGCGTTGCATTTTTCTTGAACAACACATCGACATCCTCCCCTATTTCATCTATGAGCTTTATGGTGTTTGAGGCGGCCTCACCCAACGAGAAGAGTTGGGTTTTAAACCTCGTTTTCTCTTGGTTACCTAGACGTCCAGTTTTTCTTCCTATATTATGAAGTTTTAAAAGGTTACTTGATAGTGATTTAAGACTCTGCAAATTTGCTGCCAACACTTTGGATAAAAGGCTTTCATCACTATTCTTCAATATATTCTCACTACTTATGCTCTCTTCGGCTACTACTTTTTCACTCAAGATGGATCCTTGTGTATCTTTTTTAACTTCTAAGTATTGTCCCTTCGCACCTCCATAGAAAGGTATATATTGTATTGCAGCACTGTAAGGAAAAATATAAAATAATAAAGATTTTTTCCAAATATTTCATATATATATAGAATTAGATATATTTTATTGGTTATAATTTATTTTTAATATTACATACCCACTTCATTTTGCACATTGATGCACTATCACTATGGATATCGTAATAGTTACAAAAGAAATATCTTATATTTTGGTCCCATCGATACTATATAGAGAACTACTACTAGACTAAGTTTTTAATAAAAAAATAAGGGTTATATAATATAATATTAAATTAATATTTAAATTATGTTTTTAAATTTTCTTTCTTATGTTGTAACAAAGGATTTATTCAATTTCGGCATGATTATTTTTAGATATGATAAATATATTCCCAACTACTGTCTATCAGTACATTAAAAAGATCTTTGGCCTATTAGTAACTATTAAAAATATTTATATGCTAATGTAACTTTACATAGGGGAACTTAAAATAATCTAGTACAAAAGGTTTTAGATGATAACCTAGTGAAACTTGAAAGAACAAACAAGAAAAATTATAAGCAAAAGATATATTAAAAACATTTAACATTTTAGGGACACTTTAAGAGAGAGAAAAAAATATAAAACATAATTCCATTAATAAATTTATTAAATTAATCATAATTTAAAATTACGAAACTTCTTCGGAAAGTATTTTCAAAGCACTTCGAAATTACTTTCAGATGTAATAAAGCATGTTATTAATATTATTAAATACTTAGTTCATATCATATTCGTATACGTTTAGTTCGGATTCTGCGTGAGCTATTCCACCAGGACCAGCCACTGCGGTAGCAAGAGGGTTGTATATTATCGACGTTACTTCTCCTTTTCTAAGCACTACCTTTGATATTGGGTTAGATATAGATACGCCTTTTAATCCACTTACAGCTAACGCTTTTGGATTTATATGTATAACATATACAGGATCTTGTGAGAGATGTTCAACAAACTTGTCTCCATCATAATTATAAACTTCACTGTTGTCCTCTTGACTTTTCCCGAGATTCTTCTTAATAAGCTCGATAAATCTAAATGAAAATAAATAAGTTAATGTATGATAACTTTAAGTTTGGGATGGGGATGGCGTTTCTTTGGTAGGGTGGTAATAAATAACAGGGCCTGTTGCAACAACTTTTCCTTCTCTTATTGGTAACGATCTTTGTAAATAATATTCGCTTGGTTGCGGTAAGCGTTGTACAAATGAATTTAGATCCGTATAAGACGGAAGCGCGACGACGCGCGCATGTGGGCCAGCAATGGCTAGTCCACCAGGTTTTGTGTATGCTAATCCACCAGGTCCAACAATTGCTGTGCCACCTCTTCCAGCTGTTGCGATACCACCGGGTCCAGCAATCGCCACTCCTCCTCTGCGAACTTTCAGCTTATTAATTAGAAATCCGGGACTTGGAATATCAGGCTTTTTATGAAACCAAGAAAAACCACCAAAAGGAAAACGTAAATCTCCTTCTGGGTCAGTGTTTTTTGTATCGTTACTGACTTCTACAATTGCAGGCTTTCTGGTAGATTTTCGTATACTTTTCGGCTTTTCTGAATATAATTTTTTTCCAATCTTAGCATCCGTGTTATTTTCAACATTTTGTTCAGGTGCTTCATTATCTACAGTACGTTTTTTAACTGCACGAGCTACTCTAGATTTGGAAGTGACAACAGGTTTAACTTGAGAATTATTATTTAATTTGTTTTCTATATCATCTTCATTATCTTTGTGTTGTATATTAGTGTCTAAAGATTTTTCTTTTCTATTACATACATCAGCACTTTGACCGTACTCAATAAAGTTTTCCCAGCCACCTCCTTGACTCAAAGCTACTATAGGATTTTTTATTAAAACAGGAAATAGTGAAGCAAACGGCCGCTGACCAAACTGAAAGTTCCCAAATGAAAACTGAGGAAATGATGGAAATCCAGGAAAAGAAGGCTGTTGCTGTCTGGTCTGAAAGGCTTCATTTGGCATCATAGATTTAATGTTATTCATCGCTATGCTGTTACTATCATATAAATCGTTTACACTCAATGGAAGTACTGGTACATTCATTATATATGGATACGGTATGACTGGTACCATTTGGGCAGGCATGATCGTATTAGGTGAATATTTAAGTTCTCGTGAATATGAATTTTTATTATATAACGAGTCAAATATTTCTATGTTATTTGGTTTTCGTTTTGCCGAAGCCACTATTTGTATAATCTTTTCTAATGTTTCTCTATCTAATCCTTCATCATTGTTTTCTTTCATGGGTTTATTAAAATTTAACTGCTTTACAGATGATTTCCTTAAGCCACTATTGATTGCTTTGATCTTTTCCACAATATCTGTAGTACTGTCTTCGTCAATATTAAGATCAGTATCGGCTTGGTAGAAAATCGACCCATCTTCTCTGTTTACTATAGCTTTTTCTGTTTTTGTTCTGTCTTCTTGAGGAAGAGATGGCCTGAAATATAAATTATTATTTAAAAAAATATATATAATTATAAAAAAAAATTATTTATTAATAGCGTGTACATAATAAAAAGCGGTGATATTAGCACAAAATACAGTGAACAGCATACCTGAACCGTTAGCCTGGCCCGAGTAAAGGTGTCGAGAGAAGCTCCATTCTTCCTAATTTAGTTGTTAGTTTGGTGTACGCCAATTTTTTATATAAAAGCATTGGTAATATAGAATATGTACAAATATCAATTCAATTATACAATATGGTGACGTAAGAAAATTGTCACTAGATTCAATGTTATTCGAAGAGGAAATATATAGAGAGGGACGAAAAAAAATTAAAAAGTATGAAATTATCTACGTATGATATTCTCGTATTAAATAAACCAGACGTTCCTACAATAATTGTAAAGTTTGTTAAAAGAATGGTTTCCCGGTGAATAATATATTTACAAATACAAATTAAATTATGTATTTTTATATGAACTTACTCGTTATTGGATGGCCGGGAAGAGACCTCAGCTAGGCAGAACACCAACAGCATCTGGAAAATGAAAAAAATTAAATATATTTTTCTTAACCAATGAAGAAATATAAGGCATATTCGTTGAGTCGAGGGAAGAATTATTTTCATTATCCTGGAAATTGGGCAGAACGTGGAGAACGAACTGCCTTAACACTGAGTAGATGAAAGCTAAAACAAAAGAGGAAAGCTATGCCTCTGATTTTTTTATTATAATAATGTGCTGGTTGCTTGAAAATAAAGTAATATAATTTATTTTAAGTTTTGATGAAACCAAAGACTTAATTCATTGATACTTTTTAAAATAAAAAAAAATCGAGGACTGTCGTGGCGCAGAGGCGCAATGTCTGCCTGTAACGCGACGGTTTCTGGGTTCGATCCCCAGTCAGAGAAGATGGATTTTTCTATTTCCATTTTCTTCGCTCTGGCAAACTAGGCAAAGCGCGGCGTTAAGTTCCGCCATTCAACACGCAATGCCTCAAAAAGGCGGAAAGCGGGGACGGAGAAAGCAGGTACTAAGCAACGGAGTGTCATAACACTAGGTTCCTACGGTCCCTGCAGTTCCCTCTGCCTACCCTGCCATGTGCGGGATAAAGCGTGAAGCTATAAAAAAAATAATAATAATTTATTCATTCAATACAGGATGCTTTGAATTGGATCCCCGAGTGGATTTATAAGCATTTCCAACTAACGTTGACAATACGTGTCAAGTCAAGTCAAGTAATTACAATTATAAATATTTTAAATTACGGCGGCGGTAAATTTAAAATATATTTTTCCTAATGGGAAATGGACCTGCAACTCTCACATATTTAGTACACGATACCGTTGCGCCACAACAACCTCTTAAAATACATTTATTTATTATTTTTTTGTTGTTCTACCAAATGACATTCGTACGGTTAAAATCATTTGAGATCTTTTGAATATACTTGCTACTAGAAACTGGGTCACAGAATACTCTCACTCGTGCCTCCGTGGGACGTTTTTATGGTACATTCCGTTATGTTAACTCAACAGCCAACACCAAACTTATATTGATGACTTGATATGTGACTTTTATTTTTAATTACTATATTTCTTTACATATTTATATTATATAAGATATAATATATGATTTAATAAGTATAATAAAATAGTGTTTTATTTTTTTGTTTATGTACTTATACAGATATTAATGATATTTTTTTTAATTTCATGGTGGAGTAGAAGAATACTAGAAACGCAGAAACCTAGTGTTATGACACTCCGTTCCCCGCTTTCCACCTTTCAAGGCATTGCATGTTGAGTGACGTAACTCAACGTGGCGTTTTCCATGTTGACATTCCGAAGAAAATAACAATAATTTATTCCCCCCGAGTGAGAGTCGAACCGATAAACCGTCACGTTTACAGGCAAACGTATACATTTGTGCTATGATTGTCTTCTATTGTTGTTATCTAATATACAAATATTTACTATTACTTAATAAAACGAATTATTATGCAAATTTTATTTCCATCTATTAATAAATGGCGGAAGTAGTTCTCAATATCTGTTTAGGTTGCATTATTTAAATTGTATATGTCAAGGATAATATTCTTTGTGATAGTAACATTTTTTTGGTTAATTATTGTTGTAAGGGCGTGTTTTACTATATATATATATATATATATATATATATATATATATATATATATTATATATATATATATATATATATACTTACTACTACTAATATATATATATATATATATATATATATATATACTTATACAACTCCAACTTCCAAAGGTTGCCTGGAAGAGATCGCTTTAAGCGATAAGGTCGCCTAGTTGTACTTCTTTTATTTTATTATTTACTTTTTTTGCTCTTTAATTTAAGTTGTGCAATAAAGTATATTTATTATTATTATTATTATTATTATATATATATATATATATATATATATATATATATATATATATATATATATATATATATATATATATATATATATATATATATATATATATATATATATATATATATATATATATACATATATATATATATTGTAATTAAAACATTTACTATATTTCTTTATTTTGTATATAGCTACACAATATACTTAGAAAACCAAATTCTCTTCAACAACATGTTATTTAAAACACACTGTGTATGTATATATATATATATATATATATATATATATATATATATATATATTGTAATTAAAACATTTACTATATTTCTTTATTTTGTATATAGCTACACAATATACTTAGAAAACCAAATTCTCTTCAACAACATGTTATTTAAAACACACTGTGTATGTCTGTAAATTTAACGCGGTGGTTGTTGATTCGATTTATGATTCTTTTTTTTCACTCTAGTCATATAAAATGATAAATGACGAAAAAGGAGTATCTAGCCACTAAATTCTCTTTGGCAATCCTTTTATATGTAGAGAGCTTTAAAGGTGTAAAAGTTCAGTTAAAAATATTTTAAACACCTTATTGATTCAATTAAACTTTTATTTAGTTATTATATTATTAATCAGAATCAAACAAATATTGTGTGCTTTTTGTACTCCAAAAGCTTTTTAATTTGTTTTTATAGTCATATTGTTTAACTGAAAGAAGTACTAAGTAACATATTTAATTTTTTTTATTTAAAAATAATTTACTCTACAGACACTTGGTCCGTACCCTTTTTTAACTTATACTATTTGTTCTTATCACAAATATTGATTATATTAATATTAATACATAATATACAGAATTAATATTTAACATAATGAACATTTATATTTTTTTAATATTTAATATTACTTAGAAACAAAATTTTAATAGTCGAGTATTTTATATACATCTGACACAAATTACCTAACATAGTTTAGTATGTCTTAGAAACAATTGCATTCTAATTTAAAATTAGTTTCTAATAACACAACATATTAGTTACAAATGTGAGCAAGCCCTTAGACTTCGACAGTATCGAAATGGCACTTGTCGCTCAAGTTGGTCACAGAATTAAATTTTTGTTTATATGCAATGATTACGGGTTATTTAAAGACTTAAAAGACTATTTTAATAGCTCGATTTGATTAAAAAGCTTAATTTTATGATTATTACGACAGCTGGACAAAATTATAGGATGTAGTCTTGTTATTGTGTTTTAAGGTTATCGTAGCGTTGTGTAATAACACATGGCTATCAACAAGATGTTCCTTTTTAGTTTTGTTCTGAAATCCGTATTGATATGTCCGTACGGCCGTACGTCATAATTTGAGGATAAATATTATGCATAAGTATAAGTAAATTGTAGTGAGACATTATTCTCTTCTATTCTATCTTCTATTTCATTAAGTACAACCTATTTATAAGTATATATATATATATATATATATATATATATATATATATATATATATATATATATATATATATATATATATATATATATATATATATATATATATATATATATATATATATATATATATATATATATATATATATATATATATATATATATATATATATATATATATATATATATATATATATATATATATATATATATATATATATATATAAAGGTATATATATGCTTTGCGTATGGCCACTTTAGTTACAAAATATCAATTCCAAATTAAAAACGTCATTCACTTTTACAAAATGAAAAAGTTAAAAAAAGAAATATCGCGTTATTTACGACTATAAATAAATTTATCTAAAGATATCGTTTTACGTTCTCGAAATATGAAAATATGTCTCGTAAAATACATAAAATTTACAAAAAATAAGTCCTTGTGAAGTTGTTTTAATTTTTTTAAGTTTATTAAAATTATCAGGTCGATTGTTAAAGGACAAAAGGGAAAGAGATAAAAGAAGAGGAAGAGAATATACCTAAATAGCAAACGAGCCGACATTAAAATATGATTTATTATTGCATAGCCGTCTTTATAATTTGTTTATTAAGTTTTGCTATAGAGTGCCTTGATCAATTTTAAAACTTTAAAATAATTTGTTATTATCCTTATTTTTTTGTCTTCACGCTTTATTCCGCAAATGGCAGGGTAGGCAGAGGGAACTGCAGAAACCATAGGAACTTAGTGTTAAGACACTCCGTTGCTTAGTTCCTGCTGTCTCTGTCCCTGCTTAACTGCTTAACTTTGGTATTGAATTTAAAATGAAAATTGTTATGGCATGTCGTGGGTTCGAATCCCACTCGGTGAGAATGAAATATGATGATTTTCCTTGTTCTAGTGAAAGTATGGCGTTGAGTTGCCTTACATACTGACGCATAATATAAAGAAACTTTGAAGCGGTGTCTTAGCACTAGGTTCTTTTTTGCAATTAAAAAAATAGCCATAAATAAAATTATTACAAAAAAAATTTGTACGGAACCATATACTAGTAATTTATAACTAAGTTGTTTTTTTTACTCCTAGGTAATTTAATTAAGTGCTCATGTTGTCGATACGTTTTATGACTAATGTCAACGTCCTCATGTTAATAATGAGATTTTTTTATTTTATTACTTACCTGTAACGTGTTGGTGATCTAAAGGACTTGTCCGACTGCTTGATTTATATAAATATTTCCACAATACGACCTTATATTTTGATTGCATTTTGTAATTGAGGTATGGGCGCAGGAATACAGGAGGTTAGCTGTGCCCTCCCCACAATCGTGCCTCCCCCAATTTTGGACAAAAAGCTTAATGTGAAAAATATACATTTCTTGCGCAAAATGGAACTTTATAAATCAAGTAAATTCTGTTTTATAAGATTTAAGCTACTTTTTATGGTTTCGTATACAAAAGGGTAAAACGAGACCCTATTACTAAGACACCGCTGTCTGTCTGTCTCCAGGCTGTACTTCATAAGCTAAAGAGCTGAAATTTTCACAAATGATGCACTCACTTCCTTAAAAATTAAAAATATTATGGTCCCCATAACATAAACGTGTATTCGTATACTGGCTAGAAATATTTTGCCCTATAGGCAATCTTGACAAAGACCATAGTGTCATATACACCCGGCGTATAAAGAAGGAAATCTCAAAATATATGAGTTTAACAAAGAAAAAAAATAATGAAAAATTTATATTTATAGTTTATTTAATACAACATGAGGGGATAGAATCGTAAATATTTATTAGTCGTTTTAATACGTAATAATTATGTCAGTAAAATACCTCCTAATCAGATAACTTGTATGAGATCGTTAGTGTGTGAGTATTGCTACCATTTTACCGATTTTTGTTATTTAAATTATGACATTATTTTTCATTTTCAATTATTTTTAAAATAAAAAAATATAAATATATATAATAATGTTTGACAATAGTTTCCGTTTTGTCGTTATAACACAACAATAATTATGTTCACAAATTGAGGCAGTGGATTCAAATCCAGAATTAGAAATCAATCAAGATATTTTTCAGAAGAAATCATACATCATACACTCTCTTACGTTTCAGTTTCACAATTTCCCCCGCATATGTATATATTAACTGTTCATATATGCAGTAAGTAAATAATTTACTCTAATGATATAATAGTACATACAATCCAATCGTAAGAGACATAACTGCATCTTAATAGTTCTCTCAAACAAATTCGACTGCATTTAAATATTATGTAATTATAATTTACACATATGTGAATACTAAAGCGTGTCTAATAAAAAAATCGATAAGTGACTCTCTTAAAATGCAATAAATTACAAAAATATTTAAAAAACCATTAGTTCACTAATAAATAGTTTTATAATTGTAAATGTTAGCGAAATATTTTTGGCCTCGTATGTAAATGATGTGTGACTATGTAGATTTTGCTTAATTGACACAATCAGTCTCCTGTCATAATTGGCAATTACTGACACACATTTAAATGACGTTTGTTTGTAAATCCTTTTTGAAACACGCTGTATAGTGCGTAATATAGCAAAAATGAAATTGAATTGCCTAATGATTGCTCCATTTCATTTTGTTACATGAATGAGAAAATAAAAATAATAATTATTATAATTTTTAAAATTGATTAATATTATTTCTTTTTCTTTAAATATTATTATAATGGCAATATTTTATTCCTCAAAATGAAGACACTAATCCATAAATCATCTTATTTAATTACAGCCAGTACAGTGATAGAGCCAAGCTACACCAACATCAGTAACTCAAAAGGGCCAGACTTGAACCGGATAATTACCAGGGTCTCGCAGAATACTGCCGTGAAACAGCAGCATAATAATGCTGCTGTGTTTCGTCAGGTGAGTAAGAGTTCCGGAAGCTCATAAAATGGGGGGTTGTGTATTTATTTGACATCCTCTCGGACTGGGGATGTGTTTGGGCGAGTGGCTACTCAATGCTTTCGTTGGGCACTTTAAGCATAAGATATGTCATATATAATTTATTTCAACTTAAATACGCTGGCAAATCTGTATATACAAGCTAATTATTAATTTTATATCGGCGCTTTATTTCGTGTACATAAATAATACTTAGCGCCATCTTAGAACGGTATTCGTTTCCATCCGGGAACTGAAATGATGTTAGATCAATCAAACCGTCATTTGGTTCACAGCTTAGTTTCCCTTTCGTTAGAACGGATTTCCCATAGTGCTGTCACATAATCTCGTTGATATTCAGCTATTGAGTTTTGATTAACAGTCTTGGTTTGCATACGCGTAAGTTTTAATCGTATACGTTTCGAATAGTGTGCCTTAGGATTATTTAAAAAGTAAAATGTCTTCACACTATCGATTTATGGTAAAAATTCTTAACATATGGACTAAATGCATTGAGTAATCGGTAGGTATTTTTACACACAGCAATTTTATGAAACTCATTGTCGGCGTCTAAAATGAAGTAATATTAATATTCCGTGTTTTAATATTTATAATATTCTTAATTGGGTTTCGTTCAAAAAAATCACGCTTTATCCCGCAAGTAGCAGCAAGTTATTCAGAGGGAACCGCAAAGCAGGTGGGAATTACACGTCAAGACACTCCGTTCCCCGCTTTCCGCCTTTTTTTGAGGCATGTCCGCGCCGCGCTTTGTCTATTTGCCAGAGTGAAGATAATGAAAATGAAAATATCCATCCAATGAGAACTTTCGTGGCGCAGAGGCGCAACGTCTGCCTGTTATCGCAACGGTCTCTGGGTTCGATTTCCACTCGGGGAAGATAGATTTTTCTATTTCCATTTTCTTCGCTCTGGCAACTAGGAAAAAGCGCGGCGTTGAGTTCTGCCTCGAAAAAGCGGAAAGCAGGGTTGGAGAGAGCAGAGACTAAAGGACTATCTTAACACTAGGTTCTCATGGTTCCTGCAGTTTTCTCTGCCTACCCTGCCGTGTGCGGGATAAAGCGTGAAGCTAAAAAAAATCATTTTCCGGTGAGAATCGAACGGACCTCGTTTCATACCAATTACTTTCTAGAAAAGCGTGCGTTATCCTACCGTTTATTATTTAGTCAGTCTGAGTCGAGGTTGGGGTTAAGTGGGTCAACGTAAGCTTATTTTAGTTTAAGGAGAAAAATACCATGAGCCATCTAGGCGCAGTCGAGGTATTTTTAAGTTGACAAAGTATAATATATACGAGAATAAGTTTCTTTACGATATATTACTAAAAGAGAATTACTCTTTTAGTAAAATGAAAATTTTATATGATAAATTAAAGAAACTTAAAAGTAAACAATACTACTAGTTAAAATTAGTTCACACCAGTAGTTTTAGTGAGTACCCTTGACATATAAATCTGTATAACATATTAAGAAAGGTTTATAAACATGCATATATATGTATATACGTACGTATACGTAAAATACGTCCTTTCCATCCGTGAAGGACAAATATCAATGCACAAAATCAACTGAATGCTAATCGATACTAATAACTAATTGACTTTAATAGTAACGAATCACGACTAAAAGTCTATACAACTTAGAAAATAATATGTGAAATAGACGTGGCTGGTTTCTATATGTAAAGTTTATGTATAAATTAACAATCTTTTTATGATTTGATAATATCTTTTTTAATTCTGTGCTTCCGTATATAACAATTTTAATAGAGAGAGAGAGAGACAATATATATAGTCGAGACACTCTGTTCTCCACTTTCCGCCTTATTTTAAGTAAACCTATACTGAGTGGAGAATTTCAACGCTGCGACTCATCCTGCCATATACCCTCAAACACTACTTATTTACAAATAAAAATAATAAAATAAGTATGTATTCTAATTATTTATAATGATAAATCAAATATTACTCCGATTAAGTAATAATACACATGAAATGTCAAGAGAAAGCTCTAGATACACAAGTATATAAGAAGTTCACGGTCAAAAGTAAATGTTAGAGCTTTAACTAAGCAGGTGATTTAGTTCACAGATTCAGATTGTATGACAGATTTATGATATTTTAACGTACGTTTCAAAATTATATTTTTTTGTTTGCGCAGGAAGGCAGAGGAAATTAGTGTTAAGGTATCCTTTTACGTAATTTCTGCCTTTTGAGGCATTGCGTGTTGAGTGGCGTAATTTAATACCGCGCTTTGTCTTCTTATTATAATAATAATAAGCCTCATATCGTGAACTGTTTTCTTCTTTCTTTTCCTTGGGCCTGCCGTCATTTTTAGTTCATCTTCCCATCTTTTGCTTTGTCTTCCTCTATTTCTTCTCCCATCCCTAGGGTATCAATCTGTTGTGATGTTACTCCACTTGTCTTGTGTACCGCGCAGCATGTGCCCAGTGCATCTCCACTTCAGACTATCTATTCTAGAAAGTATGTCTATGACTTTTGCCTTGCTTCTTATGACGGTGTTTCGTATCTTATCTTGTTTCTTAATTCCTATAATACTTCGTTCCATAGCTCTTTGGCATTGCTCCAGCATGTTTCTGTGATGTTTCGTAAGAGCCCAGGTTTCACACCCATATGTAATGCATGGGAGAACGCACCTGCGTTAGTTATACCTATTGAAGACCTTCCTTTTGATACCAATACTGAGATCTGTGGATTTCATAACCTCTTTCAGTGACCAATATCTTTTCCATCCGTTAGCTGTTCGTCTTTTAATATCTTTTGTAGTTGTGTCTGTATGTGAGATAATCTGTCCTAAATAAATATACTCATCGACATATTCAAGAGGTTGGTTGTTAATTTTTATTTCATATTTTTTTGAGTTCGTTAATAGCTTCGTTTTGTTTATAATCCTACTTTCACGCTCTCTTTATTTAGATCTTGCATCATTTCTTCTAGGGTCTCTGGTTGTCTTCTTATTAGAGTGAGGTAAACAAAAATTACTCTCCCCAAAGTGTAATTGAACCCACGAACTGTCGGTTTTAATTTTCTTCATTGTATTACATTCATTCAAATAGAAAAGTAACAAAAATCAAGACGGAACAGAGTAAAAGATTATTTTAGTTAAGATAATAATAAGTATTGTTTTGAACAGGGCTCAATTTCACGTGTTTCTATATATGGTATAATATTTAATTCTAAATTTACTAAATTTTATGAAAATAGTCGTAGCCAGCTGAGGCAGAAATTTCATATTCTTGAAAATTTCAAATAACACAGGATGCTGTTCTTGAGCGGCGAAATAAACTCCATATTTAGTTTTACCAGACCGGAAATGAAAATAATTTAATTTTTATGTTAATTGAGCTTCGAAACCATTACTTGTACGTGTTAATCAACTGCCCAACTAGGCTAAGCTACTAAGCTTTTACATATATGATGATTTAAACAAAGCTTTAATAGTAAGGTATAATATGAAAATACATTTACAATTTGCCAAGCCGATTAGAAGCATAAAATCAATACCAATCTACACATTGAGTGTCGAATGAATAACAACCTGTTCTAATATATAGAGATGAAGTGTGAAGTTAATTAAATTGTTGGTATATAAATCATTATTAGAAAAGATGATTTATGATCAAATGATGACAAAAGTTTATTGACTTGAGGAAAATGATCGATCTCTCTCAAGTGTCAATAACATAGAACGTGATTTTACCTTCTTTGAATAAATTTTACGATGTGGTGGAGTTAAAACAAAAAAGGTTGTAAAGAAGAAATTTATTAGCAGTCCATATACTTAGAGATCGTTGTAGTTAGGTTATGAGCTTAGTTGTAAACGCGAGGGTGTGCGTTCGATTCCCATTCGAAATAAATTAAAAATTTTTCATAATTTACTCTGGCAAGAGCGGTGGCAGTTGTCTCGAAAATTATGACAAACATAAGATTTCCTGTCTACTCTGCAATATGAGAGATAAATCGTGAATCTTTTTGTTACATAGATAGAGCTTTTTGTTAGTTACATAGATAAATAGATAGTCCTTATCTATCTATTATCATTATCTTATCATTTGTTCTGATTAGTGACTGCTTCAATAAACAAAAAAGCTCAAAAGAGTATTAATTAATACAAGAAATGACTCATTCACATCCAAAAGCTAATTTCTTTGAACTGTAAAGTTTGTAAACAAAGTTAACTGTAACCCGTTTATGGTCTTTAATGATATAAAGAAATATATATTATTAATATGCAAATAACTAACACAAAAGGAAGTACTTTCTCATAGCATTACCCTCATTTGGCGAACTTGGATAGCGAGCGGTAGTGTAATTCACTCGGATTTAGGTTGCTAAGAATGTTTTGCTTCTGGCTATTTTTAACTCTATGGTAATGGAATAAGGCTTAAAATTAATATTTGCATATAAATGATTACTTTTTGTGTTCTCATCGATGTTTTTTGTCATCGACAATAGATGTTTAGAGGTCGTTTTAGCATTTAACAGTTACATATATATATATATATATATATATATATATATATATATATATATATATATATATATATATATATATATATATATATATATATATATATATATATATATATATATATATATATATATATATATATATATATATATATATATATATATATATATATATATATATATATATATATATATATATATATATATATATATATATATATATATATATAATATATATATATATACATATATATATATATATATATATATATATATATATATATATATATATATATATATATTTATATATATATATATATATACATATATACATATATATATATATATATATATATATATATATATATATATATATATATATATATATATATATATATATATATATATATATATATATATATATATATATATATATATATATATATATATATATATATATATAATGTTTTTAAGGTTGTGTACTTCTGACGGAAGAAATTGAAACCTTATAGGATCACTTTGGTGTATGTGTTCGTCTTTTAAGACATTTCTCAAAATCGCGTATGGGATATCAAGCTATCAAACAAGGATATCGAGCAAGAAATAATTATTATAAAATAACTTAAGTTTTAAGCATTGGGAATACTAAATTTCTAAGTCAAAGTTTTTATATGAAATTCGCAAAATAGTGACTACTTCTCAGTGACATTGTGATAATTAGAAAATTGAAAATATATTGTAAAATAATCTATTACCAGCTTATCTCACTTCATATAAAATAAGTACATACTGTCGTAAAGTTTAGTTTGTTGTGAATAATATTTTCATATATATTATCATACAATTGGTACGGAACCCCTGATGGTCTTTTACTTCTCGTAACTTATTGAAAAAAAAAACATTTAAAAAATTGACAGCAGCGTTCAATTTTTTTTACTGACACCCGCGCCTCATGGATCAAGGATGCTACTATGAAGCATGGGTTCAATTCCCGCTGACTTTAAAATTTTTATACCTTTTTTTGCGTATCTTTGTATCTGTATGGATTTACACATTAAAAATTCATAAAAATATTTAATAAGTATATTTCTGTATCCTAAATATTAGATAATTACACGTCTACTTAACAACTTCGCTTATATTTTTAGTTCAACCTGACTTACTTTTTATCTTAACTAAGAAACGAGACGAGAGAAACGTTAAAAGTTTGAACTTTCTTATTACATTCTACAATCTCGTTCTCAATAAATATGTGCCATACAAATTTCTTAAACTGTCAGTTAAAATATTTTATTAACGTTACCTTTTCTCTATGAATCAATTAATCATAAATAATTATAGTAGTTAACTAGAAACAAATATATATTAAAAATATTTATAGGGATGTTATTTTTATTTTAGATTTCATTTGTTTATTTACTTTAATTTTTTGTATAGAAAAATAAAATAGAAAAATTTATTTTTACGACATCAATATACTGGTAGAGGAAACCACCTATACTTCTCCCATATGGCTGGGTAGGACGAAAAAACATTTCTTTACGATAAAAAGAAACTTCTAAAGAAATATATTTTAACTTCTCTTCTTAATTTTAATTTTTCACATGTGGTTAGCCACATGTGAAAAATTGCTAAGTTCCCTAAACTTAGTGGAAAAACACTCTGTTCACCGTTTTTAACTTGCATTAGAAACCTTCGTCTTGAATGACACGAATGGTAAGTAAATACCCAAATGTCAAATCGATAAGCGTACTTTTTTTTATAGAGTAAGATATGAGACTGCCAGCGTTGCATACTAATTGTATCGTGAGAATACCACACGATATGCTCAAAAGAATTTAAATTAGTATAATCTTTGTTTTTATTTTTTAGTAATTTTGTTAAATAAGTTACGCGTTACTTATTCGTTAAGAAGTTAGTACTGATTAACTCAATAGTAACATCTATGGTAAGGTTTATAATAATCACGGTTTATGTTAATATTTGTATAAAATATAAATTCTGCCGATTCTTAAGAGTAAGCTTCTAGTAAAATAATTAAGTTATCCAACTACAAACTATGTTTTTCCTATAGGAGGATAGGCATAGAGATGTAAGTGCCAAAACTCTCTGTTTTACGTACTGATTCTAATAATTATTTTGTCCCAATCTGTATATAACTGGTGGAGAACGTTTATCATCCCAAATCGAAATCATAACCCCTGTGTCTTCAACTACAAACTATTCCAATGCTTAAAAAACATTAGCCTCTATCTAGTACTAGTATAACGGCGTAATAAATGGGTGAATTTTTCTGATTTTTTTTCACGCTTTATCCCGCACATGGCAGGGTAGGCAGAGGGAACTGCAGGAACCGTGGAACCTAGTGTTAAGACACTCCGTTGCTTAGTTCCTGCTTTCTCCGTCCCCGCTTTCCGCCTTTTTTCGGGGAATTGCGTGTTGAGTGGCCGAACTCAACGCTGCGGTTTGAATAGTTTCCAGAGCGAAGAAAATGTAAATAGAAAAATCCATCTTCCCCGAGTGGGAATCGAACCCCCAAACCGTCGCGATTACAGGCAGACGCTTACGCCACTGTGCCACGACGCAGGAGGAGGCACGTGATAAGTTTATACATATACGAAATGTAAAAAAGATATATAAAAATATATGATATGTAAATATTTAAATATTTTCACTAAGGCATATTCCTTTTAAAATAATATCCAAAAGTTCCTTTGAATTAAGAATCAGAAATAAAAAAACATATAAGAGAATCAAAATAAAGAAAAAAAAGGCAAATAAAATAAATTACATTTCAAACATATAAATAAACAAAATACTTACCAAAAATCCTGAATATATTATCGCCATTATTGATAAAATTTAAGATGAAAATTGCAAGCACGTCTGTACTGTTGTGATGCTGCGTGAGATTTGACTGTGAGTGCTCTTTGGGAGCTTTTTTCCTTTTCGTGGTCAAGGTCTTACTATATGCTATATTTTATAATCGAGTTTCGAATGAGTTTAAGCTTTTGATTTGAAAAGTTATGGGTCTCAATATTTATATATAAGATGAATATTAATATTTTATTTCATCGGTACATATTGTTTTTTATTTATTATTTAGATAATTTTTAGGTAAATTTAACCTGTTATTTTTTTTATTATATCTATTAAATAATTTCTGGAAAATAATTGTTATTTTTTCGGTGAAATCTTATTTTGTATACGAGTAATACTAATATACCATATAACGAGTCTCTATAGTAACAAAGTAGGGATGCGAAATGTGAAAGTTGATATTGAAATGACTTGCTTCACATTATCGTTGTTGTGATATCAAAAAACGTTTATGTTTTTACATATTTATTACTAATGATGATCGCTTGTTCAACGATTTGACAGATTTCTGATATAATATGTTGTTTCAAGGTGAACTCAACGATATAGAAAGCTATTAGAAACCTTTAGTTAATTTTTCTTTGATGTAAAGAGGATTAGTGTTCGCAATATTTTTTTAATTTTTGAAAAATTAGTTAGTAGATATTATAAATAAGTTAGTTAAATCTTATGTACAAACAAAAAAAGTTTAATAGTTATACATATATGCATAGCTTAATAGTTATAAAGAATACAATATAATTTGAATAAAACAATTTAAAGGCATTGATCGCGTATATTGACATTTTTTTGTGAAACCCAACGTTTCGAACACTTTGCAGTAGTCCGTAGTCCGTAAAGTCCACAAAAAATGTCAATATACGCGATAAATCCGTTTAAATGGATTTATTTAAAATGTATAATAATAGCGAAAATCAAACACCTTACTACAATATAATTTGGTTTTTTACGTCTATACTTACTTTTTGTAATTTTTTTTACCTTAACCCATTTTTAGTTTGTATTAGGTCTACTATAGAGAGAAAGTTGAGACTAAGCAATGTTCTAAGCTTTTGTGATATTTTTATTCAAATTGGAAATTTACAGTGCCCTTTGAAAGGAAACCACAGTCAACTCGTTTTATTTATAGCCAGACCTTCTGCGTCACATGACTACATTCAAAATACATATACCTATATCTACACTGATTAAACAATGTGATATATACATAATACTGAAAATATATATATATTATGAGAAAACGTTTAAAATAGTAATGTAAGCTTTTGTTTGCATAAATAACTGTTAGGTGGACAAATTTCAACGCGAATTTTTTAGCCAGATAAAGATCGAAATTTTTGTAATGTATTAAAAAATCAGTATTCGCGTCACGTTTTCGTTTTAACGTACATATTTTGTACATACTGTACCAAAAACAGACTAACTAATAAGAAATGTAAAACAAATGAATTATTCCCTTTTTTAAATGAAGACGAATAAATAAATGGAAGATGAATAAGTAAAACAATTCTATAATAGTATATTTATGGGAGTGTGAATTACAACATTTAGGTGTAAGAACTGGACGAAAGGTGGGGAGTGGAGATTCTTAACATAAAGTTCTACTAGTTCTCTACCTTCCTATAGCTTGGTATCAATACAAAGTGGAATATACGTCACAAGGAAAAACGGCGTTGAGTTTCGCCACTCAATACTCGCAATGTCCTCGAAAAAGCCGGAAAGCAGGGACTAAGTAACGGAGTAGTCTTAACACTAGTTTCCTATGGTTCCTGCAGTTCCCTCAGCCTATCCTGTGAAATAAGGTGTGAAGCTAAAGAAACAATAAATAAAAAGAATTTCGATAACATTTATTCACAGCACTAGTACCTTACTAATTTACATTATTGCTATTGTACGTAATAATAATACTGTAAGTAATAATTTCTTATGATATATTTGGCAGTACGGACACTTAAATGTTAATAATTGCGAATTGGTTCACTTAAAATGCGAAAATCATTTGCATATAGGTATCAAAACCGGTTGTAAGCGTTGAATTACAAAAGTTTTGAGCTTTCAAATAAAATGGATGGAATTTAAAAAATAGCAATTCTTTATATATATCCGGTCCAGTTAAAATGCGACGTTAACTTCCGCCATTCAGCACTTGTTTTTAGACAAAAATGTGTGTGAAAATATTTAAGAATGTCTCTCACGTCCTCCTTAGGGTAGCAGAAGATGGTGATGGAAAAACATATTGAAAGAAGACATAAAAATTTGAACGCTAGCGGAATTTGAACCTGTACCTCTTGGAAACCGTCCAAGCGCTCTGACTACTAATTCATACACAATCCGTATCAAGTAGTTCAAATCCCGATAATTTCAAATTTATATATTTTTTTTATTTATTTAACCTAAGCGTACGTATACACTTTAAAAACCTTAAAAATATCGACTGATTTTATTCTTCCTTCTTCCTTAGATGACAGAGTAGGTAGCAGTGGCGAAGTGTGTTCAACACGATTACCATCGTTTTGCAAATGTAAATGTCAATTACTAAGCAGAAAATTACTGCTACAAATAAATGTTATCTCATGCATTACTAGCCTTAGCACACTTGGTGACACGCTTAATAAATACATTTTAATATTTTATTAATTGAATATATTTTTCATTTTATACACACTCTTCGCCACTGGTAGGTATAGAGAGCTAGTGTTAAGACACTCAGCTTTCTTGTATTCCAGACACTAAGTATCGAGTGTTGATTATCACAGTACTTTGACTTCTAGATTATTACAATGATGATAATTACTATTCAAATGGGAAATAATCATATATTCATCATTTATGGTTAAATATGGTACCGCCAAGACGATATCAATTTCATATAATTAAGTCAACAGTTTAAAATTAATTTTATCGTACAATTTTTTTATTAATGTCACGAAGAATGGAGATAAAAAAGACTGGAGTAACACCATGAAGATAGGCCAGTATAATATAATCTTATTAATTAAATTAATGAATTTTCCCAAATGAGAATATAAGCCACAAACCTCACGTTTACTCAGACGCTGTGTCGCTTCGCCAAAGCGGCCTCAATGTTTTTACTGCAAATTTTACTTAATTATTTAAAACCAACTATTTAAAAATAGAGGGGCTTATTAGTTAATTCGAACCTCTCGTTACATATGTAGTAACCAAACAGCAGTAAGTAAGCAGGCCAATTATTTAGAATTGATTGACAAAACTTTTAGGGTAAACGATATTGTTGAAAATTTATAAGTAATTATATTATTTTAACTGCGTTAAGATTTTTACTCAAAAATAGTGAAAAAGTATGTTTTGGGTCTTTTATCAGACCAATTATATATATATATATATATATATATATATATATATATATATATATATATATATATATATATATATATATATATATATATATATATATATATATATATATATATATATATATATATATATATATATATATATATATATATATATATATATATATATATATATATATATATATATATATATATATATATATATATATATATATATATATATATATATATATATATATATATATATATATATATATATATATATATATATATATAATACGTCCTGTATCCAGCGTTTTACATGAATGAGAATAAATGTATAACTCTTAACACATTTGACAATTATGGAAGTGGCTCTCGCTTAAATTATTCAGTTTAGAAAAAAATGGTATACTAGACTTCAAAATAGATTTGATAAAAGATCCAAAATTTACTATTTTTGAGTAAAAATCTTAACGCAAATAAAATAACATTTTGACTTACAAAGTTTGAATGCAGTTCTTATGGCATACGGACGGACAGAAAGCATACACACGTGATTTATGAGGGTTACATTTTTTGGTCATTTGGCTAGGGAACCCTAAAAGCAGTAGGTGACATCTAAAACCTCCTCTCCAAAATAATCATAAATGAGTATTATTATTTTAAACATTAAAACGCTTCCGTTACTAAGTAACTTAGCATGCTTAATCGAGCTGGAACTAATATTTAGCGAGGAAAATAGAACATGGATTTCATCATTTTTCCATAGGGAAGAGAAAAATAGGTTATGTTTCATTTTTTAAACTTTACAACTTATACCGCTCATAGCACGGTTGCCATAGGCAACGGTATTAACCGTTGGAACCTTGGCCTGAACGCTATGGATTCCCAGGCCCTCTCTACGCAGGTGAGGTCGGTGTGCCGCTGGGTATTTTTAGTGGGTATACCGGAAACGCCTTTACCGGGGAGTCCCCATGCCCTCTTCCGTCTCCCGACGGGAAGTTTGAAGGATGCGTAATAGCCTTTTTTCCCAACGACAAAAAAAAAGGAACCGTTGGAACCTAGTGCTAAGACGATGCTTTCCGCCTTTTCAGGCGCGATAAGTTGCGGAATTTTACGCCGCGCTTGCTTAGTTGCTACAGCAAAAAAATAGAAATGAAATAATCTATCCTTCTCAAGTGGAAATCGAACCCATAAACCGTCGCGTTTACAGACAGTCACTGCGCCTCTGCGCCACGACGGTCCTTATAATGCAATGCAACGCAATTTTATTTTATTTCCATATTACGTAAACTTAAATGTACTTAATGTAAATTACGTAAACGTAAACTAAATGTATTTATATTAAGAATTACAAAACGAGTATTTCAATAATTATACGTAACTAGATTAAAGCTTCAGGTCTATAAAAGTGATTATTCATATCGATATTATTTTTATAGAGCTGGTTCGCAATAAAGGCGCCTCGCACAAGTTTGTTTTGTTCATTTTAATTCTATATATATAAATAAAATTGAAATGTTTGTTTGTAATTTTTAAAAAAATATATTTTTCTAGTTTTTATTAAAACACCAGTTTACTTGTTTTCCAGACAAACTTAAGGAACAGCTATAATTATTAAGCTTTTACTGAAAAATATAAGAAATATTACATATAGAATAGTAAATAAATCTTTTTAATTTTTTTTATGTACCTATCTCTTTTGAGGACCGTCGTGGCGCAGAGGCGTCTGCCTGTAAAAGCGACGGTTTGAGGGTTCGATTCCCACTCGGGGAAGATGGATTTTTTCATTTCCATTTTCTTCGCTCTGGAAAGTAGGCAAAGCGCGGCGTTGAGTTCCGTCACTCAACACGCAATGCTTCGAAAAAAGCAGAAAGCCGGGACGGAGAAAGCAGGGACTAAGCAACGGAGTGCCTTAACACTAGGTTCATATATTTCCTGCAGTTCCCTCTACCTACCCTGCAATATGCAGGATAAAGCGTGAAGCTAAAAAAAACAATTTATTTTAATTTTATAAAGATAGTGATCCGCGGGAAGAATATATAAAAATAAGTTAATAGACAATAAATGCATTTATAAAATTTTATTACAGAATTCCGGAACCATGGGTCATACGGAACCACCCAACGGGTCTAGAAAGGCGTGAAAAGAACGTGTCAAAAGGAATATTTTCTTTAATCTTAAATAAAATAGCAAAGATGCACTGACTCCTATAGAGATCTGTCTTTCGAGCCTGAGGTAGCTTTTTGGCGGACTAACACTACTGATATAACAATGTAAATTGACGTTTCAAAGTTCTTGTACTGGCGTGTATTGGCTCGGATGGATTATGTAAAAAATATTTTGATTTAATAGTTAGTAATAACTTATATGTTTGTTCATATATGGCAACCCCGACTAGTTTAGAGTCTTGTGCGAACACCCCGCGCGCGCGGTCGGTAATAGTAGTTACCAGTAGTTGTCGAGAAGTAGTAAAAGGGGCACGTGAGACGGCCGACGCGAGCGCACGTCCTTCCTGAATCGATATATTAATTAGCGGTGTGATTTTCCCTCAGCCTTATTTGATTTCCCTTTTGTGTATTCCCTCTTGATATTGAACCTGACAAAGACAAACCTACAAAAGATAATAGTGCAAGTAACCCCTAGTGAAGAAGACTCAAGTGAAACATTCCATGGCGGCCGGGAACAATCAGTGTTTGTGTTGTGAATCATGAAGATAAGGTACTGTACAATTTCTATTATCCTAAGACCGACTATAAGGTAAATAATTAATAAATAACCTCCCCCTCAGCACGCTTCCACAAATGCGGCACACCCTACCCTCCACTATTCAATATACATTTTCTGGTAGCAGAGCGTGGTTTCACTATATACTATATACATTTTTTGGTAGCAGAACGCAGTTCATTATATTCACTATATACTATATACATTTTCTGGTAGCAGAGCGTAGTTATTATATACTATATACATTTTTCTGGTAGCAGAGCGTGGTCTTCATCCCTCTGGGCCCCCTTAATTATAGCGTGGTTTTCATCCCTCTGGGCCCCCTTAATCAGAGCGTAGTTTCATTATATTCCTTATACATTTTCTGGTAGCAGAGCGTGGTTCACTATATACTATATACAATATGTAATATGTTATAGTTTTTTTAATTTGGGGTATTTTGTACTCTATTCTTGGAAGACCAATGGACTTAAATGGAGAACTGTTAAGTATGTCATTACTTGTCATCGCAGCGTATATAGTTGGATGGATTTGTGTGTGAAAAAATGTTACCTGTAATAAATAATAGTAAAAAATGTTACCTGTGTGCTTCCTCTTCCCATTACCTCCGTGAATGTCCCGAATTTAGAGCTATGAATCCTAGAGAAAGATCGGGATTTGTAAAACATTCCCGGTTATGTTATAGGTGTTTGGACAAACATTCAATTCTTATGTGCATGCGGGACTACAAATGTTCAACCTGCGGTCGCTCATCCCATCACACTATGCTATGTTTTAATGATTCCCGTAACCCAATGTATCCCACCTCATCCAATCGCAAGTATAATTATAATTCCAAATTTAATAAACGCAATTATCCGCGTACCTGTCCTTCTTCTACCCGCGGTCCCCATATGGGCGGGGGCCAGCATAAGAAATATTCCCCTTCGCAACTCCAACGCTCCCCCCAACGACATTCCCAGAGAGCTTCTCCCCCCAGAGAAAATGCTCCGCCCCAACCTAGACAGGTTGAAAATAATATAAGATATCGTGATAATTCCTATAATAGAGAAGATAGACCCACATAGCTAGATACTTGTATTACTCCCCCTTCCCCTTGCCTGAATATCTCACCCAATTCCCTTATATTATTGCCTACTGTTAAATTACACGTTAAAACTGCTAGTGGCTATTTTATTGAAGCGCGTGCCTTATGTGATACCGGTGCCCAGGGTTGCCTCATTACAACCGATCTTGTTGTTAATTACCTCAATTTGACCATCTCCCCCTCCTGTGCCCCTGTACGTGGCATAGGTAATATTCCTTTAGTGGTTTCCCGTGGTTCTATTTCCCTGTGTTTTAAACCTTTGTATAATTCCTTCCCTGAGGTGTCAACCTCTGCTATAGTTATAGATGTGATTGCCGGTACGCATCCTGAGTTTGAGTTCCCTGAGTCTGTGTTTTTTCCTAATAGTGATTTTTCCCTTGCTGACCCTATCTATAATAAGCCTGGCCCGATAGATATACTATTGCGTGCTGACGTGTTCGGCGCGCTTTTATTACAAGATAAAATATTTAACTTTAACGGCCTTACTGCTTTATCTACAATTTTTGGTTATATTGTTTGCGGTCCAGTCGCTGCCGATTATGGTGAATTAGAGCCCCCCATGACTGGAATATCCTTATCCCGTCTCATCGAGAGATTCTGGAAGGTTGTAGAGACCCCTCAACCTATGATTGCTACCCCTTAGATAACGATGGTGAGATTTATAAATAAAACCCGAAACTTACCCGTTGAGCTATCTGTATCCTTATCGCGTTAGCGCGTAGCGTTTCCTTGCGGTCTTCCCTAAGACGACTCTCACTCTTTCTTGACAAAGAAGGAATCATCAGAGTCGGTGGTCGTTTATGAAACTCCTTTAACATTCGAGGAATTAACTACAATTTTTGCTAAAATTGATGCGGTATTAAATTCCCGGCCGTCATGTCCCTTATCTAATGACCCTAACGATCTAGAAGTTTTGACGCCTGGTCATTTTTTGATTGGCCAACCTCTTAGTGCTTTGCCGGAGTATCCCTATAACAATGTAAAAATTAATCGTTTAACCCGTTTTCAAGTAGTGCAACAGATAACTCAACATTTTTGGTCGCGGTGGCAGTTAGAGTACCTATACACTCTGCAGACTAGGCAGAAGTGGACTGATCCAGTGAATCCTCCAACAGTAGGCGAGCTAGTCCTCATAAAAGATGATAATTTACCCCCTTTACAGTGGCGACGTGGTCGCATTTCCCAAATTTATCCTGGTAAAGATAACGTTGTGCGTGTGGTCGATGTTAAGACATCGACAGGTATCCTAAAGAGAGCCTTAACCAAATTAGTTCGTCTACCTATTAGGTAGCTACTCCCATTTTCTCGTAAACATTAGATGTTTAGGGCGGGGGCTATGTTTGTTCATATATGGCAACCCCGACTAGTTTAGAGTCTTGTGCGAACACCCCGCGCGCGCGGTCGGTAATAGTAGTTACCAGTAGTTGTCGAGAAGTAGTAAAAGGGGCACGTGAGACGGCCGACGCGAGCGCACGTCCTTCCTGAATCGATATATTAATTAGCGGTGTGATTTTCCCTCAGCCTTATTTGATTTCCCTTTTGTGTATTCCCTCTTGATATTGAACCTGACAAAGACAAACCTACAAAAGATAATAGTGCAAGTAACCCCTAGTGAAGAAGACTCAAGTGAAACATTCCATGGCGGCCGGGAACAATCAGTGTTTGTGTTGTGAATCATGAAGATAAGGTACTGTACAATTTCTATTATCCTAAGACCGACTATAAGGTAAATAATTAATAAATAACCTCCCCCTCAGCACGCTTCCACAAATGCGGCACACCCTACCCTCCACTATTCAATATACATTTTATGGTAGCAGAGCGTGGTTTCACTATATACTATATACATTTTTTGGTAGCAGAACGCAGTTCATTATATTCACTATATACTATATACATTATATTTTTTATGATTTTAACAATCTTACTTAAAATCAGTTTTTTTAATGGATCTTAGAAATTAAATCAAGTTAGTATATTTTTTCTAAAAATATAAGATGTAACATTATTATAGGTAATACTGGTAATAATACTATAATAGGTTTTCTAAAAGTTCAATGACTTAGAGCTTCGTCAATAAAACGCCAAAAATAGCAAAATTTATGTATCGATATAAGCTTGATTGGATGTCACATAAATATATCATTTTTTGTCGATTAAGGTTTTCTGGCAGAATGTAGTTTATATACACCCATATTATACTTATATATGCTCTTATACTACCTATACTTGTTAAAACCAGGCAAAGCGCGGCGATAAATTCCGCCACTCAACACGCAGTGCCTCGAAAAGGCGGAAAGCGGGAACGGAGTGTTTTAACACTAGGTTCTCACGGTTCCTGTGGTTTCCTCTGCCTACTAAAATGCTTGTTGTCATTTCTCCACATATTACATAGTGAATTTTGGTCTAAAGTGAGAGACATTGCCATACTTACCTACTGTATAATGTAAGCTTAAAATACAGTGAAACATTAAATTTTTATAATTTAGAGCCAATGGAAAACCACAGCAATTTCTTTTACTTGCGAAAATATCGACCACTTTACAATGACATTATAATATAATGAAAGCTATTTGTCATATGTTCACATTTTTAATGGTAATTTACATACATTTATGACATAAACACTTTGTTCCTCATACGTGTGTCATGTAATTATATGTGTATTTAAATATAATTACATTTTTTAAAAGTCAGTAAAAAATTTCAAATTCAATTGTGTTATATTTGAGTTACAAAAAATAGACTTGACTACTTGTATTTTTTTATAATTTTTAAAGTGTAACCGATACTTAACATATAAAAAACGCTTAAATATATATATATATATATATATATATATATATATATATATATATATATATATATATATATATATATATATATATATATATATATATATATATATATATATATATATATATATATATATATATATATATATATATATATATATATATATATATATATATATATATATATATATATATATATATATATATATATATATATATATATATATATATATATATATATATATATATATATATATATATATATATATATATATATATATATATATATATATATATATATATATATATATAATCTAATGCGTTCTTTTTTTTGGCACATGGCAGGATAGGCAGAGGGAACTGCAGGAACCATACAAACCTAGTGTTAAGACACTCCGTTGCTTTAGTCCCTGCTTTCTCCGTCCTCACTTTCAGCCGGTTTTCGAGGCATTGCGAAAAATCCATCTTTCCCAAGTGGGAATCGAACCCACAAACCGTCGCGTTTACAGGCAGACGCTACGTCTCTGCGCCACGACGGTCCTCAGTTCGTCATGCGTTTTTAAATTGGCATAATATGAATTATAGAGTTGACTTGTGACTCACTATAGGGTGTTAGTACCCATACAACCATTATACATAGATATACAGAGGTTTACCTAATAAACAAATATACCTCCCCGCCTATACTCTTCACTTCTCTCTAGTATTTGACGTAGAGTGGCGTAACTCAACGCCGCGTTGTGAATGTTTTTTAGTGGAATAGTAGAAGACATGCCGTAGAATTTATAAAGAATGCAATACTTATATATTTTTATCTTTATATTTTAACAAAGATATATTAACTGTTTCTATATAAGTTCAAATAACGGGATTGATTTCAACTTAAATGGTAAGACCGCTACATACATAGGTAAGAGGTAGGCTGTTTACTAAAACGTTATGATTCAATAAAAAATAGTCAAGCACATATAGCGATATAAATGAATGGTTCCGCATATAATTTTTATTACTTTCTAACATTTTATGTTAATACAGTTCAGGCAGATGTAAATTTAAAGCTATAATTAAGATATTAATTGTAATTATTTATAGTGGATATAATTGGATTTTTTTAAATCGACAGAAAAATATATTACTAACTCTATGGCCTAAAAAAAATTAAAGTTATAAACGGAAAAGTCCAAGTTAAGTGTAAACAAAGCCAATATAGCGTATGCAATAGGAAGCTAAGTAGTTGTGCAATATAAAAAAAACAATATTTACAATATTTTCTCTCACGATTAAATAATATATATAAAAAGCTCACTATATATCTTATTCGGATTTAAATTGTAAGTGAAACGAAGATTTAAGAGTTAAGGGACTATATACCTATAATACGGGGATAAAGTCGAGAATGTGGTTTTTTTTTGTAGGCAGGGGGAACTGCAGGGACCGATGGAACCTAGTGTTAAGACACTCCGTTGCTTAGTCCCTGCTTTCTCCGTACGCACTTTCTGCCTTTTTCTAGGCATTGCGTGTTGAGTAGCGGAACTCAACGTCGCGCTTTGCCTAGTTTGCCAGAGCGAAGAAAATGGAAATAGAAAAGTCCATCTTCTCCGACTGGGGATCGAACCCAGAAACCGTCGCGTTACAGGCAGATGTTGCGCCTTTGCGCCACTACGGTCCTCGTGGTTTTTTTGTAATCAAAGTTAACTTCACGCTGTGTCCTGCATATAGCAAGATTGGTAGAGGGAACCTAGTGTTAAAACTCTCCTTTATCATCTTTCCGTTTTTGGAGACTGAGTGTTACATGGCGGACCTCAATGTCACGTTTTGTTACTAGAGAAAGAAAAAACTAATATAATACACATACAAAGAAAAATGAAAATAAAACATTATCTTTGAGTGGGATTCGAACCCACAAGCTGTCACGTTTACAGACAGACACTGAGCCGCTGCTCTATGACGGTCCTCAAATCATAGTACAGCATATAAATCCAAATAAGCTTATGCAGTATATGCATTTAATTTTAATACATTCTTTATATTTAATTATATTTTAAACAAAAGTAATATAACACGTAAGAGCTGACAGTAATTGACATTTATTTAATTAAAACAAGTTTATTATTGATTTTTTCTTTATTTTATATTATAACTTACGTTTACTTATTTTTGAGGAAATTTTATATAGTTAATTTTATATTAAAAGTTTTTACTATGAACTGAAACATATTTTACATTTTAGTAGTATATGTAATTACTTCATAATGTGTATTATAAGCTTTTCTTTAGTTCCTTCTTAAGTACTAGTGTCTATCTGCGATCAAATATTGCATAATAAGCTCACTTTTCAAACTAGTTTCAAATTTACACTGACAATATTTCTAATTACGATATCCATGAATCTCAATAATACAATGGTGGATCATACAAAATTCTAAATTATATAACGTAAAATTCTTGAAAAAGAAGCTAAATTAAATAAGATGAAACATATGAAAAGTTTTAGTTAGAACTTACTTCAAAGTTTTAGTTAGAACTTACTTCAAAGTTTTAGTTAGAACTTAGAATAAATTAATCAGATATCTTTATCCTTACGTAGGTAAAAGCCTAAAAATATTTTTTCTCGTAAATTAAAAAAAAAATCACATATACTTTAAACAGTCAGCAATACTTGCAAAACTTTATATTTGCGATTGGATTGATCCTTTTCCTTCGACGATGACGTTTCGCACATCATCATGTCTTCATCTACTTGAGAAGCGTCTCTAGCAATATTCACATTGTTCCTCATTTTAGATGGAGTTCTTTTCAATTTACCTAGACTACTCAAGTCGCTTAGACCTTCGAGATTGATTTCTTGATTTATATTAAAAACGTTTTGTGGATTAACCGTTTCATTATCCTCTTGTTTTTTTTCCAAATGCACATCACTTTCCGTATGTCTCACTGTTCCTCTAAAATTAACGATTACAGTAGGTTTGACAACTGTTTGAGATTCTCGATGGCCTATATGACTTTGATCTCCCATAGTATTTTTAAATCCATAATTATTATCTTCTTTATCAGTATCTGTTTTTATTGCTGATTTTGTCGGTTTCGGTTTTTTAGGTTGCGGTGTTGGTTTAAATTTGTACTCAACAGGTGTATTGACATACAAAACGATTTCATCTTTAGATCTTTCAGTACTATCTGTGTCATTAACTATCAAGCTTTTGGGAAATCGATATTTCATTGGAGGCATTTCGATTCTATCATTTCTTCGTGGCATAAAATCAACATCACTTGGTAGATCCATGGATTCTTGACTATATTTATCATAGTTTTGATTAATATTGTTTTCATCGTTTATATCGATATCTTCGGGTATTTGACTCCTCATTCTTAAGGATTGTATGACATCATTAAAAATTGATCTTTTTACGTGATTTTTTATATTTTCCCTTATTGTAGGTGGGTGAGCCGTTGCGATTATCATAAGATACGTCATGCACAGAAAGCAATGCATCTGAAATGTGGAATTATTTTGAGTTAGTAAAATAATGCTGTGAAACTATTTACTATAACAGTAATATATAGATAGAACATACCAGACTACTATACTAAAATAAAACATACTACGCTTAGAGTAAATCTGCATTTCTTTTTCCAAATAAAGATGGATACATATTGTTATTAGGTTTTTGAAAAAGGTACGGTAAAGTTTTTATGACGCAATCTTTGACCAGTTAAATAGTTCTATTAATTAAAATGTAATTTTTGTTATTGTGAATTCTATATTCTAAACATATATATTGTATAACATATTGGGCACACCCATATTCATAACATATGTTACTTAATTCTTTACAATTTTATTAAGTTTAAAAATAGGATAATATTAAGTACAAATAAACATTCAATTATTATAATTAAACGCACCTTTGTCGATCAGCCGTAGCACGACAACTGACTGCATCGGCCACGAAGGGTTGACTGAACCTGAATGAACTAGCCAGATGTGTTCAACTTTTGGTCTGGGCTGAACTAGTAATATCTAGAAAATTCTTAGATTTCAATTTATATAGTAGAAGTTTTATTATTATAAAAATGTAATATTGTTTGTTCTTGAACAAAACAGAAAGAGAATTAGTCAAATTTTGCAAATAAAATATCATAAAAGAGTGACTACCTAAATATAACCATTTTTTTCCTAAAATATGTTTAAACGTCAATTTTTTTTGTCCTTTTGACAAATAACTTGGTGAGTGGAAACTTATTTTAATTTTTAAAACTAAATTTAACGTTTAATTCTTTTAGACTCAGTCCAGAATTCAAGCTATCTAATTCAACAAATCCGTCTGGGTTAATATAATTGCAAATAAACCGAAGCTGTATTAGGAAACTTCTGCTGCATCTGCATCACTGTATCAATTATATCTTGACTTTATGTCTGTCGTCTACTTAACTATTTTCTAGTAAATTATAACAGGATTTAGTATGGTTAAATATACGGAGAGATGTTTGTTCTCTATATCACTTTGTGGTTATAAACCAGGAAGGACCTTCCACCTTAATATGAGACATAATCCGCACTATTTGGATACATTAATTCCATTCCAGGTACATGCTACTTGCTAATTAGTGAGATTTCCTTGAGCGTGTGCGCGACATCAGGTTTGAGGATGTACATTTCCATGGGATTTCCATTCACCTGTTTTGCCCCATTTTACCAAATAAATGACCAAATTCTTACTAAATAAATAAAAAAAATAAATAAAACATATATATCTGCAAAATCCAGTCAAGTGAAATAAATTGAGTATGGTGTGGTTCGCAATGACTCGAATTCTGACGCAAAGTAGAGAACGGAGTTTCTTGACACGTATGAGAAAAAGTATAGAACAAATTTTTAAATCCATGCTAAACCCATAGTTTGTTACCCCTGTAAGTATTAAAGCTACCTGTCTTGTCTAACTCGGGAACTAAACTCACCCGGAAATTAATTCTAATATTCATTACAAAACGCAACCTTAACGCCATAACAATAAGGATTGAAGATTTCCTCCGCAGAAAAACTATTATTATGATCCGGCTCAATTATTTAAAATGGGATTCTATAAAAGTAACGGAAAACAAAGATATTTTTTTATTATTAGCTTAACATTTGAGGTTATACGTTTTGGTTACAGCTTCACGCTCTATTCTACAACATACAAGTACCAGGCTAGGCAAATTTTCAAGGCAGTGTTCGTTGAGATATCAATAATACAGCTCGAGTGAAAAATCAACCAGCAATCGTCGTGTTTGCCGTTAAATTCTAGATCATTGTGCTTCAACAAATGTTAATGGAAGAAATTAATTCAGACGTACCTACATGAATTTTTGAAATCAACTTTTACATTATAACAGCTTTCAAGTTCTATAGTTTAACAGAGCTTAGTAATTAATAGTCTCACGTGACAGATAGACTATTAACACAAAAATAATTTTAAATTTTAAGAAGTACTTCATGTAATTTTTCAGCTTAACACTATACAACGGAATAGCCATGGAATAAATTAGTCAAAGAGAACGGAGCGGAAAACTCTAAAAGAGCATGACTTTTGCGTCTCGACCACTTTCTTTATCCTCTTCTACTGGCCATTGGAGTGGGATTCATCGATCTTTTTCACTTCATGCTTTTTACGTCCACACTTTGTTGCTATAATTGAAAATATTTAAATAATTATAATTTAAAATATTAAAGTTTTTAATGTTGATTTGTTTAATTTAAAGACTTGATAAAAATATTATACTATGCTGAAATTTGAACGTAAGTTGTATAAAGATAGAGTTTTGTTGACATTTTATTTTAAAGTCGTACTTACCTTACTATTTATAAATCGTGTTAGAAGAAGAAAAAGATTTATGCCCATTTCTTTTGATCTATATGTATTTTACTTGCAACTTCTTTTTAATTACACGATTGAAACTGTAAAGCTATACCTATACATAGTTATTTTCCAATTTGGCAGACATCGTTAGACTGTTATGTGTGAAGAATTTAAGCTGGATCTTCTTTAAACACATGTTCTTCAATTATATATATTTGCTATACATATTTGTATTATATTTTTATGTAATGTTATCTCCTTTTCATCGTACATTCTCCGTTGTGTGTTCTCCATTCAGTGACATGTTCGCGTGACATGTTCAAAGAGAAGATGAACTAGAAGTCAAAAGTTTTGACATTATTCATTTGACAAGTAAAGGTACCTTATAATAATAATAACTCTTTAATGCACACTCAGAAATCACAAAACAGTACAATAGTCAAAATATATATATATATATATATATATATATATATATATATATATATATATATATATATATATATATATATATATATATATATATATATATATATATATATATATATATATATATATATATATATATATATATATATATATATATATATATATATATATATATATATATATATATATATATATATATATATATATATATATATATATATATATATATATATATATATATATATATATATATATATATATATATATATATATATATATATATATATATATATATATATATATATATATATATATATATATATATATATATATATATATATATATATATATATATATATATATATATATATATATATATATATATATATATATATATATATATATATATATATATATATATATATATATATATATATATATATAATATATGTTAAAAGCGGCCTTTTTACTGAAGTAGCAATCTCTGCCAGGCAACCTAAGGGTAACTGAATTGCAAATTAAGAAAGAAAAGGTTAGGGTGTAACAGTCAGGAATTGATAAATATATAATATATGGACGTAAATTATCTTTATATGAAGGAATGAAATAATGTATGTATGTCTATTTAAGACACATTCAAACATACATACATACATACAATTGTATTCGTAACCAGAGCCGACACCCAAACAAGTATTTACGAAACCAGTCAACTGCGTCAAGAGATATTAAGTGGCCGTAAAGTAGCCAACATGATACAAAATCATCAGAGCCAAAGACATTACAAAAATCAACAAACACTGAGACTGTGACTTTTAAGTATACATTTTATTTACAAGGCAGTTGTCATACGACCAGGCCGAAAGAATTTATTAGGTTGAAATGATGTAGGAAATGAGTGAGATGTTTTTGGATTAGGTTAATTTTGAGCTGAAATTTAATTAACACTCAAGGACGTTGGACAAGACAGGAAGAATAGATATCGGAGTATTTAATAAGACGTGACACTTTTTAGGTAAAAGAATAAAGGAAATTTTAAGAAACTTTTCACGTTAAAAGAAGTCATTTAAATATTATTAAGTGATTAAATATATGTACATGTAACCACGGGTAGTATGATATCAAGGATGGAAATGATCACTTTACGACTTATGCCATTAGCACCAACAGTATCCATTCTGGAATGGTCTTCCTCACATCATTTCCTGCAAATTGACTAAAAAATCTAAATGATTGCCGTGAGGATTTACACCTAATTGCCAACTCCTGTAGATTTAAAAAAAATCCAGATTTTGTAAGAGAGAAGAAATTTGTGAATCTGATATGAGAAAGCTAAAGCTTTTTAAACATGAAGACACCGTCATTAAATCGAGTAAAGAGGTCCCTCCACAGTTAGGAAAATTATGAGTGGCAAATAGTGGGTGTAAATGCAAATTAGTCCCGTTCTCTATCGACAATAAGCTGCATGAATGATGATTACTTTATAAAATAAAAAAAATATTAAAGTGGCCCATAATAATAGTGTGGTCATAGGAAATCTTATAACACTACAGGAGGGTTTCAAATGTTATAAATTAATCGATGGCTAGGCTCGAGTTATAATAGCCACCGAGAAGGATTTTTGTATGTGATAAGCACACCTCAATGAAAACGTGCTCCTGCCCGTGTAAGCTCGTGCTTGGAAAAATCTACTTAATGAATTGTGTGTCCGTAATTAAATGGCAACTAGTAAAATGAAACACCGGAAACGTATAAGAAACTGACGACAGGCAAGGTTTCAACTATTTAGAGCCTTTGACATTAAAATTGGACGTTTATGTTATCAAACGAATTTATAACGTCTGGAAAGTGGGCAGGAATACTCTTCGCATCCATATGAATTATATAATGAGAAGTTTAATCTAATGCTTCACTCAATGTCTAAAAATAAAGAAAACAGTTATAACTGCTTATTAATCGTAAATAGCCGATAAGTAGAGGAATATCCTTATTGCCATTTAAATTGACATAAAATAATAGTTGTAATAAAAAATAAAATAAATAATCACAAAAATAAAATACAACGAAACCTTTTCAAAATTTATAAATTTGCTAAATCACCAGCTAGTTGCCTAACTAAAAAAATAAGAGCAAAAAGAAAATTTAAATATTAAATTAAATAAATTAATTTATTAATGAGAAACGGAATAAAAACTAAATAGCACGCACACGTACAAAAAATAATAATAAATAAAAAGATAAAAATAAATAAAAAAAAAAAGAAATAAAACAAAAATTAACAATCACATAATAACAAAAAAGAAACACTAAATTATTATCAGTCGTGCGTCGAGCCACGAAAGACAAATTATACAACCATATTACAAGGAGCCTAAAAACAAGAATATATAAGAATATTTAAATTATAAGCATTTATGATATTACCTCACAAGCATAAATCTCCTCACACTTATGAGTGAAGAAGTACAGTTTTTGGTCAAGTAACAAGATTTTTTTGATTTTTTTGTGATGTCCTTCTATCTCCTATTTAATAAGGAGTCCACTAAAAGTCATTGTGTCTTCGCCAATGTTTTATAACCATTTAAAAGCAATTATGCAGTCTGAAGTGTTGTTACTTCTCTCGTACATTTAAGAACCTTCCACCTTTTTCAAAATTCCTTTTTTTACTGTCGAAATTCTGAATGCTACAATAGTGGGGATGAAGCGTGAAGCTAAATAATGTAAATTAAATACAAATTATGAATAATCAGTCACATTGATAGATAAACCTCAGTTGGCTGAGTGATTTTTGCATCACTCCACTGCCTTAGACCACTTTGCATATTAATGTGTCCTGTCAACAATTCATGTACTATTTCAAATATAACATATATTTGTAAATACTATAAAAAGGCTACGAATATTTCCTAAAATAGTGTCACAATATTTTAGGATTTTTATTATAATTCTAACATTTTGTAACTTTGCCAAGTATTTGTAGCAGGCGCCTATTCAGATCAGAGTTTCATGGCAATTTTATTCTTATAACTTAAATGAATTTAAAATGAATATACATAGAAATTAAATACGAATACAGAAAAAGTTTTATTCACCTACCTACAATGTACGAACTACTTTATATCCAAACCAATTATGTTAATAGTTGTAATAAATACTAATTTAGGCTGTTAAGAATTAGTACACGTGATCAATTCTTACAAATAATATTAATAAATAAATTAATTTATTGAAGCTTAAATATTTCCTTATATTTTTTAAAAAAATATTTCACAAAATTTTAATACGTTCGTAGGATATTTTTTCTGTCTTCTATTTTATAATATTTTCCTCGTATTTCTGAAAGATCCAAAATGTCTCACTTTATGTTTGATGTAAAATATTTTAGTTCCAATATCTTTGTCTCGTTTGTGAGTGAGCATATATAGATTTCTTACAATTTGGACGGCGGTAGTCTCTATTTCTCTCGGTAACGAGCCGTTTTTGAAAGGTGATGTGCTGATTTGAAATAAAATATGATCTTTTCTTTTATGAGGGGCATTTTGACTTTAGTGGAGTAATTTGGTTGTCGTTGCTAGTTTTCAAGATTGTCTGTTGCAGTGATGAATACTTTACATTCCGCGTTTTGTCCAAATACGTAACGAGTCATTGGGCTCTAAAAGGAATATCCTCTTATCTTTTTCATTTTATTTTTCTTAAAAGGTTAGAATTCTTTATGTCAAGATCCAATCCAATTCTCCAATTCTCTTTTCTTTAACTTATGCTCTTTTAATTTGCAATATTCTGAAATTTTTTCTTTGATTATTTTTTGTAACTTCACGCTTTATCCCGCACATGGCAGGGTAGGCAGAGGGAACTGCAGGAACTATATGAACTTAGTGTTAAGACACTCCGTTGCTTTAGTCCCTGCTTTCTCCGTCCCCACTTTCCGCCGTTTTTCGTGGCATTGCGTGTTGAGTGGCGGAATTCAACGCCGCACTTTGCCTATTTTCCAGAGCGAAGAAAATGGAAATAGAAAAATACATCTTCCCCGAATGGGAATCCAACCCACAAACCGTCGCGTTTACAGGCAAACGCTAGGCCTCTGCGCCACGACGGTCCTCAGTTCGTCATGTGTTCTTAATTTGGCATAATATAAATTATAGAGTTGACTTGTGAATCATAATAGGGTGTTAGTACCCATCAACCATTATACATAAATATACAGAAGTTTATTAATATTCTTTATTGCACTAATATACATGGGTAAGGTTATTACAGTAAATTAAGTATACAAAGGTGGACTTATCTCTACAAGAGATCTCTTCCAGTCAACCTGTGGTTGTGGATGAGTGCCAACTAACGGGTGAAGCAAACAAGTGCAATTCCAGGAAATAAGTATAATTATATATACACATATACATACATATATACATCTATATAAATACATATACATACGAACCAATAAATATACATACACAATATATATACATACACAATTACACGTATAAATACACATATATATTAAATACATACACATATACAAATTTATAAATACATACAGTTGATTAAATTAAAACCACCATCTAAAGTCAATCTTGTGCATTTAAATTTGTGAGTAGATGTTTTTTTAATTGAGATTTAAAGGACAGGATGGACATTTTTGGATAGATTTAGGAAGTTGGTTCCATAGGGATGCAGCATATACTGAATAGGATTTCTGGAAGAATTTGGTATTACTCTTCGGTATGTCTAGCGTCGGCAAGACGCAAGACCGCCTCGAGCGTAAAGGAGGAGGTAGGATGTTAAAGCGGGAGCATAGGTAAGGAGGAAAATCACGATAATTAAGGATTTTAAAGAGAAGTGTGAGGATATGCATATCTCGGCGAAGGCGAATCGGGAGCCAATTAAGCTGAGCTCGAAATTGGGAAACGTGGTCATATTTTCGCAGACCATAAATAAAGCGTATGGCGAGATTTTGAAGACGCTCCAGCTTGTTTAATAGCTCCTCAGTCACATCTAAATAGCAAACGTCGGCGTAGTCCAAAATTGGTAAAAGAAGAGAATGCGCTAGCATAATTTTGGTCTTAAAAGGGAGGTAATATTGGAGACGCTTGAGAGAGTGCAAAGAGAAATGCATGCGTTTGCTAACACAATTAATATGTGAGGTCCAAGACATGTTGTTATCAATAGTTAGACCTAAATTTTTGATTTTATCACAATAAGCAATTTCAATACCTGAATATAAAATTTTAGGCGTTGAACCCCAATTAATTTTATCTCTTAACTTGTTACTGCCAATGATAATGGCCTGAGATTTTTTAGGGTTAACCAGCAGTCCAAAAGATTGGGCCTAAGATTGCACGGCAGTAAGATCTTTATTTAAAGCTGCAATAGTCTCCGGTAGTTCATTTAAACTGCAATGACGATACAACTGCAAATCATCTGCATACAGATGGTAAGGAGAAGATATGACTTTCGATATGTTATTGATAAAAATAGAAAAAAGAAGTGGAGAAAGAACACCGCCTTAAGGGACACCAGCAGTGAGTTGTAACCACGTCGATGTGACATCGTTAACTTTAACACATTGCTGGCGACCGAAGAGGTAAGAGTGAAACCATTTAATAGCTGAAATAGAAATGTTAACTGTTCGAAGAGTGCCCAGAAGTATATCAAAATCAACACAGTTGAAAGCGCTACTAAAATCCAGTAGTACCATCACGGTGAGCTTAGTATTATCTAAGGCGTACCGTATGTCCTCCGTAATATTCAACAGCGCAGTAACTGTGCTGTGGAAAGGACGGAATCCAGATTGCAAAGGACATAGTAGATTGTTCGAGGAGAGGAAGCAGTAAAGTTGATTATTTACAATGGATTCAAGGACCTTGGATAGGATAGGAAGAATAGATATTGGACGATATTCAGTACAGCCGGTTGGGTTGGTAGTTTTGGGTAGAGGGACAACATAAGCATTCTTCCACAAAGTTGGAAAAACATTACGGGACAGTGAAAAGTTAATAATGTGGGTGACCACTGGTGAATACTATACATTTAATATTACTAACGGAGAACTGGATAAAATCGGAGTGTGAAGCAAATATTTTAAAAATTCCAAACTATTCGCATGTTTACAATTATAGAACTGACTGTCTTGGCGGAGGAGTGTCGATGTTCACAATGATTTATCTTACACACTAACAGAAGAAAAGTATACTAATGGTAATAACTTTCTTTGGATTTATTTAGAACAATGTAGCTTACATATTGGACTTGTTTATAGACATATTGAAAACTTTTTGAAATATATTCAACACAGTTGGAAAAAAGAAAAAGATCAATAGTGTTTGGATATTTTAATAAAAATATTTTAAATAAAGATCGATGCAGTAAGAAATTTACTAAAAGAGTCCGGTTATATAATACTCAATAAAATCAACAGTCAATTTTGTACAAGGGAAACCGAAACATCTAAATCGATCCTTGACCACGTTTGTACAAATACAAATAATGACTTTCACATTGCTTTAATAGATTTACCGTTATCAGGCCATAAGCAAATTTACTGTGAATTTAAAAATTATAAAAGAGAATCCAAAAAGAAAATAAAGTATGAACCAATAAATTATGACAATTTTTACAAGGATATGGCAGAAATAAATCTTCAGATTATAAACAAATATCAGCAACTGAACGAGTTTATAAAAAGGATTATTGAGAATAATAAAGTAATTAAATACAAAATCAACCAAAAGACGGATGGATAAACAAACATATACTGGAAGAAATTAAAAACCGTAACATCGTGTGGAAAAATGTTTCACAAGATACAGATAATGTGGAAATAAGAAAGGAATTTACGAAACAAAGTTGGAAGTGTTATAAGAGACATTAAGGATAAATTTTATTTCAACTCATTTATTAAACGTTACAATAAGCCTAAAAGAATGTAGGACCTTATATATACTTTTGCCAATTTTAAAACCGTAAATAATAATATCTCCTTAAGCTTATAGTAAAAGATAACATTATTAGTGATGGTATGGAAATATATGAAACATTTAATTCTTATTTTTTGTCAATAGGCTTCATTTTAGCTAACTCTATACCATCCAAATACCGTCACACAAAAACACGAAAATACTCACAAAATTTAAAATATGTACAAAAGATGAAATAAAAACAATCATTAAAAACCTAAATACTAATGCAAGTACAGATGTCGATGGTATAACCCCTAAAACAATTAACTGTGTCAATGATGTAATAAGACAAAACTTAACGCTTTGCATTAATAAATGTTTCAGGGACGGTGTATTCCCAGATAGCTTAAAGGTGGTTAAAGTTATCCCTATTTATAAAGCTGGCTCTAGGACTGACCCTGGGAACTATCGTCCCATACCAGTTTTGCCCGTTCTATCAAAAGTATTTGAGCAGGTTTTGTACAGGCGTATATATAATTATCTCACTGAAATAAATTTCCTTTATAAAGGTCAGTATGGGTTTCGTGCTAAATCAAATATTCTTGCAGCTACAATTGATCTAATTACTAAAATAAAATCTAATATGGATCAGAAAAGGATAGCTTTAGGAATATTTATCTACTTGAAAAAAGCGTTTGACACTGCCTCACATAATATTTTGCTCCATAAATTGCAAAAAATAGATGTATCTGGATCAGCTTTTAGCATCCTTAAGTCATACTTAACGAACAGACAACAAATAGTAAAACTCGAAAATTTCAAAAGCTCATGTAACATCAATTGCGGTATACCTCAGGGGTCAATCCTAGGCCCTCTATTATTCTTAATCGACATTAACGATATTGGTAGTTTAGGATTACACGGAGAAGTGTCATTATATGCAGATGACACATGTCTATTCTTTTTTGGAGACTTAATACATGAGATAATATCGAACGCACAAGAAGATTTAAATATACTAAATGAATGGTTCCAATCCAATTTGCTGAGTATTAATGGTACGAAAATCTCCTATATGCTTTTTACTGCTAAAAATAAAAAAAACCCTTATTATGAATTCCTAACCATAAATAATATTAAACTGAAAAAATCAGAAACAGAAAAATATCTTGGTTTATTGTTAGATTCCAAACTATCATGGCAACCTCATTAAATTATTTGCACACTAAAATAACATCACTGACTGGAGCTTTACGCAGGTGTGTCCGATGTATTGCATATAAGGTTCAAACTATTATTTATAACTCATTAGCTAAACCCTTACTTGAATATTTAATAGAAGTATGGGGATCTGTACACAAAACTAATTTAAAAGATATACAAATATCACAAAACAAACTATTAAAAACACTACATCAACTGGACTACCGCTTTCCAACCAAAGAATTTTACAAGAAAACTGATGCACTGTCTATCGCACAATTATATAAATGCATACTTATAAGAAAAATTCTCTCAGGATCTATACACACACAAACTACTTTTAAGACTAAATCACATAAATACTATATACAAAATATACATAAATTACAAATATCTAAGTCTAGAACTAAGCATTATGGCAACAAAACTATACAGTTTGAGGGAGCGCTAATGTACAATAATCTACCGAAAGAAATATTTAATGAAAAATCTTTTTTGAAATTTAAGACTAAATTAAAAACATACTGTCAAACTTTATTATTATATTTGAATGTTTGTATAAATAAGGTCACCATTAACTTTATAAATGTTTATTGTTATGTTACTACTTTAAGTTTCCTATGTAAGTGAACTTTGTTCTTAATGGGAAATAAATGATCTCTAAACCTAATGTAAATTTAGATTAAAATATGTAACAAGTTATTTTTCACTTTTTATTTCACCAGTTTACTTTTTGCATGTTACTTAAAAATAATTAAAGTGCTTAATGGTAATTAAGTCCAAGTTTTTAACCTGACGAATGATTTGTTTTCAATAAAAATGTATCGGTTACTATTTTCCAACCTTTTTACATCTTTGACTGTCATCATTGTTTTTGTCACGATTTCCCTGTTTTTAATGTATTTATATTTACACTGTTGAAAAAACATTTGTACAAGGTGATTATCCGATTTCAAACACTTATTTACATTTTACCTGCGGAGCACTTAAAATGTAATTTACTTGGGTGTGCTGTAATTTACTGACGTAGTCGAAAATATTAATAATTTGCATGATCGTATCATTTGGAAGAGGTCGTCTTCTAGACATCAGTTTTCCTCAATAAGTGCCTGAAAGATCGGTTTTTGGTCGCTTTTATCAGTCGGACTCTTGTGACCTTTGCCAAGTTGCCGTCGGTCATCTGGTTCGTGGTCACCTCGTCATTTCTAATTCGATTAAAATAATATCCATATAATACAAATCCATCGTAATCGAAACAAATAATAATAGCTATAGAGTAAGGATGCCAATAATGAGATACCATTTCTATTTTTGATTATACAAATGAAACTGTTACATGAAAAGCTTTCTCAGACGTGTTTTAGGATCGGAAATCTTATTTACTTCAAATATGTAATAGTGATTAAGTACTAAATACCATATTCTTTTGCCTGTGCTGTAAAAAGTGAAAAATATCAGAAAAGGTATCCGAGGCAAGTGGTCTCTCATTATGAGATATCAGGGGTTGCTAATATGAGAGAGTATTTTATATTAGGTTTTTTGAAATTTTAGAGGCAAACAAATAAAGAAAAACAATATTAATGCCATTATAAACATATTTTTATTGCAACTTATTAATCAAATATTGTATACAAACATCAGTCATAATATTTTGATATTTTTTAATTATTAAATTATGGACTGGCATCAGTCTTCAAAACAGGTTTACAGTAATTATTGTTTACACTTTAATTACACTTATGGTAATCATATTTAACATTTTTAATATACATATTGATGATAACACCTTTTGATGGGAGACATCTGAAATAAAAAATATACGATTTAATCTAACTTCTATAATAATTGCTTTTTTTGGATACCACAAGATAAGATCTCATATTAGGAACCCCAGCATATCTCATATTAGGGAAAAAATAGTTTTTCAAAATGGATGCTTTTATTTTTGTTTCAAAAAGAAAACACAATAAAGTTGAATTGACACCTTACAATTGATAATATAAGTTATAAACAAAATATGCATTAAGAGCTTTTAACGCAATAACAAAGTTGCTACATATCTTGTAAACATTCGGTGAAAAATATTTGGTTTCACAATAATTTAATAACATGCACGCACACGCCTGAAATTCGCCGGAAACCGGTATGCAACGACAAACGTTTGGCGCTATTGCTATGTCGATTCAAGCGACATTAGCGCCAAATGGCTGACGTGGTTAGTTTAACAGATACCTTTTTATCTCATATTCAGCACCTATCTCATAGGTATCCTTACCCTACACAAAACTTATAAGTAATCTGCGCTGAGTACACATACCTATTGCCTGGATGTCGCTATTTATTTTAAAATTTTGAATTCAATATTGAACATATTTCAAATTGAAATTTAAATTATCAATCACGTTTCAACTGATAGAATTATAAAAACTTTTTGCTGTTCTGCTCTTAAGTCTTTTCTGCCACTTATGTTGGAGATGTGTAATGTGCATAACATTACACGACTCTAACATAAAATAAATATAGTTTAAAAAAAACTAAAAAACACGTTTTTTTATGTATATCAAACTAAAAATTAAACAATAATTCTTAAAACAGTAGTGATAGAAAATTGCTAATATTATTGTGAAAATGCGTGGGGCGCTTTGTGCCATATTTTTCGTATATTTATAGAGATTAGAGTATGAAGGGTAAGGAATGACCAACTCAAAAGGAAAGAGAATTATTGTTTAATTTTTAGTTTGATATACATAAAAAAGCGTGTTTTTTAGTTTATTTATACTATATTTATTTTTTAATTTTTGTTCAATGTGGTACATTATTATTATTTTATTTCTTTTTATTTAATTGAATTTTTGACTTTTTTACTGGTTAATAAAATCAAAATAATATTAAAAAAATATATTGTAAAATAAATAAAAATTAAATAACGTTAAAATAGAAAAAGACTAAAAAACAATATTTTGTTTTCACTGGTACGGACGGGATTCGAATCCACGACCACAACATCTAAAGTCACTGCGAAAAAGCCATTTTAGATCCACATCTCAGACCACTTGGCTAACGAGACTCATACGGTAGTTGGATATAGTAACAACTTATATAAGCCACGGTCACCAGTCCAAGGAGAGTTATTCAGTTACAAGTGAAACTAATAAAAGCGTATTAATTAACTAAAATCGCTTTCCGGTGGCAAATTACGTCACAAAATTGGCCTACTTCGCGCACGCTTCCTTGTTATACCGCTCCAAAGGTCACCATAATAGAAACAATGCTTACTGGATGAAACAAAACAAATATTTTAATAATTCAATGAAGTTTATGTTTGATCAATATGATGATATGAAGAACAAAAAAATTGCGTTGGAGCAGCAAAAAATTGCTGTTTGCGAGTATACTTGTACATTGGAATAAAAGATTGAACTTATTGAAGTAAAGTCGCGACGCTCAACAATAGAAATAAAAAATGTGCCGGTGCATCATGATAAAATTGTGGACGATGGAAACACAGCTGAGGGTCTAGGGAGCACCCTACAAGTACCAATAATGTAGTCCAAGCAAAAAAACAAACCATTTATATCGGAACTAAGTTAAGAACAAAAGTGCGAAAGGAGTTAAACGTCTTCTTTTTCAAATCTCTCGCTCACACTTATAGACATACCGGAACTTTTGATTGTGTACAGCATGAAACATTAATTCAGAAATTACATCACTACGGAATTAGAAATAAAGCTCTGGACTTTGTCAGTTCTTACCTAAATGATAGAATCCAGAAAGTAGACATTAATGGAAAGCGTTCTCCCGGGTCATTTGTCAAAATGGGGGTGCCACAGGGCTCGATATTAGGCCCTTTTCTGTTCCTTGTCTATATTAATGACCTACCTTACCTTGTAAAGGACAAACATGGGATAGTATTATTTGCAGATGATACATCTTTGATTTTTAATATTAATAGAGGACATGATGATATTGACAATGTGAACAATACTCTCTCAAATATTGTCCAATGGTTTAATGTCAATAATTTACTGTTAAATGAGAAGAAAACGAAGTGTATTAAATTCATACTCCCGAATGTTAAATTTGCCAAAACTATTGTAAGACTTGGCAACGGGGAACTAGATTTAGTAAATACTACAGTTTTTCTGGGCATCACTTTAGATTCAAAACTTCAGTGGGGCCCTCATGTGAACGATTTATCGAACAGACTTAGCTCAGCCGCGTATGCGATCAAAAAGATCCGCTACTTAACCGACGTCAATACCGCTAGACTAGTTTATTTTAGTTACTTCCACAGCATTATGTCATATGGTATACTATTATGGGGTAATGCTGCTGATATTGATACTATATTTGTTCTTAAAAAACGGGCTGTTCGAGCAATCTATAACATGAGGCCCAGAGATTCTCTTAGGGATAAATTAAAATCATGACTCTTCACAGTCAATATATATTCGAGAATTTAATATATGATCATAAAAATATTGATAAATTTAGAATGAATTGTGATGTTCACAATATTAATACGCGGAATAAGTATAAACTTGTTATGCCCACCACTAGGCTCCATAAAATAGACAACTCCTTCCCATGTAATTGTGTCCGTTTCTACAATAAACTGCCGAAAGAAGTATTTGATCTCTCGTTAAATAAATTTAAAATCTCTGGTAAACGGCAATTAATTACTAAATCCTATTATAGTGTAAAGGATTACATTGATGATAAAACGGCATGGAATTAATGAATTGCTCATAAGTTAGAATGACGTTTGTGAAGTGATCACAATAGGTTTAGGGAAACCTGGCTGAGTTTGTTGTGTGCTCTTCTCACCAAGCCGCGCTTGGAACCCTCGTAACTTTAGTTTTAAGTCGTGGAGTGTGTAGGTTTCAGAGGGGCTTAATTCGATATTTATTATCAAATTGGGCTCCTTTGACACTCCTCCGTTCGCTCTATCTGACGTACACAAGTGATCATCTTATTGATTCTAAGTGGAAAATAAATAAATAAATAAATAAATGTAAATAATAATAAAGAAGATATGTGATGAAAGTTATCATAATAGTAGGTAATTAAGGAAAATCATTAGAATATATTATTATCAGTGCTTTTAAGACATACAGTATACTAGTATTAAATATTATATAACATAAATTATTATAACTTTAATTAATAATGAACGTGCTCAGATGGACAGTTTGGGTACGTCGAATGAATGAGTGAGAAAAAAATCTAAGAATGGTAAAAAAGATATACGATGCAAAAGTGAGTGGCAAGAGAGATAAGAGGAGACTTCGATTGATTTTCTGATTCAATGAACAACTTAAAAAATGTATCCAAGCTGTATCCATTTATTAATCGATACGTTTGTCGGTATTATCACACTTTTTTGACGTAATATTCTATGACTCAGTTCGCACGTTTATAATGGCTCAACGAATGAAGATTAAAACTTAAAATGACTATTTATTTACACTAGTTATCAGTTTTTTTAGTAATTTTTACACTATTTCACGTTGGTTATAAAATATTATACCTTTATGTGCTTTATAAAATTCACACTAATACATTCATTTATAATACACTACTAATTTATAAACACACTACTTTTTAACAGCTTCTATATCCATTTCAACTTAAATATTTTCGATATTTAATTATAACATAAATATATACCTACAAAAAGTAAATACAGACACCTATATAGGATATTTGTGATAGGACTATTAGATGGACATTAAACAATAAAAATTCCAAATTTTTATGATAATTTACATTACATAGATAGTCTACAAATAAGTGAAATAAAATGAGAAGTTATGCCATTCCTATATCAAAAATCCTGAGCATTACCTAAAAATAGTGCACCAAAATATTAGAAGTACATATTAATAACAATATTTCTAGTATATCTATATTTCAAGCTAGATTTAAGTTTGCTTATGATATATTTACTGCTATTACAAGTTATTGGCCACACACATGACAACTTACCTTGTGACCAAAATGGTGGTGTTGCAGTTTATAGCAAAAATAACCTTAGCGTTTTATATATATATATATATATATATATATATATATATATATATATATATATATATATATATATATATATATATATATATATATATATATATATATATATATATATATATATATATATATATATATATATATATATATATATATATATATATATTATATATATATATATATATATATATATATATATATATATATATATATATATATATATATATATATATATATATATATATATATATATATATATATATATATATATATATATATATATATATATATATATATATATATATATATATATATATATATATATATATATATATATATATATATATATATATATATATATATATATATATATATATATATATATATATATATATATATATATATATATATATATATATATATATATATATATATATATATATATATATATATTCATCTCTCGTGGGTGTTAGCTGCATTTTAGGACAATGCGAATGCGAATACAAATATTCAATAATTCTTTTAAATTTGGCGCCAATTGTTTACGGCAAGCAAGGTAGCACTTTGGATTATGGCAATAAAAACCCGAGTATTAGCTGATAGAAGAAAGAAGTTTTTCTTTTTAGAAAGGATTAAGCAAAGATCAATTGTCTCGATCTTTGTTTGTTTAGGTTGCATTAAAAAATTGTTTCGTGAGATATAATGAAGACTGTTTATATGATTGGTAGTTTATGTTATTGTTTTTTATATTAAAAAGCACAATAGTAAACTAATTTAGGTTTTTATAACGTATGATCGTCGTTAAATATTGTTTTTCTGACATGCATTATTCGCAAAACATTTGTATTATTTTTTGCGGATGCGAATGTATATATACATCTCCTTTAAGCGATAAGGTCGCCTTGTTGTACTGTGTGTACTTCTTTTATGTTTAATGTGCGTTTTGCGAATATTGAATTCATAAAAATAAAAATTTGACGACGATAACACCATATTAAAATCGAAATCAGTATTCTTTTTGTGTTTATACAAAAAATAGTAACTTAACCTTGTAATCACATTAGTAACATTCTTTATTATATGTGAAAACACATTCTCTCTCTTCTAAAAAAGTTTTCTCAGTTATTACTTAGGTTTTCAATATTATATAATCACGTCCATAATCAAAAATGAAAATAATAATCAAACAAATACTCTATTTTCCTACAATAAACTATAAACACAACAATTTGTATACTTAATATTTTCTAACATACAAAAATTTGAAGAAAAATTTGAAGAAAGAATAAAGTAGGAAATTGTGAAGATACATAAAACTATTTTAATTGAGAATTTAATTATTCCTCACAAAAACCACCACATGAAAAGGTAGATCCGGTAGTGGAGTTCTAAATATTTTAAAAAGTATTTTACAGCGACATTTTTAAAATCAGTTTGTACAGTAAGGAAGTACGATCAGTGTTTTCTGTGGGTAAGAGTTTTACTGTTAATACTTTTTTTTTTTTTTTTTTTTAGCTTCACGCTTTATCCCGCATAAGGCAGGGTAGGCAGAGGGAACTGCAGGGACCGTGGGAACCTAGTGTTAAGACACTCCGTTGCTTAGTCCCTGCTTTCTCCGTCCCCGCTTTCCGCCGTTTTCGAGGCATTGCGTGTTGAGTGGCGGAACTCAACGCCGCGCTTTGCCTAGTTTTACTAGAGCGAAGAAAATGGAAATAGAAAAATCCATCTTCTCCGACTGGGGATCGAACCCAGTAACCGTCGCGTTACAGTCAGACGTTGCGCTCCTGCGCCACGATTGTTAATACTTAATTTGGTAAATGAAATTTTTAACTATGAATTCTCGATATTTAATTTATTAATTTTTGATATTTTTAGAATATAGCAGTAGAAATTCAGTGCCATGAACACAAGTCAGCCTTACTAAAAGAGTATAGTACAAGTGAGCTAAACACAAGTGCTTATAAATAATATCTTGATATACAAAAGCCGATAACTATTTGAGGAAATTGATCAAAAAATGTAAGATGCTAATATTTGGTCAAATGTTCTTTTAAAATTGTTATATTATATTTTTTTTCTACCTGAACCGATTACATTTTCATAAGTAAACGTCCTTGACGTATAAAAACCTACTATATATTCTCAACCACATTAGTTTGAGGATAGTGTAAACGATGATTACTTTTTGGGCTGTCGTTATTTTTATAATATTAGCTATTGTTGATCGTTGGAAATCAAAAAAATGTATACAAATTCATGAAGAAATTGGAAACGACACTTTATATCTGCCGATTATAGGACACGCGTATAACTTGATGGGAAGTGGTGAAGGTGAGTTTATATTTATTTGTTTTTTTTTTCTTTTTTTAGCATATGGCAGGGTAGGCAGATGGAACTGCAGGAACCGTGAGAACCTAGTGTTAAGACACTCCGTTGCTTAGGCCCTGCTGTCTCCGTCCCCGCTTTCCGCCTTTATTTGTTCCAAACAAATAAAGGACGACGAAGAAATAACAAAATTCTTATTTATAATTTTTAAAAACTATCGCAATAAAGTCCTAAATCTCACTGTTTTAACGAAAGACTATACAATAATTCTACTGTAGTCAACTCTAAGTGTCGGTATACCTCTTGTGGGCATATTAAATCAATCAAAACTTATATTTTGTCAGACAATGAACATGCAGATAATAACTACATTAGTTGTTATCTGCAACTTTATCAGCAAGTTGTGAAACCGGCCGTAGTGTTTAAATATTCATTCATGTGGTAATTTAGATTCATGTCTATTTATATCGTCTAGGAGTCTGGTTATTGGAATTAATGTGGTCAAATAGCGACCGTTCTATGTCGAATATAAGATAATTAAGCTAATTATATCAGAGATCTCGACGTAATCGATGCGCCGACCGAACCGACGGAATTGAGACCCTTCTCCTTTTCGGAGTCATTTGAAAACATTAATATATAATTAATTCTCCACGTGTGTCGTACTGTAATGTTTCAAAAAAATATTTTTGAATATTCAAATATTGGCTTATACTATCTTAAATTCATATTTGTCTTCGTATTTTGTTTCGTACGTGGAAAACATCAATTTAAATCTCGTTAACGTTTAAAATATGTGCATTAACTTTTTATTACTATAAATAACAAAAAAAGTATTTTGAATAATGTCTGAAATTAAAAACAAGACTTGTCAAGAAATATAAAAGGAAAAGTAATAGACTTTGTCGTTATGAACTAATTTTGCTAATAATTTAATGCTAAACATTAAACTTCTATGGGAAAAAAATGCAGATAGTAGATATTTCTCAACGTAAATAATGAGTTCAGGAATTATACTTTTTTCATTGTAAATTATTTTTAATAAAAAAGCGAGTATATAAAAAGCTAACCCTATTAAGCTACATATATTAATCATATAAACTATTCCCAAGATACTTTTTTCATAATTGATCAGTTCATTGTTTATTTGGTGTTTTTTTCTTAGAATCAGGTGTCAAAATATTTCTTTCTCCACCTTGTGGGTGTCCGGCCCATCGTGTTGTAGGAAGAGTAGCTCTGATTAGCTTTTGGGACTTGCGACCCAAGTGTAGGTTTAAAGAGGCCTGCTTGCGTTTTCTCGCTTTCATACTTCGACCTTTTCCCACTATTTAACCAAGTTCTAAATGATTCCATCAATGCCGGCTTCGAAGTGCGTTCTAGAAATAAATGTATAATAGTTATAGACAGGCCGAGTTCTTGTAGTAAACTATAGAGAGATTTCGCTGTTATATGCCTCGCTCCTACTTCAACCGCATATTAATTACCTCTAAACATATTCCTAGTCAGTTCGTAATATATTAAATATTATATAATTTGTGACGGAAGTCTGTATAAGTCATGCTTTAAATATATTAATATTTTTTAATACGCTTTTATTAGTTTCCAAAATAAATACTTTATTAATTCAACTAAGTTTACGTCTGATCAATATGATGATATGAAGAACAAAAAAATCGCGTTGGAGCAGCAAAAAATTTGTTTGTGAGTATATTTTTACGTTTTAAGTATGTTCTATGGCAACATGTATACATATAAAAAATAAAATTAAAAATTCTGTGGATAAAGTTAGTAGTTTAACAAAAAAAAAACAAATAATAATAATAATAATAATATTCTTTATTGCACATAACTAAAAATATATAATAAGGAGTAAAACAAACAGAAAATAATAAAAGCACAACAAGGCGACCTTATCGCTTGAAGCGATCTCTTCCAGGCAACCTTTGGATGTAGGAGTAGTATAAGAATGGGTGGTGCATATACTGAAAGATATATGGAATATATATTAATAAAATATATATAATAAATATACGATTATAAACATACATAAATAAATACACATAAATATATATACACATAAACATATACATATACATACACATACATATACACATATATACATACACATACATACATACATACACATATACAAAAAACAACATTATACAATGAAATGTCCGGTGGTGACATGACAAATGACACAGGAATACCTAGTGTGGGTACTAGGTATTCCTGTGTCGTGGGTACCTATAAATAGTTTTACAGTACATGTTTATTGTTTAAATGACATGGAACATAATAAATTGTGAGACTGGAAAGACTAAGAACCGCAACAATAAATTTAAATTGAAAATTGATAATGGTTATACCACTTCAGAACAAGAAGTTGCTTGTACTTTTGAGAAGTTCTTTGCTGATATTCCAGTCTCTACAACCGAGGCTCTTATATATTCCACAACCGTCGCCGAATCATTGCTTAGGGGGAACATAGAGGAATACAATGTAAATTTTAAATTTAAAGTAATGAATTCAAAAGACATTGTTAAGGCCTTTAAGTCCCTTGATATAAAAAAAACAGTAGATTTATGGAGCATATCTCTTAAACTAATTAATTACATAATAGACTTAATATTATGAATAATTTACTATTGAACAGTAAAAAAACTAAATGTGTTATTTTTAGAACGCCCTGCACGAAAATTGTGAAAACCAATGTACTCTTAAATGGTGAAGCCGTCGATCCTGTTGATTCTACGGTTTTTCTTGGTATCACCATTGACTCCAAATTACAGTGGGGAGCTCATATTGAGGGATTGGCGAATAGACTTAGCTCAGCAGTTTTTGCAGTTAAGAAAATTAGATCCTTGACTGACGTGGAAACGGCTCGCCTCGTTTACTTTAGCTACTTTCATAGTATTATGTCTTACGGCATCATATATGGGGTAATGCAGTCGGTGTTAAATCAATTTTTGTTTTGCAGAAGCGAGCTATTCGTGCAATCTATAATCTAGGACCTAAAGATTCTTTAAGGCAAAAATTTAAAGAAATAAATATATTGACCGTTGTATCTCAATATATCTTTGTAATGGCATGTACGTTAAAAAGAATATTAATGATTTTGAGAAAATCGGTGATTCACATAATATGTATACTAGAAATAGGCTATATATATATATATATATATATATATATATATATATATATATATATATATATATATATATATATATATATATATATATATATATATATATATATATATATATATATATATATATGAGATAGGCGCTGAATATGAGAAAGCAAGGTATCTGTTAAACTAACCACGTCAGCCATTAGCGCTAATGTCGCTTGAATCGACATAGAAATAGCGCCAAACGTTTGTCGTTGCATACCGGTTTCCGGCGAATTTCAGGCGTGTGCGTGCATGTTATTAAATTATTGTGAAACCAAATATTTTTCATCGAATGTTTACAAGGTATGTAACGATTTTAATATTGCGTTAAAAGGTTTTAATGCATATTTTGTTTATAACTTATTAATTGTAAGGTGTCAATTCAACTTTATTGTGTTCTCTTTTTGAAACTAAAATAAAAGCATCCATTTTGAAAAATTCCTTTTTCCCTAATATATGAAAGATATGCTGGGGTTCCTAATATGAGATCTTATCTTGTGGTACCCAAAAAAAGCAATTATTATAGAAGTTAGATTAAATCGTATATTTTTTATTACAGATGTCTCCCATCAAAAGGATATTTATATTAAAAATGTTAAATATGATTACCATAAGTGTAAGAGTAAACAATAATTACTGTGAATCTGTTTTGAAGACTGATGCTAGTCTATAATTTAATAATTCAAAAAATACCAAATTATTATGACTGATGTTTGTCTATAATATTTGATTAATAAGTTGCAATAAAAATGTGATTATTAAGACATTAATAATAGTTTTGTTTATTTATTTGTCTTTAAAATTTCAAAAAACCTAATATAAAATACTCTCTCATATTAGCAACCCCTGATATCTCATAATGAGAGACCACTTGCCTCGGATACCTTTTCTGACATTGTTCACTTTTTATAGCACAGCCAAACAAATATTGTATTTAACACTAAATCATTGTTACATATTTGAAGTAAATAAGATTTCCGATCCTAAAATCACGTCATCAATCATCATTTGCATAACCAAAAATAAAAATGGTATCTCATTATTCGCATCCTTACCTTATATATACATCTTTTATACGCATTCGCGAATATTCGCACATTTTTTCACATTCGCATTAGCGTTCGCATTCCCGAAAATTTCTGCGAATGTTTTGCGAATATTGAATGTCATAAAAAGTTTGTCAAATTTTTAAATTTGACGACGATAACACCATATTAAAATCGAAACCAGTATTCTTTTTGTATTTATACAAAAAATGTAACTTAACCTCGTAATCACATTAGTATTATTCTTTATTATATGTCATGTAATTTATTTATTGCACTATAAACAAACAAAAACAAATCCTCTCTCTCTTCTAAAAAAGTTTTCTCAGTTATTACTTAGGTGTTGAATGTTATATAATCTACATATCTACATAATCAAAAATGAAAATAATAATTAAACAAATAATCTATTTTCTTACAATAAACTATAAACACAACAATTTGTAAAAAAATACTTAAAGAAAACATTCCCGTTGCGTTCAATTTTTTATATGTTTTCTTTATGTATTTTTTCTTTCTTCAGTGTGAATGAACAGTTGAGTAAACATAAATATACATTACAATTTTTTCTAACTATAAAGAGTAATAATGACGCGTCGTTATTACTCTTTATAGTTAGAAAGAATGCACTTGGAGTGCACTTGGACTTGCATATTAACAAAATTCTTATTGGTACTTGGAGCACTTTCACATCTTGTCATAATTAGCTCCAATTTTAAAAGAATTACGGAATATTCGCTTCGCGAATGTTAAAAACCTGACATTCGTTACAGCAAATGGCTTCACGAAATCCAGACCATATTTTTCAGAATAAAACATGAATATAAGCAAACCATGAAGCAAATAATTGTTCATTTATCTCCACCTGAACACTTTTGGCTAATTTTGAAGGTCTATTATCTGGCTTCGTATTGATTCAAACGATCACGTCCGAATCTAAAAGCGTGGGGCGCTTTGTGCCATATTTTCCTATTGAGTTGGTCATTCCTTTTCCCTTTACCTTCAAACTCGAATCTCTACAAATATGTACTATATAGTTTCAGTTGCTTATTGTACGAAAATATGGCACCAAGCGCCCCACGCTTTTTCACAACAATATTAGTATTTTTATTTGATTACTGTTTGAAGAATTATTGTTTACTTTTTAGTTTGATATACTTAAAAGTGTATTTTTTAGTTTTATTTTAAACTATGTTTATTTAAATCAATGATTTACATAATATTATTTAACAATCGAAATATTATACATACATCATTGAGGACCGTCGTGGCGCAGAGGCGCAACGTCTGCCTGTAACGCGACTGTTACTGGGTTCGATCCCCAGTCGTAGAAGATGGATTTTTCTATTTCCATTTTCTTCGCTCTGGCATCTAAGGCAAAGCGCGGCGTTGAGTTCCGCCACTCAACACGCAATGCCTCGAAAACGGCGGAAAGTGGGGACGGAGTAAGCAGGGACTAAGTAACGGAGTGTCTTAACACTAGGTTCTTATGGTTCCTGCAGTTCCCTCTGCCTACCCTGCCATGTGCGGGATAAAGCGTGAAGCTAAAAAAAAAAAAAAAATAAATAAATAAATCATTAGTTTAAGTCTTAGGGCCGGTTTCACCAATTGTAGATAAAATCCCAGATAGGAAATATGTTAATTATATGGTAGATGAACGATAATAAAATTAAACTTGAAAATATTAAAAATATATTTTCAACAAAAAGAAAAAAATATATTTTGTTTTATAATTTACGTTGTAATTACCAAACGCAAAAGTTGCAATTTTGCGCATTTGCCGTTCCATCGATTAGTAAATATTTAGTAACATATAATGGAATTTTAGATCGCATGAAGACATTGACTAGAGCATACTGGCAAGCATATGGACGTAAGCATGGCGCCGTCAGCTTGTGGATGGCGAATCAGCTTATGATAGGTATGTATCGAATTTTGTGTAAATATTTTAATTTAAATTTTTAAAGCAAAAAATTGGAAACATATATTGTTGATCTTAAATTTTTCAACATAATCAATCCTAAAAGAGTTCTATATTGTAATTGTTTTTTATCTGTTGTTTGAATATATTATAGTAGTAAATATAAATGAAATTAATTAAATCCATATCATAGTGTGATTTTATCTTATGTTAAAATATTTTATTACTTCTACATTTTATTAAATAAATGTACATTTTTACATAATTTAAAGTTATTTACTTTGTCTTTTTTTTGTCCGTACTTTACAATAATTAAGTGCAGCAATACAACGTCCGCATAAAAATCTATTTTACTAAGCTTATTTTAACCAATTTTTTACGATTGGTTAATTCAGTTGTGACACTTATGACATTGAAAATTGTGACGCTACCTTCTTTGTTTGACGTTTTAAAGGAAGCTAATTGTAGAGAGTATGTCTCTGAGAGTCGTTTGAATGTGAATTAAGCATAAGCGATCATAGAAAAAGCTTAGGTAGTAATCTAACAACTTTATGATCGTTTACGCTTAAGCGTTTTGTAAAGCTATACAATAAAAATAAAATGTTCTTATTTTTACATATATTAAAAATCATAAAATTGGAATTTACTTTTTAATATTTTAATCAACAGTAATAGCAGATCCCATACAAGCCGCCGCTGGCCTAAAGAGGGTGCACAATAGGACTTTATTCAACATGGTGAAACACTTTACTTGGGAATGTGTAGCGTTTACTTCACGTAAGGTTCATTGTCGGTCACATATGTAGAAAATACATTGAACTACAGATTGTTTATTATTTAGTAAATCAACTTGCCTATAAAAATTTCATATAAATATAATAAACCTATAATCGATCGTGCGTGGTCTTGTGGTTGTTTCCGCGGCAGTTCTGTGATTAAAAGTATATCTATTATCTGGTTAAGTGAAAATAATATACAAAATCGTTCATCTGTTCCGGAGCTGAGTCCGGTATTATTGACAAAATAGAAAAAATATAAAAAGCTTTTTATTGTGTTTGAAAAATTTTGCGACCGGGACTATTTGGCGACACCGTGAGTGCAAAATATTACAAAATTTAAAAATACGTAGGTTTCGAACCCACACCTGTTGATTTATAGCTCTAGCTATTGAGCCATATGTTTTATTAGGCTAGGTATTTTCCTTTGCGCTTAATATAACATATTATTACATCTAAATAATGATAACATTATTTGCGATGTTTTTTCCTCAAACTTTGTTTAGAAAAACTTTTTCTCACATTTAATGACTTTTAAAAAAATAATGTAAAATATCAAACCAAATTATTTGATTTTTAAATAAACTGAGAATTAAAGACAAAGTGCAGCGACTAGATGATCCCGTAGAAGTCAACAACTTTACTCACATTACAGCTGATATCTGGCACCGACGGCGTAAAATTCTACAGCCATCCTTTGCTACGAGATACCTCGGCAAGTTTGTATGTGTATTCGAAGCAAATAGTAAGGTACTAGCTGAGAAATTAGAATCAAAAGTAGCTAATGGAAATTTCTCATGCTTTGATTACTTTTCTGCATATGCTCTGGACTCTCTATGCGGTAATATAATTATAGTTTATTTTTTTTAATATAAAAAGTAAATAATACTTAAAAAAGCCCGATATCTTTACTTTTCATGAATATCTGAAATGAAATTATCGAACCTCTCGCTCCTACTTCAACCGCAAATAAGCTAACTCTAAACCTATTCCTTTGACCAGGAATAGGTTTAGAGTTAGCTTATCAGCGAAATCTCTCTATAGTTTACTAAAAGATCTCGGCCTGTCTAGAGCAATTATAAATTTAAAATTTGGTTAGGTAGTGGGAGGAGCTCGGACAGTGAAGGTGAGCGTTAATGCATTTTAAAGGGGCCCCTTTAAACCTACACTTCGTCCGCATCGCAAGTCCCAAGCGCTGATCGGAGCTCCTCTTCCTACAACGCAATGGGCCCGGCACCCGCACGGTGAATCCATAGAATGCTAAGCAGTTTTCTTTTCTTCTTAAATTCTTAAAAGAAAAGGAATATACGTAAATGCGTAGTAACTCATTTTTTACCAGTTAATCGTGAAGTATTTAATATTAATAGAATCGAGTAATAAATACCTGTAACATTCAATGTTCTTTCAATTCTAATAAAATGACATTTAATATATCAATTGGTAAACCTCATTACAGAAACAGCACTTGGAGTTAATATTAATGTTCAAAACTCTGCAAATTATGAGTTATTAAAGGCATTCAAAGATTATTTTGGTAAAGTAGCAACACGTGTTGTCCAACCATGGCTACGTATTGATTCGGTTTACGGACTATTACCAGATGGCAAACAACAAGAGAGAAATAAGAAAATCTTGTACGAATTCGTTGATGATGTAAGTAAATTTTTTTAGCTGCTTGCTTTATCACGCGTATAACAGGGTAGGTGGAGTGAACCTCAGGAATCACAGGAACCTAGTGTTATGAAACTCTAATTCAATGTCCACCTACCAGTCTTTACTTTCTTTCTTTATTAGTTCATCGCATTGAGGACCTTCAGCATATTCTAGTGCCTTCTGCGTTGCTTTACACAACTAAACGTTAAATTAAGTTTATAGTACAGTAACAGAATGTCACCAAATAGGTTTTAATTGATTTCCTCGTGTTGGGATGTGGGTTCACCATATTTTACTCCTCTTACTCACAATAAAACATTATCTCCCTAAGCCTTAAATTCACTGCTGCAATTACTGGGCTGCTAAGGAGTATATTGCCAGGGTTATGCTGATCATGTAGAAGTAGTTGTCGTAGCAGACACAAAAACGGCTGGTAATTGAAAAAGGAGTTCGTTCAAATTTTTGTCCGTTTTATAATGGTCGCTGCGTGGTGTCCCGCGATGAAACGGCCAAACACAGCGGCCCGCGGTTGCGTTCCGTTACTCCTCTACATGCCCCCGGCCTTGGAAGCACCTGGTTCCAAAGTCATCTCTTCGTGCTTGACGTCGTCGGCGCAGAGCAATGGACAGATCTTAGAGAATGCACGCCGGACGATGCCTGTGATGTACGGATGTCGGCAACTCGGGATATGCCGTCCTTTCCTGGCACGGTGTTGACGATGCGCCCAAGATGCCACTTTAGTGGAGGAAGGTTGTCGTCCTTGATGACCACTAACATATCTGGCTGTAGAGTATCGAGTCCTTTCATCCATTTACATCTGGTTTGCAATTCGGAGATGTATTCTTTCGTCCATCTTTCCCAGAAGTGATGGCGTATCTGTTCTACTCGCTGATATCGGCTGAGTAGACTGCTAGTGTTGTCTCTCATGTCCTCGTAGACTGGTGCAGTTAGCGATCGACCAATTAGAAAATGGGCAGGAGTAAGTGGTAGAAAGTCTTGCGGATGGGATGAAATAGGTGAGAGAGGACGTGAGTTAAGGATGGATTCTATTTGTACAAGGAGAGTAGTGAATTCTTCGAAGGTTAGGCGGGCGTTCCCGACAACGCGCGAAAGATGAAATTTACAGGATCGTATTCCTGCCTCCCAAATTCCACCGAAATGAGGACTATAAGCAGGAATAAATTTAAATTTAATGCTTTGATTTGTTGCGTCATCACAGTCAACACAGTTATGTCATCAGAGCATCTCATGATGAACTTAGAAAATTCGTTCATAGTGCCAACGAAATTTTTACCATTATCGGAGAAGATCTCCTGTGGTTTACCGCGTCGTGAAATAAATCTCTTAAGAGCTAGAATATACGCTTCCGAGGTTAAGTCACTCACAAGTTCCAAGGGAACTGCCCGCGTGATAAAGCATACAAATAAACAAACGTATGATTTTACGGTTTTTGCATCCCTACCTTTCCGTGTTAATGTGAGCATCGGTCCGGCATAGTCAACCCCACAGAATAAAAAAGGGTAGGTAGGTGTCACGCGTTCCTTGGGTAAGTTTCCCATAATAGGATGTAGTGTGTCACCCTTTAAGCGTTTACATAGCACACATTCATGAACAATACAACGAGCAAGATTTCTCCCCCCAACAGGCCACCACTGTTGTCTAATTTCATAAAGAAGTAGTTGAGGAGCTGCATGGAAGAGACGCTTGTGCTCATGTGCAAATAATAGTGTTGAAAATCGATGTTTCAAGCTAAGCAAAGTAGGGTGCTTTTTACTATATTCAAATGATCAGAATTTAAAATTCTTCCACCTACGCGTATTAGGTTATCATTTTTATCAATAAATAAATTTAATTTTAATACCGATGATTTTAGAGTTTGTGTTTTATTTTTATTAATTAAATGATACTCGTTTTCGAACGATTCTAGTTGTGATAATTTAGCTAAACCCAACTCTGCGTTTCTCAATTCAACTGAACTTAAAGCGCCTGTCCGTCTATTTATTTCGTAATTTCTCGTGTTATGAATGAAACGTTGTATATATGCAAAGTTTCGCTTTAATCGATTGTATTGAGAAAATCTTGAAAAAGGGAATAATTCCTGTTTCTCGACACATGTGAGTACAGCCTTAGATTTGATGTCGGGCAAGTCCACTGGTATAATATGCGAATCAGAAGTTGTGGTACTGCAAACGAAATCAAATTCATGTAAAAATGGGGGCCTTTCCCACCACATTGTAGCAGTGGCAAGGTTATTTAAATTAACCCCTCGTGATGCCATGTCGGCTGGGTTTTGTTTCCCACCGACATGCCGCCACGGAATATTTGCTGTGAGTTCGTGTATTTCCGCTATCCTATTTTGCACAAAAGTTTGTAATGCGTTAGTAGGCGCTCGCAACCATCCTAAAACTATTGTCGAGTCAGTCCAAAAAACGACATGTTTAAATTGACACTGTAGTGACTCCTGTATTTTTTGATATAGTCGTGCGCCTAATAACGCACCACATAACTCGATTCTAGGTATAGTGATGGGTTTAATAGGAGCGACCTTTGATTTAGCAAATAATAATCTCACAGTTATTTCTTTAGTATTGAAAATGCACCGAACATATATGCTCACGCGCCGTACGCAACTTGCGAGCCGTCCGTAAAAATATGTAATTCAATATTAGATGAATTATTAGGCCCGATGACGTGCCGCGGTATGCGAATGTTGTTTAGCGCTGTAAAACTACCGATAAACCGATTCCATTCATCTAGCATGTCGCGCGGCAGCTCATCGTCCCAATGGGATTTTAAAAGCCATAATTTTTGGAGTAAAATCTTAGCGATTATAATTACTGGACTTAATAAACCTAAGGGATCGAATATTTGCGAAATATGAGATAAGATACTGCGCTTAGATGGTTTTATGTTGCTTTTAATATTCATATTATATGTAAATATATCTGTAGAAATATCCCATTCGATACCTAAAGTCTTGAAAGTGCCCTTTTCGTCAAGATTTAATTGTTTTAGACTTTTAAGCATCGAGCTATTACATTCAAAATTAAAATTCCATTTGCGTAAAGAAAAACATCCTGATTGTAATACTTTATATAAATTTTGACATAATTTTATTAATTCGTCTTTATCGTCTGAACCCGTAATGACGTCATCGACGAAAAAAATCCTCGGTAATAACTCGCTTGATATTCGAATCGTCACAAGTTAATCCTGGTTCCCTTAGACATCTTACTGCGAGAAATGGCGCGGAAGCGGTTCCGTACACCACTGTGTTGAGACGATAAATACCTAAGGGTTCCGTCGGATGATCGCGCCATAGAATGAGTTGTAAATTGCGCTGATCTTCTGATGCTAAACATTGTCGATACATTTCTCGATATCGGCACATGCAATGTATTTATGTTGTCGCATACGTAATAAAATAGATATAAGGTCCCCTTGTATGGGAGGCCCTACGCGTTGAGATCGTTTAGTGATATGCCAGTAGATGAAGCGGCGCTGGCATCAAACACCACCCGTAGCTTAGTAGTGGTGCTATGTTCGCGAAACACACCGTGATGTGGTAAAAAACAGTAGGGTTTCGATGGTATGCCATCGATGCGCGTCATATGCCCTAGTTGTTCGTATTCGTGTATAAACTCGCTGTATAAATGTCTATACTCCGAAACACGTAGTAAGCGTTTTTCTAAAGAAAGAAATCGATTTAAAGCTTGAGGATACGTTTCACCTAAGTTATGTAGTGAGGATTTAAAGGGAATGTTAACGCAAAACCTTCCATCACTATTGCGTGTAGTTGTATTGAAGAAAAGATCTTCGCATGCCCTCTCTTCCTCTGAACGCGTCTTACATAACTTAAGCTCCTCTAGCTCCCAAAACTTGCGTAATTGGTCATTAATGGCTTGCGTAAAATTACACTGGACGTGGCCCGCGCTGCGCGTAGTCGTATGCACGGGACCCGAAATCACCCAGCCTAGTCGTGTATTTTGTATAAAGGGACCATTAGGTAAACGCATTTTACCTTGACCTAGTAAATCCCAGAACTTGTCTGCGCCTATTAAAATATCTATACTTTCTCCCTGGTAAAAGTAAGGATCCGCTAACTGAATGTTATCTGGAAGTTTAAGTTGCGAAACTTCCCGTTTAGGTATAGCGGCTAGCGTAGACGTGATTTGCGGTAGAACTATGCATCGTAAACGTATAGTGTAGGAATTAATGCGCGATTTTATTCGATATCACAAGTCATTGTAGCTTGTGTTATTTTCTACCCCTCTACGTATTTCCTACCCTTCGAATTTCTTGTGTGGACTGTAACATTGGATTATCTAGTAAATTGCATAAAGATTGTGTAATTAAACATAATTCGCTCCCGGAATCCAAAAGAGCGCGAGCTAAGTGATACTTATTATGTTTATCTATAACTTCTCCTAACGCCGTTGATAACAAAACCCGCTGTGTGCATGTATATTGCATGCGTAGTGTCTCTGTGTGCGTCGTATTAGTTTGCGTATAATGAGGTGGGATAGCTGCACGGGCGGCTGCCAGCGTTATGGAAACCGGTTCTTTATTGTCGCGTAGCGGTCTGTGCGGTATGAGCTCGCGGTCGCTTTCGCTATCTATATGTATCAATGTATTGTGCTTCTTATCACACTTCCTACAGGTTCCGTATCGACAATCCTTCGCTATATGACCCGTACGGAAACAATTTTCGCATAACTTGTTATTGTGTATAAATTTCAACCTATCTTGCGAGTTAAATTCAAAAAATTTGTGACATGCGTATAGTGAATGATTCGACTTGCATAGTAAACAAGATTTATTCGCGTTGTGTTGCTTGGTGTTATAGCTAGAAACGTTGCAGTGCAATTTAGAAGAAGTGTGTGGTTTTAAGTATTGTTTTTTATTGTATATGTTGTCGTTAGATCTATAGCTTGCTACGTCGACTTTCTGTTTAAATAAAATACGGCAACTATATAACGATTTTTATTTTGTATTTCGAAATTCTAATTTACAAAGATCCGTACGGACGATATAGCAAACAGGAAAAGCAAAGAATGATGTGTAAAGAAATAAATTAACGAAATTAGCAATCGCGGCGAAATTGGTAAAGCTAGCGCAGGTCTAGTGTAGTAAGCGGTTAGCGAGGCACTGCGGCGGCCGGCGGCGCTCCTGGGCTCCTCGGCTCCGCCTACTTGTGACGTCACGCGCTAATGGCCGTAGGCTGGATAACACTGCGCTGCGCTGGCGCCGCTCGAGGCTTGCGCACTACACTACCCCCTTCGGAGACTTATTGTTCACCTGTAAAATAATCAGGGAATCGGATTTTACGTCCGTATGATGAAATTTTAGCAGGGACAGGAATTTGAGGTAGGGGTTTAGTTGTCGGTTCCTGATCCGACAATATGTAGGCAGGTTTAACACGGTCAATTGATACAGTGACCGGCCCTCTAGCAGTATGCACTGTAATTGTTTTGTCAGTCTTTTCCAAAACTTTTAAAGGGCCTGTGTATGGTGCTTCTAAGGCGCCTCTTAATGAATCCTTCCTTAGAAATATATACTCAGAATCTTTCAGGTCCTTATGTATAAAAATGTTTCTAGCGCCATGCCTCGACGCAGGCACTGGTTTAATTTTCGAAATATGTTTTCTAAGTTGAGAAATAAAATCTGATGATTGATTAATGTCTTTAGAAATTGAGTGAAAGAACTCACCAGGCATTTTTAAAGGCTCACCATACACCATTTCTACAGGCGAGCATTGAAGATCCTCCTTGCATGCCGATCTTAACCCTAGCAGTACAGATGCAAGCACATCTATCCAGCTCGTGGTTTCATGAGCCATAATGGCTGCCTTCAGCGTGCGATGCAGTCGCTCTATCATACCATTAGCTGCTGGATGGTACGCAGTTGTATGCTTCAACTGGATGCCGCACAAATCTGTTAAAGATTTAAATAATTGAGAGTTAAACTGTCGACCTTGGTCCGTGGTTACAACCTGAGGACAACCGAATCTAGAAATCCACGCATTGTAAAAAGCTTTTGCGACTGTTTCTGCAGTTATATTGTACAGAGGCACGACCTCTGGCCAACGGGTAAATCGGTCAATGGCTGTGAGGCAATATTTAAAGTCCGATGATGGTGGAAGTGGTCCAATCAAGTCTATGTGAACATGAGAGAATCTGGAACCAGCCAGTTTAAAGGTTCCCAGTGGTGATGATGTATGTCTCTGTATCTTTGAACGTTGACACTTTTCACAAGTTTGAACCCAGGTACGGCAGTCTTTCCGTACAGAAGGCCAAACAAACCTCTCAGTAATCATTTTTGTGGTAGCTTTGACACCAGGATGACTAAGTCCATGCATACTGAGAAAAATATCCCGGCGGGATGCCTTTGACACATAAGGACGTGGTTTCTGTAGGGACACATCACAGAACAGTAATAAATCCGTACCTGGAATAGGGACTTGTTGCAACTTTAGCGATGTATTACCGTTGAGAAGTTGTTTTAACTCTGCGTCATCTTCCTGCGCCCGTGCGAGTGACACGGGATCCGGTGGACTTGAGAGGCCTTCAATTCGCGACAGGGTATCCGCAGTCAGGTTATCCTTACCTGAGATATGCCGGATATCTGTTGTAAACTGTGAAATATAGTCCAAATAGTTAAATTGACGTGGAGAGCATTTGCGGTCTTTTTGTAGAAAAGCAAATGTTATTGGCTTATGGTCCGTAAAAATTACAAAATGATGGCCTTCGACCATATGCCTGAAGTGTTTTACACTTTCATAAATTGCCAACAGTTCGCGATCGTACGCGCTATAAAGACGTTGAGTTTCTGTAAGCTTTCGTGAAAAGAACCCAAGAGGCTGCCAATGACGTCCAACTAGTTGTTGCAAAACTGCGCCAATGGCTATATTCGAAGCATCGGTGACGAGAGTAAGCGGTGCATCTGGGATTGGGTGTGCTAACAAACTTACATTAGCAAGGTTCATTTTACACTTTTCAAAAACTTGCAACAGCTCTGGTGTCAGGGTCAGGGCCGTTGAACCCTTGACTTTGGGACCTGCCAGCATAGCATGGAGTGGTGCTTGATCCTCTGCAGCATTACGTAAAAATCTTCGGTAGAAATTTATCATTCCCAGAAATCGTCTGAGGCCTTTAGCAGTAGCGGGAGGAGGGTACTCTTTTATTGCAGATATTCTGTCATCGAGAGGGCGGGTACCTTCCGAAGAAATAGTGTAGCCAAGAAAAACAACCTCATCTTTCCCGAATACGCATTTCTGTGCATTTAACAAAAGACCATACTCACTAAGGCGCTCAAAGAGTTGTTTAAGATGTTCTTGGTGTTCAGCATGAGAATGAGAGTAAACCAGAATATCATCGATGTAGGAATAACAAAAATCTAAACCACGTAGTACCTCGTCCAAAAAACGCTGGAAAGTTTGTGCAGCATTCCTTAGTCCAAAGGACATATAGGGGAATTCGAAAAGTCCGAAAGGAGTCGTAATTGCTGTCTTCTGGACGTCTTCTTTATAAACCGGTATTTGGTTATAAGCCTTTATAAGGTCTAGCTTAGAGAAAACGTTACAACCTGCAAGTCTATTCGAATAATCCTCAACATGGCGAATTGGGTACCTGTCTGGTATAGTACGGGCGTTCAATGCCCGGTAATCGCCGCAGGGTCTCCAACCGTCCTTCTTTGGTGCAAGGTGTAATGCAGATGCCCACGGTGAGTCTGACTGACGAGCAGTACCATCACCTAACATCTCCTCAAATTGCTCTTTGGCGATCTTTAGGCGTGCCGGTGCTAACCGTCGAGGTTTACAAAACACAGGTGGTCCAGGTGTTGTTCGAATATAATGTACAGTAGAATGCCTTACCTCCCGATCAATGCCGCATGGTTTCGTCAATGTGGGGTACTTCCGTAAAAGAGTGTGGTACTCGCTATCTCCCGATATGGCCTTGACGCTGTGGTGTTGGCAGGCTTTCAGCTCTGCTGGACACGTAAGAGAAGTCACACCGTCGAGCAAGCGCTTGTGTCTGCAATCAACTAAGAGGTTGTAATGAGAAATAAAATCGACACCTATAATAGGTTTGTCGACTTCGGCCACTACAAAATTCCAGACGAAATCACGCCTCAGTCCAAGGTCCAAATGCAACTTTTGTGAGCCGTAGGTGCGTATTATTGATCCATTCGCTGCTGTAAGGAAGTAATCTGTCGGATTCCTGCGGTCCTTTAAAAATCTGCGAGGCAGTACACATAAATCGGATCCGGTGTCAATTAAAAATTGCTTTTTGGTAACCCGGTCCGTTACAAAAAGGCGGCGAGGTGAGGGTGAACAGTCGGTTGCCGCCATTACTGACTGCTGCGGCAGTTTTCCGAGGTAAATTTACAGGGTCTTGTACATTTATTTGCCCTCTCGCCAAATCTCGTATGATACCAACAAATACCTGGATCTCGGTTTCTGCTTGCTGACCGTCGCCGATTCCTGGAACCACTGCGTCGCCTTCCGGACTCTCTATGCGGGTAGTTGGCGCGGCCACGCCCTAAGTTCATTTGCGCGACCTGTTGGTTGAGCTCCGTTCGAATGCGGGTAGAAATGAAATCTTCCATCTTCTTGAAAAGCGCATCGAAACCTGGAGCAGAAGCACTAGAAACCTGATTAGAAAATGGCGTTACTTCGATGATTTTGTCTGCTAACTCAGCGACTTCATCTAATCTCAGACTTGTTTGAGACGCTATAATTGCCTGAATATGCGTAGGTAAACGGCTAGCCCATAGGCTTCTTAAAAAATCATCGTTCACCTGGTCACCGGCTAACGAACGTAGGTGACGCAAAAATTACGTTGGCTTCCGGTCGCCTAACTCCTCGTGGGTCAAAAGTTGTCGCATACGGTGATCACGAGATGTGGACAGGCGTTTAATTAGCTCGTTTTTTAGTTTATCGTACTTCCCAGTTGCGGGAGGGTTGGTTATTACATCCCTAACTTCACGGGCTATCCTCTGGTCTAGCTGTTGCACGACGGTATAAAATTTAGTGGAATCGATTTTCGTACCTGATGTCTCAAACTGTGCTTCCACCTGGGCAAACCAAATATCGGGGTCTTCCGGCCAAAAGGGAGGTAGGCGCACGGACACGCGGTCAACCGTCGCGGAGCATTCTTCAAATTTATCGTCAGCTGTAGCAATCTTAACGGTCGACGAAGAAGGTTATAACGCGATCACGTCGGGGTCACCAATATATAGCTTGCTACGTCGACTTTCTGTTTAAATAAAATACGGCAACTATATAACGATTTTTATTTTGTATTTCGAAATTCTAATTTACAAAGATCCGTGCGGACGATATAGCAAACAGGAAAAGCAAAGAATGATGTGTAAAGAAATAAATTAACGAAATTAGCAATCGCGGCGAAATTGGTAAAGCTAGCGCAGGTCTAGTGTAGTAAGCGGTTAGCGAGGCACTGCGGCGGCCGGCGGTCGACTGACGCTCCTGGGCTCCTCGGCTCCGCCTACTTGTGACGTCACGCGCTAATGGCCGTAGGCTGGATAACACTGCGCTGCGCTGGCGCCGCTCGAGGCTTGCGCACTACAGATCGAATGTTATTGTGTGATGCCTGCAATGTTTCCAGCATATCTGCCCAGTCTCTTAGGAAATTTAATAACAAATCGAGTTTCAAGCGTGATGAGGTGTCATTAGATTTATTAAGAATTGTGTTTCGATATTGTTCCCATTCGCGTTCTGAAGTTTTATCTAATTTTGAAACAACTATATAAATAATTAAAGTGTCCCAGCTATCGACTGGCTCACCTAGTAATTTTAATGCGCGTAAATTTCTTAAAATTGTATCGATTAATGTTCTTAATAATTCTGGTGGCTCCTTATTTAACGGACGAATGAAAAATAGTGCTTTTACATGGCTGTGAATGAGCAACCTGTTATTATTGTACCTATTTAGTATCAACTCCCATGTAACTTCATAATTCTTAGCTGAAAATTCTAATGAGTCTATAACTAGTGCTGCGCTGCCCTTTAACGAGGATTTCAGATAGTGGAATTTCTGAATACTAGTTATATTTTGTGAATTATGTACTAGTGACAAATAGGTGTCTCTGAACTCCAACCAACGCTCACATGAACCGTCAAAGGTAGGAACTGATATTGTAGGCAATTTTATTGATTCACTTTTAGAACTAGTGTTAAATGACTCTCCCCTACTAAGCGTACATTCAGCTTGAGACAGTGTACCGTAGTAGCAATCTTCAAACCTGTCGCGTTGTTTCAATTGTTCATCTAAATCTGAATCTAAAACGGACTCTTCAATTTTAGTTTGAAGATCACAAAACTCGGCAAAAACACTAGCGGCACCTTGCATCCTTAATTTTAAATCAATTCTAGTTTGATTTGGTAAAATTTCGTTGCACTTAAAACTGTTAACGTAATTTGAAAATCTCGTTAACCGACTTTTGATGATTACTCGTTTCTTTACAAGATCTTTTATTAATTTATTAGTGCTTTCATCGTCAGTTAATGTGATTCTAGGTGATTTAGGCCTTGGTGGCTGTTCAGTACTCATTTCGATAGAATTTAAAAAGAGGGAGTACTTACGTGAATAACGTTGAAGTTGATTCAAAACGGGAACAGTAGTGGAAAAAAGGATTGAAAAGGATACTAATTGGCGATTTTCTTGCACTTTTCGTTGTACTGGACAGATGATTCCGTATATTCCTCGATTTTAGCGTATAATTTTGCGTGATTTTAGCGTTTTTCGAATAATCCGGCTCGAAGGAAGAGTTTATGTCGTAGCAGACACAAAAACGGCTGGTAATTGAAAAAGGAGTTCGTTCTAATTTTTGTCCGTTTTATAATGGTCGCTGCGTGGTGTCCCGCGATGAAACGGCCAATCACAGCGGCCCGCGGTTGCGTTCCGTTACTCCTCTACAGTAGTCTTTTCAAATGACTCCACATAACGATTTAGAGACCCTACATAAGTATAGCACATACTTCAATCAACCTGGTTAAAGCCAATCAATCATTGGCTCTGTATTAAATCGCACGAGTCTACTTAAAAAAAATGCTATTTATAACAACTACGTATGCTGAACTGGTTTACTGGGAACTTAACTCTGAACTCACAAAAGCCATCTATGTGGCGGATGTGAAACTTGTAATGATGTACGCAGCAAGTGTCTGATTTTATATTGGACACTCAGTTCGAGATCAGCTCAACGTTCTTTAGTGAGATTTTGCTCAAAAGAAAAAAGAATTCAGGATGGTGTCTTTAAATTCCGCGCTGTTTGCCTGTCTGGACTATGTGAATAGAATAATGAGGAATATGCTGAGTCTTTACAGGTTAAACAGGACTTGAACTTCAAGTCCGTTAAAGGCGCAATTTGTACTAATGAATTAAATCTTGGGAACGGTTTAAATTAGATGGGATGAAGGAAAGGAACCAAGAAAAAAAGCCAGAGAACTATTATTAGTTAGAACAATTCGCATTAAAAAGAACAATTAAAGTGTCGCATTCCAGCAACGTACTCAATAATGAATATTATGTGCTTCAGATCGGCACTGGAATTGTTAATAAAAACAATTTTCAGTTTCAATCCGGTTTCATTTAACCCTCGAAGAGGGCAATTAGAAAAGATAAGTAAATTAAAAACCCTCGAGAAGACAAATTATACTGTTTTTTGGCGCATGATACGGGTGCAGCACATATCAGAAAAGAACCCGCCGACGACTTGGCTTAAACGGGCTGTTGAAATGAAACTAAATCCCAACTTGTGCCGGGTTTTTGACTGCCTCACTTACTCAACGAGATAAAAGAAACAAAAAGAAAATATAATAAGCATAGATGCTTTGGTGTCGAGTGGTGTTGGCTTGCAACAGATGAAGTTACAAATTTATGAACCGAGGGAAAAGGGCTTTACTTACTTAAGACTGGCCTATTTCAAACGTCCAAACGGTCTTCATTACACTGTTTCTTGAAATAAGGAAAGTTTCTCAATGGCGTAGATGCTAAAGGCCAGAGTTGACAAAAAATCAAAACTGCAGATCTCTGTGTGCTTCTCGGACAATTGATGCAGTCCTATTGGTAGAGAAATCTTCAGGCGTATATTACAAGGCAGTGGCAGTGACGCTTTACAAGAAACTCTCTGCAAAATTTTCACCTTCTTTAAATCCAATTAAAACAACAAAGGCGACAACGGACCTAGGTAAACCCTAATTTAGTACTAATCCGATAACGAAAGACCAAGAAAGCATGAATTCTTGCCATCTTAAAACGGGCGGGCTTTATTATGATTGGTTTATGTTCTAATGCATTTCGTATTAAAAGTATTGAAATTAAATGAAAACCAATTTCCAGGGCCGAAGACTTTTAATCGAAGACATAACCCTACCTAAAGCGAGAGAGTTAGAAATCTTAGCATAAGTGGAACCTATTGTGTAAACGTTACAGAAGTCCTCTGACTTTGCCTATCTTACCTCTCTACGTTACGAAAGTACGGTCACTGACCTTCCCATCCTTGCGGCATGTCCTTATACTTAAACTAATACTTCATATGCAGTTGTCACATTTTGCTATTGCCAAATGATATTGGATTATGGTTTATTTTTTAAAATAAAATTAAAATTATTTTTTTAATATTTTCACTTTAATGAAGCAACCTGTACTTGTTTTAGGTTATTGCCGCTTAAAATTTACCTCTCATTAATTAAAATGCCTCCGCAGTTTCTTATTTTTTCATTCTCGTTGCCTTATTTTGATTTTGATTTTTTCTATATGCTAAACGTAAATTTAAATGTCTGATTTCCGTACAGCGTACAAAAAATTTTTGCTCGAAAAACTCAAGAAATTATTATATATAAGATAAATATTTGCACATAAAATATTTAATCTTCCGCAGTAACTAACCAAGATAAACCAAACATGTTGTTAAGATAAGAGGAAGTCGTAAATTATATTAACATACGTTAATTACGTTAATACGTTAATTACGTTAATTACATAAACATTGTTATTTTGCCTCAATAAGAAGGGTTCTAGATATGTCTAAGTAGAGCACCGTATGCTGTTTGTAATATCATTTCTAGCTGGAATTTGCTATATTTATAATTTATTTATTAAATTTCCTTCATTATATAACTCCCTTGGTATTTTATTTATTATTTAGGTAGATAAATATATGTTTTATATATAACTTAGTCAAGTAAATATAACCGCTCTGTATATGTAACAGTTCACGTGTTCCGAAAAATACTACTAGATTCATTTTAAATTTCTATGTTAGGCTAATTATAAGTAAAAAAGAAAAACTAGAGTCTATAATAAAGTTATTTATACAAATTGCTAGATTTATGATGTTTAATATATTGTTGTTCTACAATTTATCTTTTTTTTTAATTTATTCTTATTAAACCACATACACATGTTTACAAAAATGTTAAAACAATAACTCACGTGTAGATTTTTCATTACAACTTATGCGTCTTACTGTTATTCAAATAGTGTCATAAATTGAATGCGAGTCAATTATTATATGATTAATTATTAATTGATAAAAATAAGGTATGTTAGCAAACATATGAGAACAATATGTTTAGTGTTTTAACATAAATTCTTTAGTGGGTACGGAAAACTGCAAATTTTAACTCAATTATATAACTTCACTTTCGCTTTTCCCTATTTTAAGAAGTTTTGCGTTACACCGTTTTAAAGGTTTTTTTAGGTTATCCCGGTTGGCTTTTGCAGTGGAATATAGGTTATCGAATAATACTTGATGTAGTTTAGTTATATTATTCACTTATTTTTGTACAAGTAAATTTTCCATTCTGTTTGTAACTTTGTTCATATAAATACTTTATGATCATCTCCTCCTTGTTTACAAAATCTCTATCTAAATGTTATAAAAAAAATTATTAATCTTTAGCAAAATTACCTTGAATAATGGTTATCTTCTTTCAGATAATTTATAAAAAAAAAGCTTTAATACACGGCGAAGAAAAAATTGAAGAAGATGGCAAAGGTAATTAGTTAATAGTTAATAGCTTTAAAAACCGTAAAAGAAACATAACAAAAAATAATAATAAATAAAGGTAAAAACTTTATTAATGTTTGAATGTAAGTAAAAAAAAGTTGAACATGAATTTTACTATTAATTCAATTTTACGTATATGTTTTTATTTACTTATATGTCTCTGAAGTACTTATTAATTCTAGATGTAGAGTACATATACCTTATACGACAGTCTGAGAATAATACTAAAGACAAATTAGTTTTCTCTACGATTTACGGTAGCTATGAATTTACTTCCCATCCCTTCACTACATGTTCCCAGTTAAAACAGGTAGAGCAAATATAAAAACATTCCTTGAGTCAATGATAGAGACCTCTGAAGAAACTGACAAAGGCTACACGCACGAGGAACTGCGTGAAGAAATATTAACACTTGCTCTTGCTGGTACTGACACGTCTGCTGTGGGCGCTAGTTTCACTCTAGTGTTGTTATCGCAGCACGCTGATGTTCAAGAAAAAGTATATCAAGAGTAAGTTTAAGATACATTTTTATCTACATTTTAGAATATAATTAGAATTTAGAATTATATATATATATATATATATATATATATATATATATATATATATATATATATATATATATATATATATATATATATATATATATATATATATATATATATATATATATATATATATATATATATATATATATATATATATATATATATATATATATATATATATATATATATATATATATATATATATATATATATATATATATATATATATATATATATATATATATATATATATATATATATAAAAATAAAAATGAATAATAATATTTTTATGGCTAAAAAGCTAAGCGAATTCTGCCACGGTGGACACCTTATCTCAAAAGGAAGGAAGTAGAGGATGGTGAATCTTTACCCTAGATCCTCTTTGCTTACTATTTTGCTGTATTCTCACACTAGGTTAACACTGTGCACACTAGGTAAATATTAATAGCCATTTGTTCATCGTAATGATATAAGACTACACATCGGCTCACATCGTCTTCTTGTCAAGGATCGATACCCTGACGAAGAATGTCTCTAATTGTGAAAAATTGGGTACAGCGTGAGGTATCTTAGCTCTGCTGCCTACATGCCTTAATAAAATGATTTAACCTATGATTTTTTATTTTTATTAAGAATAACAGAAGTATTTGAAGATCCAGATAAACCTATAGAGATGGCAGATTTACAAAAACTAAAATACATGGATGCAGTTATTAAGGAGAGTTTACGTCTGTATCCTCCTGGTCCCATACTTTCAAGACGCACCACAAGCGATGTTGAATTGCGTAAGATTATTTTATTAGTTCATTTAATTTCTATTTTGTTCATTTATTCATATAAAAATTGAAAAATAATATGTTTAATGTGCGAATCGTACTTGCACCTAGAGGGTTCCGTAACTATTTCATGATGTTATATTTTTCACTTGGTAATACTACTTACATTTGTGAGCATGTAACCCTCCTTTAATATTTATTTTATTTATGTTTTATTATTCATTTGGAAAGGTAATCTGTCGTGGCGCTGAGGCGTAAGCGTTTACCTGTAAATGCGACAGGAAGATGATTTTTCTATTAAGATGGATTTTTCTATTTCCATTTTCTTCACTCTGGAAATCAGGCAAAGCGCGTCGTTGAGTTCCGCCACTCAACTCGCAATGGCCTCGAAAAAGGCAGAAAGCGAGAACGGTGATAGCATGGATTGTCTTAACACTAGGTTCATATGGTTCCTGCAGTTCCCTCTGCCTACCCTGCATTATACGGGATAAAGCGTGAAGGTAAATCAAAGATCATAAACGACTAAATATAAATATTTACTATGCAATATCTACATAGCTTCGTTGGATAGATATTAAATGGTAAGATGCTTCGTTGTAAGATATGTGCTCTTGAGACATTATAATTTTGTAGACTATTGCCATACAAACTCAGGATAGCCTTTGTCAGTGACTGGGAACACTCGTAACACCTTGGTTGTGATCTGCACTGAGATTTTTTATGTCCAAAACGACAGCTATTAAGACATTAGATTGTGAATTTTTAGGGTTTAACGGGGGGAGGAATGACAGGAAAATTCTCTATCACGCAGCTCTTTTGCATGTAACACCAATCGATTGGGTCAGAGCTCAGAACACATGTAGTGCTCCCACACTAACATTTTTCCAATTTGATCTCCTTGCTTTCAACATTAGTTCCGAACCAGAGAGGTGTGAGTTGAAATGGAGGTTCCATTTCAACTCATCTCAACTATTTCATCTAAAGAAAAACCAAAGGCAACATTCCTAATTGCACCCAATATAGTAGAGTTCAAATTTCAATCGGATTGAATTTTCGATTTCTTTGTCTCACTTAGACAGAATAGTGTACGTTTGTGTCACACTTTACAAATGGTATTTTATTTTGAAACGATAATTTAATTATTTACTTTGTTTAAAAAAAAATAATATTTTTGAAAATATTACTTATTTAATACTGTTATCACTTTTTTAAAGACTAATCACGAGAACATCGATATTCTAATGAAAATTTAAGCTTTTTAGTTATCACCGTTGATTAGACACAGACTGTTGACAGACAGCGGAAAGACAGAAGGAGGGTTAGTAATAGGGTGCCTTTCAGGTGCCGAACCCTAAAAAAGAAAAGACTTCTAAAAGAAAAGAAAAGAAATGCATCACATGTTCAATGCGACTGAGCATGTTTTTCATTTTCACTGTGACATCCTCGCTCGTATATACTATCCTATGTATCTTTTCGTTGCGGCATTGCTTTCATTTCTCTTCCTTAATAACCACGTATCGTTGTCGTATAAGTGTCATTGGTATTTATCTTATATTTTTTTATTGAAATATAATTGACATTATAGACAGTCTGAACTTTGTAACTTATATTGTACTGTACTGTCTGTCCTTTTTAATTAATAAATAGTTGTGTTCTTATAATAAATATTTATAATATCACTATTAGTACATAGTATATAGAAATTATATTAATAAAAAAAATATTTATTGTTTATTATTTGCTTTTTAAATCTGCACACTTAAAGTGGCGAGCTTTTGAGCTAGAAATTTTAGTTTTGGCAATGTTTTAAAGATCGTGAAACTGACTTTAAACAGTTTAATTGATAATTTATTAAACAAATTCGACACGCTAGCCAATTAGATTTGCTTGAAAATTATCCGAACGAATACTTTTAGCAAAAAGAATTTTAGCTCTGCTGCCTTAATAAAATAATTTCAATATGATTTTTTATTTTTATTAAGAATAATAGAAATACGTCTTTCTATGAAAGGATACGTCTATGAGTCATTATAATTTTGATTGTCTATTTTGAGTCTTGCAAACTCAGGACAATGCTTGTCAGTAATAAAGTGTTTACCACCACAATAGAGACAATTTGAATTCTCCTTAGCTTTGTCACATGCATTACCAGAAACTGGGGACACCCGTAACATCTTGGCTGAGATCTGCACTTATATTTTTCGTATCCAAAGCAACAGTAAATAAGACATTAGATTGTGAATTTGTAAGGTTCAACGGGGAGAGAGGAATTACAAGAAAATATCGTATCAGGCAGCTCCTTACCTAAAATTACTAAAAGTTATCTAACTTTGACAAATAACATAAATACTCATTACAACTGATCACGTCGTTAATATGGAACCTTTTATATCTTAAAACAATTTTACCGGTAGTGAAATGGAAAGGTGAAGCACTATACTCATTAATAAATGAAACTCTCACCAACACGTGTTTCAACCAACAATCTGTCTGCGAAACTCACAAAACAAAAAATTAACCTATCTATCCACCTTTTACCGTTATTAGTATTGTTAAGTTAATTACGAAAATCAACATGTTAATTTCATGAGGATTCATTTTTTGTTACAGCGGTAAGGTAACAAATGATTTGTGAATATTTCATTTCCTCGTGACATACGTACGAACAGACAGACAGGGGAGGGTTAGTACTATTATTAACCATATGGTAGCGCTTTTTCCTTTTAGATGCTAAACCATAAAAACAAAGCATCTGAGCATGTTTTTTACTCTCCCTGTAGCATACTCGCTCGCATCTACCAATCTATGAATCTCGTCTGTAGTCTGGCTATTTCAATTTAAAAAAAATGTGTTAATATAATAATTGTTTATAATATTACTGCTAATACATACGAGTAGTATAAAGAATTGATATTAATCACAACAAATAATAATCATTATATACCATTACTTGTTTAAGCTATTTAAATGTGCACAGTTGAGTGAGACAATGAGTAACGAGTTTTGACCTTAAAAATTTTACTTTAGATAACATTTAAAAAATCTCGTAAACGAACACTTCCACTTTGTACAGTTCAATTAATAATCATGAATGATAATGAATCGAATTTCACACGTAAGCCATTTACTATTATATTCTTTATTACACACAAATAATAAGAGAATTTCGTTGACAACGGTGAGCTTATTTCTAAAAGAAATCTCTTCCGGCCAACCAGTGGAAGTGAATAAATTTCAAAAAGCAGGAATGAGTAGTGCAAATAATAAAGTAAATAAATAAAAATCATAAAATGGAAGCTCAGGTGTATGGGTAACCTACTAGTTGATAATTAATATTGATCTTATCTTTGCCTTTACACTGTTTTTGTATCAATTGTTACCTAGAACTAAGAACTAAGGCTATGATATTTAAATACTTACGTATTACATATGATTTAAGCATCTGGATTGATCATACCAGCGGGCGTAGAGGTTGCTATTCACATTTTGGGTATTCATCGCAATCCCTTCTATTGGGGTGTCGATGCCAACGAATTCAAGCCTGAGCGGTTTCTACAGGACCCATTCCCAGTAATACCTAGTGCTTACCTACCCTTCAGTAATGGACCAAGGAATTGCGTTGGTAAGACGGAATTTATTAGTGTATTTGTAAAAAAATGTAAATACATTTAGTTAACCAGAGCTTTCGGGGCGCAAAGAGGCGCAGCTTCTGCTTGTAAACAGTCGTGTTTTGTGGGTTCAATTCCTGCTCAGAGCGAATGGAATATTTAATTTCCCTTTTCTTCGCTCTTGAAACTACGCAAGCGCAGAGAATGCCGACTTCAGTTTTAGTGATCAGGTCGCCTTTGCATGCTATGTCCCTGTCATTTAGTATTTTTTTGTAATTTTCGTTAGATGTATGTAATAATTAATGTATTAATCCCTCTATAAATCTTTATTTGTTTATTATTAAATTTTATATTTAATACTAATTTTGTTTTACAGGTTACCAATATGCACTTCTTTCATTAAAGACAACTATAACTACATTGTTAAGACGATACAGACTACTTCCAGCAAGTAGCTTTAAATACGACCAAACGACTCCACTTCAGACTTCTTATGATATTATGATGAAACACGTCGATAACTATGAAATTCAAATTGAATATCGAAATCAAAAATGAAACGTTGAATAGAATGAACAATATAAATAAATAAATAATAAAATCTCGGCTTAACAACAATTATAGTTTTTATATTTCTTAATTCTATGAATTATAATAAGTAATTCATTTTAATATCAATGATAAAAACTGATTTGATTGGTGACAAAATGTGTATATCTAAAACACACCTACACACATCTAGGACGGAAAGCTAAACGCTGCAGTCCCTGTATACCTCTTTCGCCTCGTTCACTGTCATTAGCTTCTTCATACCTTCACATCCGTTTTTGAGTTTTGAGTGAAGTTGAATGTATTGTAGAATGAGTTGTAGAATACCTATATAATTTCATTCTCAATCATCATCCTAATATTTCATTCTCAATTAATAAATTTAAACGTTAAAAAAGTAATTATGTTCAAATTTCCTTATATAAAGAAGTTGCCAAAAGAAAATAACATTAGATATAATTTAAATAATATGTTACATATATTGACAAACAGTAATTATGTAACTTTAAATAATAATAAAAACAAGATATTATTAATTGACATTAACAATGTATTTAAAAATCATAACTTCACATATGATAGGCTGCACCTATCTTATTTTTATAAAAGACAGATAGCTGATCTGCTATCATATTTTTTACAATTTAACTTAGCCAATATTATGGCTATAAAGACCACTGTTCCTTTTGAACAGGATGATTTTAAACTTACCTTGGAATCCGTTTCAAATAATTTAAATTAAATAATAAGATAAAAGAAGCCAACTCTGGCAAAATGTCACATTACAACAAAGCTAAAGTTAATAAAAGTGTAAAAACAAACACAATTTGTAATGATAATGATACAAACTTGGTGCATCAAAACATACAAGGCATGTTAAAAAAAACCTTAGAAATTGAGTTATTTTTAAACTGTAATAAGATTCATGTCCTTTGTATTACTGAACACTGGCTTCGGCAATCTGAAGCTGTTTTTAATTTCAGTCAGCACCAAGTAGCTAGTATGTTCAGCCGAGAAAAAAAAAGATTATAAATATAAAGAACGCACATATATTGTGAGCCTCTCTGTTGAGCAGACTATTGAAATGGCCTGTGCTGAACTTGAGCATTTTATTGTTGTAAGTGTATACAAACCTTCCACTGGGTTATATGAAAACTTTAAAACAGTTTTAGAACAAGTCCTAGGAAAATTATCAGGATCTAAGAAGTTAATAGTTATATGTGGTGATTTTAATATCAATTTGTTAGATAATTCCACCATTGCCACTAGATTCAGGTCTTTACTAAATTCATATAACCTAGTTAATTTATTTTTAGAGCCAACAAGAATTACTAACAGTACGGCTACTTGCATTGATAACATTTTTACAAATGCTGTACCAAAACAAAAATCAATAATTAATATGTTAAGCTCTGATCACTGCGGACAGATGGCTTCATTTTATTTTGGCAAAAATAAAATTAGTAATAAGCGTAAAATTAATTGTGTACCTTTGACAACTGGTCGTATAGAAAAATTTGGACGTAATATAGCGGCAAAACTTAAATATCTAAAATTTTATAATAAACCAAACATACTTCATAGTATTTTTTTTTAAATTATTAAAAATGAATTTAATGCTATATTCACTTTCAAAACAATTGGTTTCTTGTCATTTAAGGATTGGGCGACGGTGGGAATTCATAAGAGTAGACAAAGGTTATATGAACTTTATAGTGAAAAAACATATAACCACAATAAAGCATTTATGAATTATGTTAAGACGAAGAAGTTTGGAATAGCTAAATTGTTTAAAATAGTGTGTTTCATGGCAAAATCTTTACATATTAAAAATAAAATTAAAAATTCCAATGATAAAATTAAAATGACATGGAAAATAATAAATAGTGAGGCTGGAAGAGCTAGGGATCACAACTATGAGTTTAAATTAAAAGTTGGTAATAATGTAACTAGATTTGATCTAGATGTTGCATGTATTTTTGAAAAATCATTCGCTGACATTCCAGTCTCCACAACCAAAACTCTTATATCTTCCACAACCGTCGCTGAATCACTACTCAAGGACTAGTACCAGAATGTCATGTAGAATTTAAATTTACATTAGTTACTTCAACAGATATTGTTAAAACATTTAAGGCCCTAAATATGAAGAAAACAACCGACTTATGGGACATTTCTGTAAAACTAATTAGTCATATGATAGACGCTGTTGATCCTTACCTCGCTACTATATTTAATAATTGTATAGAACATGGTGTGTTTTCTGATTTAATGAAATTTAGTAAAGTCATACCTATATGTAAATCTGGTAGTACAGCAGATCCCAATAACTTTAGACCAGTATCTGTACTACCCTCATTAAATAAAATTTTTGAAAAATATTTTTAAATCAAATATTAGTGCATTTTAATGTGCATAATCATATGCATGAAAAACAGTATGATTTTACTAAAGGTCGTTCTACTACCGATGCTGGAATAGGACTGATAAAAAGTATCTACGAGGCTTGGGAGGAGTCACAGGAGGCTCTTGGTATGTTCTGTGACTTGTCCAAAGCATTTGATTGCGTCCAGCACTCCCACTCCACATTGATCATAGAACTACACCATTACGGCATAAGGGGACGTGCACTGGATCTTCTGACCTCTTATTTAGCTAACAGAGTTCAGAAGGTTGAGGTGAATGGCAAGAAATCTCCTGGCTCATTAATCAGTATGGGGGTCCCACAAAGGTCTATTCTTGGGCCAGTCCTATTTCTAATCATTATAAATGATCTGCCTCATTAAGTTGGAAGGGACCATGAGATAGTATTGTTTGCTGATGATACTGCATTGATTTTTAAAATGAAAAGGCAACTAAATGTCTATGACGATGTAAACAATGCTCTCTCAAAAATAGTACATTGGTTTAGTGTTAATAACTTACTATTGAATAGTAAAAAAACTAAATGTGTATTATTCAGAACGCCAAATACAAAAACTGTTAAAGCCGATGTACTTTTGAGTGGTGAAACTGTGGAACCCGTCGATTCTACGGCATTTCTAGGTATCACCATTGACTCTAAATTACAGTGGGGACCTCATATTGATGAATTGGCGAATAGGCTCAGCTCAGCAGCGTTTGCTGTCAAAAAAATTAGATTGTTAACTGATGTGGATACGGCTCGCCTTGTTTACCTTAGTTACTTTCATAGCATTATGTCATATGGCATTTTGCTTTGGGGTAATGCAGCCTCTATTAATTCCATTTTTGTTCTGCAGAAGCGGGCTATTCGCGCAATCTATAACCTAAATCCAAAAGATTCCTTAAGACAAAAATTTAAGGAAATAAATATAATGACCGTTGCATCACATTTATCTTTGATAATTTAATGTATGTAAAAAAAATATTAACAATTTTACAAAAATCGGTGATGTACACAATATTAATACAAGAAACAGGCATATGAGGACCGTTGTGGCGCAGAGGCGTAAGCATCTGCCTGTAAACGCGACGGTTTGAGGGTTCGATTCCCACTCGGAGAAGATGGATTTTTCTATTTCCATTTTCTTCGCTCTGGCAACTAGGCAAAAAGCAACGGAGTGTCTTAACACTAGGTTCATAATGTCCCTGCAGTTCCCTCTGCCTACCCTGCAATATGCGGGATGAAGCGTGAAGCTATAAAAAAAAGTACGCGGCTGTAACTAGACTAAATCACATCCGCAATTCTTTTATGGGACAGTCTATATGCTTCTATAATAGGATCCCAGAAAACGTCCAAGATTGTTCTATATCACAATTTAAAAAAGTTGTGAAACGACGTTTGTGTGTTAAAGGTTATTACCATATTAATGATTTCATAAATGATAACACACCTTGGGAATGAAATGCTTGCTCCAGTCTAGTTCAAGAGTATAATTGTCAATAATAGGAATTGTGAAATTGTAAATATCTAAAAAAATAAAAAAAATAAATAAAAAGATAACCAGATTATGTCCCGCTGAGTTTCTTACGCCGGTTCTTCTCAGGAGGTTTCAGATGTCACCTACTGCTTTTAGGGTTCCCTAGCCAAATGACCAAAAAATGTAACCCTTATAAATTACGTGTGTATGCTTTCTGTCCATCCGTATGCCATAAGAACTGCATTCAAGTAAAATGTTTACTTTGTAAGTAAAATGTTATTTTATCTGCGTTAAGATTTTTACTCAATATATATATATATATATATATATATATATATATATATATATATATATATATATATATATATATATATATATATATATATATATATATATATATATATATATATATATATATATATATATATATATATATATATATATATATATATATATATATATATATATATATATATATATATATATATATATATATATATATATATATATACTTAGTCTTGCCATAAATATTGTTATAAAGAAAAGCACGATTTTTTTTTTTATACGTAACATTTATTCCTTTCATAGTGAGTTAGTTTAATACATCAATATATAACTATTAAAAATATACAATGTTTATTCGAAGTGGTCCCCATTGGCTGCAATACAGTCTTTTAAACGTTGAGGCCAGTTATCAATAGCAGCACGAACTCTTTCTAGAGGAAAATTCTTCACTGCCAACCGAATGGATCGTTTTAGGGACTCCAAATTATCATGGCGTTTAGAGCAAGCCTTACTCTCTAAAACTGACCATAAATCATAATCCAATGGATTTAGGTCAGGACTTGACGACGGCCAGTTTTCAGTGCTGATAAAGTCCGGAACGTTAGTTTTCAACCAAGATTGGGTGGATCGAGCTCTATGACCCGGTGCCGAGTCTTGTTGAAAGCACCATTCTTTGTTATTGAACATGGTGTTAGTTAAAGACTTAACTACCGTCTCAAGAATGGTATTTTGATAAACTTGTGCCGACGTTTTAATACCTTTTTCACAAAAATATGGCTCAGTCACCCCTTCATAGCTAACACCCCACCAAACCATCACTGAAGTGGGATAATGCCCACGTTGTACTCTGTTTACTAATTGCGAAGCTTCTTTAGAGCTTCCAGCATAAATACGGTCATTTTGTTTATTAAAATACTGCTCAATTGTAAAAATTTTCTCATCCGTAAACAAAATTTTTTTGTGACCTCCCTTTGCGTACCGCTTAAGTAGTTGTTTGGATTTTACCACCCTATTCTTCTTTAAATTATCAGTTAAGAAGTGACCAGTACGTCTCTTATAGGCTGCAAGTCCTAAGTCATCTTTTAATATACGTGACATGGTTCTAGGAGCTATCTTCATCTCCCGAGATAAAATCTTTTGCTTACGGACAGGATTTCTTCGAATTCTTTCCCTAACTGCTTTAATCACCTTTTTCACACGAACGGTACGTGGACGGCCAGATCTTTTTCTGTCACAAACAGAGGAGGTATCATTGTACCTATCAATAGCCCGGTAAACAAACATTTGACTAATACCAAGCGGGTGGAGGGTTTTAAAAATTGCACTTTTCTCCATACCTACTTTATGTAAGGCAATCACAGCGATTCGGTTCTCTTTATCACCCCACTCCATTTTAATATAACAAAATATTTAACAATATAATGGCGCGAAAATAAGAAAACACATCAAGCAATCATATAAAAATGACAGATTCCAAATTCAAACGTAATATTTTCTTTTTTGAATAGTAACAGTATTTATGGCCAGACTAAGTATATATATATATATATATATATATATATATATATATATATATATATATATATATATATATATATATATATATATATATATATATATATATATATATATATATATATATATATATATATATATATATATATATATATATATATATATATATATATATATATATATATATATATATATATATATATATATATATATATATATATATATATATTATATATATATATATATATATATATATATATATATATATATATATATATATATATTTAGTAAATTAAAAAAATAAAAAAAGCAGATTAAGTCCCGCTGAGTTTCTTACGCCGGTTCTTCTCAGGTCTGAGGCATTAACTTTAGCGAACCGGTGGTAAATTTAATTTTTTGACGTTCAAAAAATGAAGCTTGTACTTCTTATTTTGAATAAAATTGTTTTGACTTTGACTTTGAATGTTTTGAGTTGAGAGAAGCTGTTCAGCTTCAGTTTATTTTTAGCAGGGTAGTTAGATGGAGCAGTATACATCACCTTCATCACTTTAAGAGCGTTTTTCAGTACAACGTTATACACACAGCTTAGTAATTTCACTAAACAAATTTAGTTTCCATTACAAATAGATAGATTTGCAAGAATGAAATGAAGATTTTTTTACAAATAATCAAGCTCTCAGCGTGTGCACATTAGATATAGTACAAGTCTTCTACTGTGCCACAAATACTGCAATTCGCTGTAGTTGATTTTTTAAATAAATGTCTTTAATTTATTAAGTGCAATGTGCTCAGACCGAAGTCTGTGCGTTACAAATATTTCTTTAGATATTTTACCCTTTGCAAACCAGGGTATACGAAGAGGGCTCCTTCTGTACAGTCCTATGCCAAACGTCTTTAATATTCGAAACTTCACTAAAGTACTTGGACCAATCGTGTATATATATATATATATATATATATATATATATATATATATATATATATATATATATATATATATATATATATATATATATATATATATATATATATATATATATATATATATATATATATATATATATATATATATATATATATATATATATATATATATATATATATATATATATATATATATATATATATATATATATATATATATATATATATATATATATATATATATATATATATATATATATATATATATATATATATATATATATATATATATATATATATATATATATATATATATATATATATATATATATATATATATATATATATATATATATATATATATATATATATATATATATATATATATATATATATATATATATATATATATATATATATATATATATATATATATTGAGTAAAAATCTTAACGCAGATAAAATAACATTTTACTTACAAAGTAAACATTTTACTTGAATGCAGTTCTTATGGCATACGGATGGACAGAAAGCATACACACGTAATTTATAAGGGTTACATTTTTTGGTCATTTGGCTAGGGAACCCTAAAAGCAGTAGGTGACATCTGAAACCTCCTGAGAAGAACCGGCGTAAGAAACTCAGCGGGACATAATCTGGTTATCTTTTTATTTATTTTTTTTATTTTTTTAGATATTTACAATTTCACAATTCCTATTATTGACAATTATACTCTTGAACTAGACTGGAGCAAGCATTTCATTCCCAAGGTGTGTTATCATTTATGAAATCATTAATATGGTAATAACCTTTAACACACAAACGTCGTTTCACAACTTTTTTAAATTGTGATATAGAACAATCTTGGACGTTTTCTGGGATCCTATTATAGAAGCATATAGACTGTCCCATAAAAGAATTGCGGATGTGATTTAGTCTAGTTACAGCCGCG